>BLSH010115456.1:335114-367984 GCA_018402905.1 Glandirana rugosa
AACGTCTAGTCAAGCGACCGAAAATACCCTTAGATATGTTAGAGTTTTTACTGGGGGTTTGGGGTGTTGGATGTCTTTTCCTATATTTGTGAAAAGATGTTTTCGATTTAGAAGGGAGAGAGAGATTCGTTGTTGACTAGTTTTAGTTACGGGGTAAGTGTTTGTTTCTTTAACCTCTGTGGTAGTTTAGGGAGGGTTATCCGTTTAGTGGCCCCGGTCTACCGGAAGGATCACTCATGATGTTTAGGAAATCGCTATAGAATCGTGGGGTGGAATGGTGTGACAAATGACTCCGTCGTATACATAGGCTTAAGGGGGTTCTTTACGAATTTCGTATACGGCTTTCCCAGGTTTAGGTAGGGTGATGACATATGCTTTAAGCATTTCTTGGGGGAATTCGGATACATATGCTGCCTCAGTAAACAGTGTGGTAAGGTGGGGTGCTAAGATATCGCTAAAGGATTTGTAGTACTCACTAGGAAGGCCATCTGGCCCCGGTGATTTGCCTATTGGGAGGGATTTGATGGTGTCTCCAATTTCTTTGTTTGTGAATGGGGCATTGATTTTGATCAGTTGTTGCTTAGAGAGAGAGGGAAGATTTAGCTTTTGTAGAAAAGTGTTTATATCCTTTTCTGTAGGTTGTGGGGTTTGGGGGTCATTTTTGAGATTGTATAGATTCCCATAAAAGCCAGCGAACTGATCTGCAATTTCTTGTGGGTTAGTAATTTTGTGCCCTAGTGTGGGGTGTGTAAGGTATGCAATTCTTGATTTAGTCCTATTGGGTTTTAGTATATTGGCAAGAAGTTTGCTTGCCCTATTTGCATTGGCGTAGTAGTTAGCTTTTGTGTGTTTTGTGATAGAATTATGACGGTGTAGTAGGAGTATCCTCAATTCCTCTCTAAGAGCTTGGAGAGAGCTTAAGGTTTGTGGTGAGATTTTATGTTTGTTTAGGTCTTCTAGTTTGTGTATTTCCTCAGTGATAGCATTGATTTTGGAATTGTGAGCTTTCCTAGTCCTTGCATTTTGTTGAATCAGAATGCCTCTCATAAAGGCTTTGTGTGTTTTCCAGATTGTGAAAGGGTTGTTTACTGAGGGAGCATTTATGGAGAAAAAATCAGTTAGTTTGTCTTTTAGTAATTTACTCTGGGTGGGGTTCTGTAATACATCTGCATTGCAACGCCAGATAGAGATGGGGGGGGAAGGCACCCTTCTCCGCTATCTGAATGGAGACAGCGGCGTGGTCTGACCACGTTATGTCATGGATCTTGGATTCTGAAACTTGTTGCAGAAGCCATCTGTCCATAACAAACAGGTCAATGCGGGAGTAGCTCTGGTGTCTTGGGGAGAAAAACGTAAAATCTCTCTTGGATGCATGTTGGCATCTCCATATGTCATACAAATCTTCCGAGTGGAGCAGGTTGCGTAGGGAGGTTGGTCTTCCTGAGGGTTGTGATGTTGTGTCCATAGTAGGGTCAACAGTCAGGTTAAAGTCTTCGCATAGCAAGAGACGGCCATATCTAATTTTAGCAATGCGTTTGAATAGGGCTCTTAGAAATCTTAATTGGCGTGAGTTTGGTGCATATAGGGCTACTAGTGTGAAAGGTTGAGAATTAATGTCACAGGTAACAATAATGTAGTGACCTTCTTGATCCAGTATGGAGGTCTTAAGGGTAAAATCCAGAGAGTCCCGAATTGCGAGAAGCACTCCTTTCTTTTTGCGATCTGGATCACAAGCCAGGAAGATGGTAGGGTAGTTCCTGTGTGTGCAGTGTGGTATAGCGTTCTTTTGAAAATGAGTCTCTTGGACGCTCAGTATGTCAGCTTTGAGCCTAACTGCGTCCTCCCACATGGAGCGTCGCTTAGCCGGGTGGTTGAGACCCTTGGCGTTCAGGGATAAGCATGTTATCATTGTTTGTTAGAAAAAGAAGATATGAGTGAGGTGTGTAGGTGGGTACTCACAGTTCTGCATATTTCTTGAGGAGCAAAGTACCCTATAGGTGGATCCAGAGTGCAGTAGTTTTTCTTGCGGTGGGGCTGGAGTGCAGTTCTTGGTATGGGTACGGTGTGTGACTTGAAAGGTGAGTTCTTGTGGACTTGTTGCGTCATGCCATGGACTGTAAGAGAGGATAAGAGGTTAGGAACATTGTTATGAACTTGAACCGAACTTGTAAAATAAATAACACAAGATAAAAAAGAACAAGGGATCTGGTGTACGATCTTGAGTCCAGACCGGGCTTGCCGGTAAGGACAGGGGTGTCTGACGGAAGGCATTCCAAGTGGTGACCTGGGGGAGTATTATTTCTTTGTTGAGTGTTGGGTGTAGCTGGAGCCGCCTTTGTTACGGTTCTTGGAGGATTTTTTCTTGGAGACTACATGCCAGTCTGCCTCTGAGTGGGGTAAGTGGTGCATTGCCTGCGTAAGTTGTGGTAGGTCAGGGAGTATGTCCCATTTACGTAGGGCTCCCAGGCCTTCTTCTAGAGAGGAGACTGATGTGGAGACCCCATTGTGTGTTATCGTCAGTGTGGCAGGATATTTCCACTTGTGAGGAATGGCATGGTTCCTGAGCGCCTTGGTAATAGTCGCCAAGTTGCGTCTTCGCTGTAAGGTGTGCCTGGAGAGGTCAGGTAACAATTGTAATGTGGAGTAGTGCACAGGGAGGTTTTCAGCCTTTCTGAAGGCTGCCAGCAGATGCTCTTTAACATGAAAGAAATGCACTCTTAGGAGAGTGTCTCTGGGAGTGTCTGCGGGCAGGAACGAGGGTTTAGGTAACCTATGGATCCTGTCTATTGTTAAGTCCTGTGCTAACAAATTCGGTGCCATTGTGGAGAACAGGGTCAGGACAAATTGCTGCAGTTGGTGGGGGGGCAGAGACTCCGGTATCCCCCTTATTTTTACATTGTTTCTTCTACTTCTGTCCTCTAGGTCAGCTAATTTGTCTTTTAACCATGTTATATCTTCTGAGTGCCCGTTATGAGCATCCACAAGTGAATTGAAGGGAGCGACATCGTCACTCATCCTATCCTCCATTGCGCTCACTCTGTTCACCAGTGCTAAAACTTCTTTGTGACATTGCTGGATGTTGCCTACTAAGTCGGCTGCCAGGGATGCTCTTAGAGATAGAGACATTTCTTTCAGAATTACATCCGACACAATCTGGCCTGTTGTAGGAAAGGCCGTTATGGGATCTTCCCTGCTGTGCCTCTCTCCCTTGTGGCCCTCCTTCCTCCATGTCTGTTCCTTCTTCCTGCTCTAGTGGCTCCCTGCGGGGTTTAGATTTGGCGGGGCTTCTTATAGTGGGACTAGTGTCACCTGTGTCCCCTTCACCAAGTACCCCTTTGTGCTGGTTACCTGTCTGCGGCGCTCTTTCGTCTGCCTTCCCCGATTGTTTCCCCGAAGGGATGCCGCCGCCATCTTGTGGAGGGCTTCTCATCACGGAGGCAAAGTATTCAGGAATTTTTAGTGGGTGTGCCGGTTCGTTCCTGCGTTTGGACATCTCGGTGTCGTCCCGGGGTGTTTATGATCCAGGAACTTCTGTTCTGGCGGTGTTTCGTCCTTTTTCTGCGGCTGCCAGCAGCTTTTCCCCCAGCGGTCAGTCAGAGCTCGCGCTCTAGGCATCCATGCTGGAGCTCGGCCGGACACGCCCCCACCCCTCACATTTTTGTAAATATTTTATTATATCTTTTCATGTGACAACACTGAAGAAATGACACGTTCACCAGAGCTTCACAGGTTGCCACTGGAGTCCTCTTCCACTCCTCCATGATGACATCACTGAGCTGGCGGATGTTAGACACCTTGCGCTTCTCCGCCTTCCATTTGAGGATGCCCCACAGATGCTCAGTAAGGGTTTGGCCTGGAGACATGCTTGGCCAGTCCATCACCTTTACCCTCTGATTCTTTAGAAAGGCAGTGGTTGTCTTGGAGGTGTGTTTGGGGTCGTTATCATGTTAGAATGGGATAATGCTCTGCTTCAGTATGTCACAGTACGTGTTGCCATTCATGGTTCCCTCAATAAACTGTAGCTCCCCAATGCCGGCAGCATTCATGCAGCCCCAGACCATGACACTCCCACCACCATGCTTACGGTAGGCAAGTCACACTTGTCTTTGTACTCCTCACCTGGTTGCCGCCACACATGCTTAAAACCATCTGAACCAAATATGTTTATCTTGGTCTCATGAGACCACAGGACATGTTTCCTGTAATCCATGCCCTTAGTCTGCTTGTGTCCAGCAAACTGTGCAGGATTTCTTGTGCATCATCTTTAGACGAGGCTTCCTTCTGGGATGACAGCCATGCAGACCAATTTGATGCAGTGTGAGGCGTATGGTCTGAGCACTGACAGGCTGACCCCCCCCACCCCTTCAACCTCTGCAACAATGCTGGCAGCACTCATATATCTATTTCCCAAAGACAACCTCTGGATATGAAGCTGAGCATGTGCACTCAACTTCTTTGGTTGACCATGGTGAGAGCTGTTCTGAGTGGAACTTGTCCTGTTAAACCGCTGTATAGTCTTGGCCACCATGCTGCAGCTCAGTTTCAGGGTCTTGGCAATCTTCGTATAGCCTAGTCCATCTTTATGTAGAGCAACAATTCTTTTTTTCAGATCATCAGAGAGTTCTTTGCCATGAGGTGCCATGTTGAACTTCCAGTGACCAGTATGAGAGAGTGAGAGCAATAACACCAAATTGAACACACCTGCTCCAAATTCACCTCTGAGACCTTGTAACACTAAGGAGTCACATGACACCGGGGAGGGAAAATGGCTAATTGGGCCCAATTTGGACATTAAACTTAGGGGTGTACTCACTTTTGTTGCCAGCAGTTTAGACATTAATGGCTGAGTGTTTTTTTATTTTGAGGGGACAGAAAATTTACAATGTTATGCAAGCTGTACACTCACTACTTTACATTGCAGCAGATGGTCATTTCTTCAGTGTTGTCACATGAAAAGATATAATAAAATATTTACAAAAATGTGAAGGGTGTACTCACTTTTGTGAGATACTGTATATAGAGCAAACAAATATTGTGACAAAACTGCACTTCTAAAAACTTTGAAATACAAATAAATAACTTAATTTCAAATATTGTTCATCATGCTGGCATTTTTTTTCTTAAAACACAGTAGGGTAGATTTACTAAAACTGATGCAGCTGTGCATGGTAGCCAATTGACTTCTAGCTCCAGCTTATTCAGTTAAGCTTTGGCAATAAAACCTGGAAGCTGATTTCCATACAGAGGTGCACCATATTTTGCACTCTTCAGTTTCAGTAAACAACCGCCAAAGTGTGCTTTCTATATGATCTTCATCAAATATACTAATGCAAGGTAAATTGCTGTAATAGTAGATGAGTGTCATGCTACTACTCTCTATTGCTTACTTATACAAATTTGCAAGTGCTATAATAAGCACATATACAGTGTAAATAAATACCATGATATAACCTGATAACTACACCATGGCCAAAGTATTGATGGTCTCAACAGTTGCTGTTTGTTAAGTAGTCCCCAGCTATTTTACTAATGTTCTTTTTTAAGGTAGCCCTAGACAAAGTGTACTCAATATGCCAACAAATTTGGAAAACTCAACAATAGCCACAGGACTGGAAGAGGTCAGTTTACATTCCAATACAAAAGAAAGGCAGCGCCAAAGAATGCTCAAACTACCATACAATCACACTCATCTGACACACTAGCAAGGTTATGCTGAAAATTCTACAAACTAGGATTCAGCAGCATGTGAGAGCTACCACAAGTACAAGCTGTATTTCGAAGACGCAGAGAAACTATAGATAAAATTGCCAACATTCGCTGGATCATGGAGAAAGCAAGGGAGTTCCAGAAGAATGACTACTTCTGCTGTATTGACTACAGTAAAGCCTTTGATTGTGTGGATCACAGCAAGCTGTGGCAAATACTGAAAGAAATGACCAGACCACCTCTCCTGTCTTCTGAAAAACCTGTATGCAAGTTAGAACAGGACAGGAAGGAACTGACTGGTTCAAAATTGAGAAAGGATTGTGGCAAGGATGTATATTGTCACCCGATTTATTTAACTAATATGCAAAGTACATCATGCGAAATGCCAGGATTGACTAATCAGATCGCAGGGAGAAATATCAACAACCTGAGATATGCGGACGATACCACACTAATGACAGAAATTGAAGAACTAAAGAGTCTCTTAATCGGTTCCACACCGCGTGCAGTATGTTTACTGCGGCGGTGTAGACGCTTAGCGCGAATCGCCGTAAATAGGCAGCAATTCGCGCAGGCGCAGCTAGGGGCAAGCGTGCGCCGCCGCCAGCATGCTCTCATGCCCGACACACTCCGGAGGAGTGTGCCCGCGGCTTGGGCGGACCCAATGTCTGCCAGGGAGCTGCGATGAGCTGCTAGAGCCAAAGAGCAGGGAACCGCCGATGTAAACACGGCGGTTCCACGCTCTTTCGATGGGGACATAAGAGATCTACTGATCCCTGTCACTGGGATCAGTTAGATCTCTTATGCCCATGGTAGCCCAGCCCCCTCACAGTTAAAACATGTCTAGGGAACACAGTTAACCCCTAGATCTCCCCCTGCAGGTTAACCCCTTCACTGCCAATGACATTTACACAGTAATCAGTGGACATTTAAATTTCTGATCACTGTATAAATGTCATTGGTCCCAAAAAAGTGTGAAAAATGTCCAACATGTCCGCCACAATATCGCAGTACCCTTAAGAATTGCAGATCCCTGTCAGTACTAGTAAAAAAAAAAAAACCCTCATCATCATCCGTAAATGCAGCAACTTTTGCGCAAACCAATCAATAAACATTGATTGCGATTTTTTTTACCAAAAATATGAGGAAGAATATAAATCGGCTGACACCGATGAAAAAAAATGTTTTTTTATATTTTTTTTTGGATTCGAATTTTAGCAAAAAGTAAGAAATATCTTTTTTTTTTTGCAAAATTGTCACTCTTTCTTTGTTTATAGCGGCGATCAGAAATGACGCATCGGTGATCAAATACCACCAAAAGAAAGCTCTATTTGTGGGAAAAAAAGGGCGCACATTTTGTTTGGGTACAACGTCGCACGACCGCGCAATTGTGATTTAAAGTGACGCAGTGCCGAATCTCAAAAAGTGCTCTGGTCAGGAAGGGGGTAAAACTTTCCGGGGCTGAAGTGGTTAATGAAGGTGAAAGAGGAGAGCACAAAAGCTGGCTTAAAATTGAATATTAAGGAAGCAAACTGGTTCTATCACTCCTTGGCAAATAGAAGGAGAAGAAATGGAAACAGTAACAGATTTTATCTTCCTAGGCTCCAAGATCACGGCAGACGGTGACTGTAGCCATGAAATTGAGAGATGCTTGCTTTTTAGGAGGAAAGCAGTGGCAAACCTAGACAACATTATAAAAAGCAGAGATATCACCCTACCGGCAAAGTGCTATATAGTCAAAGCTATGGTATTCCCAGCAGTAACCTATGGCTGTGAAAGTTGGACCATAAGGAAGGCTGAACGTCAAAGAATTAATGGTTTTGAACTATGGTGTCAGAGAAGACTTGAAAGTTCCTTGGATGGCAAGAAGATCAAACGAGTCAATACTGAAGAAATCCTGGAAGGGCAGATCCTGAAGCTGAAACTCGAATACTTTGGCCACCTAATGTGAAGAGAGGACTCATTGGAAAAGACCCTGCTGCTGGGAAACATGGAAGAAAAAAGGAGAAGAGGACGACAGAAAACAAGATGAATATATAGCATCATCGAAACAATGAACATGAAGTTAAGCAAGCTCCGGGAAGCAGTGGAGGACAGAAAAGCCTGTCGCGCTATGATCCATGAGGTCACAAAGAGCCAGACACGGCTAAATGACTGAACAACAGAAACAAGTGTTAAAGTGGTTCTAAAGTTCTAAGGTTTTTACCTTCATGCATTAGTGTAAAAAGCCATCTGTGCTACATGATCTCCTTTCATCTCTTTGCACAAGACTGGGTATTTTAAATGAATATGTAGCCAGGCTATGTTTATTTTGATAAGTAATCATTTACTTTGCTAAGTAAATTATACTCATGGTGTTAGTCTACTAAAGCCAAATAGACTGTTAAAGTGATTGTAAACCCTCAGCTTGTAAAACAAACTATTCCATTTAAAAGAGAAATGAAAGGCTAGACAGTGTATAGATATAAAAAAACCATTGTAAATACTTTTTCCCCCTTTTTATAAGTGTTCACATTCCCTCAGCTGCATAAGGGGTAGGAGAGGAAAAACAGTAGCACATTGAGCTTCCGAGTGAAAGGCTGTTCTGGGGGAGTGTCAGGTCTGATCATTGGAGGAGAGCAGGCCGAGTTCCAAGCATAGACAGAGCATAGATAGAGAGCTGACCATGGTTTGGTTTCCTGCTTAGTGTGATCAGTTTTTAATAGGAAAGCCGAGGAACTGGCATTAACACCAGGGATTTCACACAAAGGAAGCAATACAAAGAGAATAGGATATTTTTCATACAAATACATGGTTCAACAGGCACATATCAAGAATAGGAAAATGTTGGGTTTATGTATTCTTTAACTTTACAAAGTAACTTGCTTTTTGCAAGAGAACTGCGGTTTAGCAATGATGGCTTTCATTATCCAATCATTTGCAAAGTGAAACTTCACCACATTCACAAAACTCTGAGGCAAATCCCCCTGCAGAGTGCAATGTCACAGTTTCTTTGTCTTTAGTGAATCAACCCAACCAAATCAAGAAAAGCAAACAGATTAGGAACCCTCAACACTAGGACTTTTCTAATCTACATGCTTGTTCCAGCTAAGTGTATTAGTAAGTACTGACACCAGAAACAACCAGGGATACAGCATTCACAAACGTATAAAAACATTGGTTGCCTCTGCATTTCCTTCTGTACGAGTTTCCTTTAATAGCAAACTATTTTCTATGTGTATAAGTAACATATGGTTTTGTATGCTGTCCGTCCATAGAAACCAGCTGAATGGCCCATTACATGTTAACTTGTAAATGGCTTATTTTACCTCCTATTTCTATCTTGTGCAATTTCAAAAGCTAAACGAATTTCACACTTAAAGCACTAAAATGATATTATTAACATTTAGATTTCCCAGAGGTGACTGAATTAGTAATGTATTAATTTCTCCATATAACAATCTGCTTGTTTCAGTACAGTTAAAGTTACAGATTAGCAGTTCTCAGAAGAAAATATGGTGACTTAATTAGAAAATGTAGCATCCTCTCATTAAAGTCTAGAACAATGCTAATTATATCTACTTATAAAAAGTTGATGTTCAACAAGGGTTTTAAGCTACAGTAAAAATATGTGTTACAATAGATACAAGAGAACATTTTCAGCTACTCGAACTAAATGATTAATTAAATTATCTTGAAATGCTCATTCTTATTGATCTTGTTTTCATAATTCTGCATAAAATGAGGAAGAATGTATCAAAGATTAAGCTGTGACAAAATGCTTCACTGAAATGAATGCCAAGAACAATGTGTGGCTGAGTGGAGGAAAAAGAATCTGAAAGTACAGATAGAACAAATGTACTTGCTAATAGAGTCTTTCGCAGAGCTAATATAAGTTCCTCTGGCGCACTGGTAAATGTCAATGCTAAATAAGGCGAGTTTGTTATTAGAATCAAGGGATTTGAACAACAAATTAAAGTTCTGACAAAAGAAAGTATTGATTTTCAGGAGCTATTGAGATTCTGTGTAAGATTGCACTAGGATATTTAAAATTACATACTATAGTTAGTAATTTAACAAAGCAAATACTGTCTTATCATGTTCTCAGTAATTAGAATTAATTCCCATGAATACAGTATTTATTTAAGACAAGGAAAATAATGTGTACAAATGGTAAAGTATACATTTTGGGATAGCCTTAGGTTTTGCTTAGTGTTTGCAATCTTAAAAATAAAATGTAATGAATCTGGCTCCTTAAGGCTGTAGACAATGTGTCAACAGTATATATATACATTATCTCACAAAATTGAGTACACCTCTAACGTTTTTGTAAATATTTTATTATATCTTTTCATGTGACAACCCTGAAAAAATGACACTTAGCTACAATGTGAAGTTGTGAGTGTACAGCTTGTATAACAGTGTACATTTGCTGTCCCCTGAAAATAACTCAACACAGCCATTAATGTCTAAACCATTGGCAACAAAAGCAAGTACACCCCTAAGTAAAAATGTCCAAATTGGGTCCAATTAGCCATTTTCCCTCCCCGGTGTCATGTGACTCATTAGTGTTACAAAGTCCCAGGTGTGAATGGGGAGCAGGTGTGTTAAATATGGTGTTATCGCTCTCACTCTCTCATACTAGTCACTGGAAGTTCAACATGGCACCTCATGGCAAAGAACTCTCTGGGGAACTGAAAAAAAGAAATGTTGCTCTACATAAAGATGGCCTAGGCTATACGAAGATTGCCAACACCCTGAAACTGAGCTGCAACACAGTGGCCAAGACCATACAGCGATTTAACAGGACAGATTCTACTCAGAACAGGCCTCACAATGGTCAACCAAAGAAGTTGAGTGCACATACTCAGCGCAATATTAAGAGGTTGTCTTTGTGAAATAGACGTATGAGTGCTGCCAGCATTGCTTCAGAGGTTGAAGGGGTGGGGGGTCAGCCTGTCAGTGCTCAGACCATACGCCACACAATGCATCAAATTGGTCTGCATGGCTGTCGTCCCAGAAGGAAGCCTCTTCTAAAGATTCAGTGTGGGGACCCTTACTTTACAATATATTTATAAATGATATAGGGTCTGGGATTAAAAGTACCATTTCAGTGTTTGCAGATGACACTAAGCTATGCAGTGCAATAACGTCCTTACAGGATGTCTCCAACTTACAAGCAGACCTCAATGCACTGTCTAATTGGGCGACTATGTGGCAAATGAGGTTTAATATTGATAAATGTAAAGTAATGCATTTGGGGGCTGAGAATATGCATGCATCATACATACTGGGGGAGTACAACTGGGGGAATGCATAGTGGGGAAGGATCTGGGGGTTTTGGTAGATCATAAGCTTAATAATGGCATGCAATACCAAGCTGCGGTTTCCAAAGCAAGCAAAATCCTTTCTTGTATTATGAGAGGTATGGACTCCAGAGATAGAGGCATCATTTTGCCCCTGTAAAAATCATTAGTAAGACCTTATCTGGAATATGCAGTTCAGTTTTGGGCACCAGTTCTCAAAAAGGATATCGGGGAACTGGAGAAAGTGCAGAGAAGGGCAACCAAACTAATAAGAGGTAGAGACGAGCCCTTTTCTTCTTTCTTCTTTCTTCCTCCAGCTTCTCCTGCCCCAGTCCTTCTTCTGGTCTTCTGCTTCTTCTTTTAGTTTTCTTGCTTCCTGTCTTCGTCTTCAATCTTCATCTTTATCTGCTTCTCCACCGCCGCTCCCCCCGCTGCTGCAGACTGGCACCTGTGCGTCTCCCAGAATGGGCGGTCTTCACAATGACAGTTCTTTTATAAGAAAGGGCGGGGCCATCCGGTGACGTAAATGGGTGACCCAACCCCTCTGACAGAGCATGACGTCAAAAGGGGCGTGCTCATTTGGTTACATCACTGGGTGGCCCCGTCCCTTCTTATAAAAGAAGTGTCATTATGAAGACCACCCATTCTGGGAGATGCGCAGGGGCCGGGCTGCAGCAGCGGGGAGAGCTGCGGTGGTGAAAGAAGAAGGAAGAAGAAGATGAAGATGAAGAGTGGAAGCAAGAAGATTAAAAGAAGAAGCAGAAGATCAGAAGAAGGACCAGGTCAGGAGAAGATGGAGGAAGAAAGAAGAAAGAAGAAAAGAGCTATTTTACACAATAAAAGACTTGTCAAAAACTGCCTCTTGTTTTTTTTAACACTACACTCCTTTTTTGGTGAATGGGTAGGGGTACAATGTACCCCATACCTATTCACATGCGGGGGTCGGGATCTGGGGGCCCCGTTATCAAAGGGGGCTTCCAGATTCTGATAAGACCCCTGCCCGCAGACTCCCATAACCACCAACCAGGGCTGTGGGGATGAGGCCCTTCTCCCCATCAACATGGGGACAAGGTGCTTTGGGGGCGACCTCAAAGCATCCTCCCCATGTTGAGGGCATGTGGCCTGGTATGGTTCAGAGGGGGGCGCTCACTCGTCCCCACCCCTCCTGCCATGCCAGGGCTGCATGCTCGGATAAGGGTCTGGTTTGGATTTTGGGGGGGACCCCACGCCATTTTTTTTAAATTTAGCGTGGGGTTCCGCTTAAAATCCATACCAGACTTGAAGGGCCTGGTTTGGATTTTGGGGGGAACCCTACGTAAATTTTTTAAAAATTTTGACACGGGTTCCCCATTAATTCCATACCAGACCTGAAGGGCCTGGTTTGGATTTTGGGGGGGGGGCCCACGTCATTTTTTAAAAATTTTGGCAAGGACCCTGCTGTTGTAAATTAGTTAAAAAATTTCGATGAAATACCCCAGTCAAACCGGTGCAGTTACTCTTGTTGGACGGAGGAACAGGGCCTGATGTTGTAAATTAGTTTACAAATTGTGATGAAATCCCCCAGTCAAACAGGTGGAGAAAAATTGGGCCTTGGGTGCTGGAAGTGCCAGAACACTGTAACCCCTTGCAGTTACTCTTGTTGCATGGAGAAACGGGTCCTGCTGTTTTAAATTAGTTTAAAAATTGAGACGAGTGCGCATGTGCGGAGCGTCCATGGTGGCTGTGTGAGCCAGGAGCTCCGGTCCTCTCTGGCCATCCGAGGCACTTCTAGCGAGCAACGGAGCTCGGCTGACCCACTCATAGGGGCAAGAAGGACGGGGCACCTGCCGAGAAGCCATCTAGGGCTGCGGGGAACCGCTGATTTGTTGCTGTGCACTGAGTCCGGCCTCGCTCTCCTAATCGAGGCCGCGGCTCGGGCTTACTTCATCATCCACTGATCGGGAGACAGCGGAGAGGGGAGGACATTCGCACGGGGCCACCCGGGTGTATTGGGGAGTCCATCACCTAGATATCTAGCACTGGAGGGGACCTCTCCTGGGGATGCCGGGCCTATAAGTCTACTTGGGCGCTTGGTGTGCTCCTGGAAGCAGGAACTCTCACTAGAGGCCGTGGTTTGGGCCTACCCTTTGACACTCAGCCTGTTCTTGACTTTGAGAGCAGGCTCTACTCTCCCATAAACGACAGCTGTGGGATCACCCTGAGCCACATAAAGAGCGGACCTACTCGTCCTGCTGTGTTGCAGGGTGTTGTCACCCCCTTCTTTTTTTTTTTCTTTGCAAGGGACATATATAAATATATTTAATACTCTCCTAGAAGAACGGGAGCATTCCTATTGGGTCTCATCTCCTTTTTGGGACTATGCAAACAGGATCAGTCAGATGGGACCTTTCCCATCAACCGGGCTTTGATGGCCCAATTTCTAAGGGATCACAGAAGCCCCCAGATGCTCAAACAGTCACAGGGGTTCCTGAGGAAATGGAGGCTGGCTCAGATGGGGGTTCTCAAGTTTTAGCATCTCCAGGGCCCGTCCCGGGACACAACCCATGGCTGAGATCCTCTCACCAGCGTCCACAATTTCTCTTTTGGAACGGACTTTGGATGAACTCATTACTACACCTCTAAGAGAACAAGGCCCTGGCAATACTCACTCTGCACTGCCTAGCCCCTATACTCAGGTCCCTCACTCAGATGATGATGGAGGTTTTCTCCAAAATGCTTTCTAAGGGCCTGGCCCAAACAGCCACTCATATTACCTCTGTTATCCAAGCTGATCTTCAGGGTTTGGGTGCTCAGATAGACACTATAGAACACAAGACGGATCAGTCAGTCTCTAGAATCAACCAGAACACGGCATGTATCCAAGATCTACACGAGCAATTAGACTCTGCCTTATCTAAAATAGATGATCTGGAAAATCATTCTAGACGCTATAATTTCCGAATTAGGGGCCTTCCTGAGCCTATCACTGATGTCCAGACAGTCGTGAGTGACTTTATCAAGGAAAACATTACAGGTATACCTGTACATCGTCTTGAATTAGACAGGGCTCATAGAGCACTCCAGCCTCCGAGGTCCGATGGGCTACCTAGAGATATTGTATTGAAACCCCATTATTATGGTATAAAGGAAGAGATCATGAAAGTCTCTAGGAACTCTCCTAATCTCGCAATACAAGGACACCCTATACAAGTTTTCGCAGACTTGTCTCCTTCTACCATCCAAAAGAGAAGATCTCTGAAACCTCTACTGGAAGTCCTCACCAAGTCAACTATCAAATAATGGTGGTCGTTCCCGTTCTGCTTGACTTTCATTCACAAAAGCAAGAAGTATGGCTTCTCTACACTCCAGGAGGGGGAACAACTACTGGTTAGATTTAACCTCATATCTTTGGATCCCGTCTCCGCTCTGCCTCACAAGAATGTAGGCCCCTCTAAGAGGCCCTCCCCACAGAGCCCTGTTCTACCAATGTGGCGGAAACAGCAACAAAAGCGAGCCAAAGATTCTCACCCACCGTGACTTTTGAGCTTTGTCACCCGGTTTGCTTTCTGATGTCTATTGTGTCCTCCGACACTTAGGTCTTTGTACCCTACAAGGTTTATTGTTCCCAATTTGTTGTTTCTAAAATTTTAATTTTAAGTTTGATAATTTGTTTGGGCATCCTGGGGGTGGCTCTCTCCCCCTCCTTCTCCCGAATCTTTCAGTTTTGGTGGGGAGACCTTCTGCGGGATTTCCAACCTTGTCCTCTTAATTCTAACCCTTGCTTTGTCTGTTGTTTATTATGCTCTCAATGGCATTCCTTTTTTGGCCCTGGCTTTTATTTAGGTCAAGTAACCGGAGGTGACTTCATTGCTAGTCCCGAAGGGTCCATTCATGAGACCTCAACCTTTTCAGTTGAGGGACTCAAGTATTCTCGGTAATTTTTCTTCTCACTATTATCCATTTTTAGTGTTTCTGGGCAGCCCTAAATTTTTTTTCTTTTTTCCAGTTGTCTCGGATCTAAATTGCTGACCGGGGAGGATGTCATGCTCCTCCCTCTGACTCTGGGATGCGAATTTCGGCAATCCCTGAGTTAGTTGCACTTCTGCCGTTTAGGCGGAGACTATGTTGTCTTTTCCTGGGAATGGGGGTGAATCTTAATTCCCCTATTGCCAGGAAATTGAGGGGGTCTGCGGTAAAGCTTTTCCGCCCCCCTCCCATGTTCTCTTCCTTCACTCTGTCTCTTCTGCTATTTTCGTTTTTTACTTTTCTAACTTCATTTTTTCCTTTCAGGCACCAGGGAAGTCATATAAATAGTGGGCCACAGTGGGTCGTTTTTTTAGCCTCGTCGTATTGTAAGTAGAGTTGAGCGAACTTCTAGAAGTCTGGGTTCTGCTGGTTCGGCTGAACTTCGGGACAAAGTCCGGGTTCGGGTCCGGACAGAACCCGAACTTTGTCCCGGACCCCGAACCCCATTGAAATCAATGGAGACCCGGACTTTTAGGTACAAAAAATGTTGTAAAATAGTCCTGGAAGGTCCTAGAGGTCTGCAAAAGGAAGGAAATGTGGGTAAGGGTGGGACAAGTGACCTACAAAGAAATGGGGACAGGGAAATAACTTTAAATATTTTTAAAAAAATAAAAACATAAAAAATGCAAAAATGGAGATCATCTTCAAAATGGGTCTGAAAAGTATTAATTAACGGTAGAGGTCATAGAACTGTTCTAAAATCATCTTCAAACTGTGTAAAAAAAGTATAAATAAGCCGGGAGTACCCATATCACTGTTCTGCAAAATGTGTGTGTCACTTTAAATGAAACCGGGAATAAGTGAACATCTGTTCTGCAAACTTATTTAAAGTCTGTGTGTCACTTTAAATGAAACCGTGAATACGTACACATCTGTTCTGCACAATTATTTAAAGTCTTTGTGTCACTTTAAATGAAACCGTGAATCAGTGCACATCTGTTCTGCAAAAATTCTTTAAAGTCTGTGTGTCACTTTAAATGAAACAGTGAATCAGTGTACATCTGTTCTGCAAAATTATTTAAAGTGTGTGTGTCACTTTAAATGAAACTGTGAATCAGTGCACATCTGTTCTGAAAAATTCTTTAAAGTGTGTGTGTCACTTTAAATGAAACCGTGAATCAGTGCACATCTGTTCTGCAAAATTCTTTAAAGTGTGTGTCACTTTAAATGAAACCGTGAATCAGTGCACATCTGTTCTTCACACTTCTGTTTAGTCTGTGTCACTTTTATCATAGCCGCTAATCAGTGCACATCTGTTCTTCACACTTCTGTTTAGTCTGTGTCACTTTTATTATAGCCGCCAATCAGTGCACATCTGTTCTTCACACAGAACAGATGTTCTGCACCAGAACAGATGTTCTTCACACAGAACATCTGTTCTGCACACATCTGGAAATAGTTTTCGCTCTTCACACACACAGTTTGCAGATGTTTTCAGAACAGTGATATTATATCACTGATATGATATCACTGTTCTTCAAACATCTGCAAACAGTGTGTAAAGAGCGGAACCATATGCCTGTTCTTCTCTATGCTGTAGTTTCACACACAGATTCCAGATGTTTGAAGAACAGGTGTATGGTTCCTCCCCGGTTTTAGGTAAAGTGTTCTAAACTATTTCCAGATGTGTGCAGAACAGATGTTCTGTGTGAAGAACATCTGTTCTGGTGCAGAACATCTGTTCTGTGTGAAGACCAGATGAGCACTGATTAGCGGCTATAATAAAAGTGACACAGACTAAACAGAAGTGTGAAGAACAGATGTGCACTGATTAGCGGCTATAATAAAAGTGTCACAGACTAAACAGATGTGTGAAGAACAGATGTGCACTGATTCGTGGTTTCATTTAAAGTGACACACACACTTTAAAGCATTTTGCAGAACAGATGTGCACTGATTCACGGTTTCATTTAAAGTGACACACAGACTTTAAAGAATTTTGCAGAACAGATGTGCACTGATTCACGGTTTCATTTAAAGTGACACACAGACTTTAAATAATTGTGCAGAACAAATGTGCACTGATTCACGGTTTCATTTAAAGTGACACACAGACTTTAAATAATTGTGCAGAACAGATGTGCACTGATTCACGGTTTCATTTAAAGTGACACACAGACTTTAAATAAGTTTGCAGAACAGATGTTCACTTATTCCCGGTTTCATATAAAGTGACACACACATTTTGCAGAAAAATGATATGGGTACTCCCGGCTTATTTATACTTTTTTGACACAGTTTGAAGATGATTTTAGAACAGTTCTATGGCCTCTAATGTTAATTAATACTTTTCAGACCCAGTTTTAAGATGATCCCCATTCACCTCCATTTTTGCTTTTTTATGTTTTTATTTTTTTTTTAATATTTAAAGTTATTTCCCTGTCCCCATTTCTTTGTAGGGCACTTGTCCCACCCTTACCCCCATTTTCCTTCCTTTCGCAGACCTCTAGGACCTTCCTGGGCTTTTTTACAGCATTTTTAAGATTTTTCATTAAAATTACCAGAACCCCGGACCCAAACCCGGACTTTTTTTGAAAAGTCCGGGTCCGTGTCCCGGACACCCCAAAGTTCGGTATGGACCCGAACTTTACAGTCCGGGTTCGCTCAACTCTAATTGTAAGCTGTTTCCTCCACACCTCCGGATCCAGGTAAGCCCTCACTCAGTAATGCACAAACCTCGATTTTTAAACCTTCACGATGTCTGCTAATACCTCATCCTCTTTGAAGTTAGCAACACACAACGTTCAGGGCCTCAACTCCCCGTGAAGAGGAAAAAATATTTTAACCTAGCCTACTCCCATCATTTGGACATACTCATGCTTCAAGAAACCCATTTCCCTGACAAGTACAACCCGAAGTTTATACACTCTAAATATCCTCAGTTTTTTCTGGCTAACGCATCAGATAAAACTAGAGGTATAGGTATCTTCTTTGCTAAACACTTACCTTTCTCCCCCCAGAAAGAAATTAAAGATCCTGAGGGTAGGTTTATCCTGCTAAAAGAGACTCTAGGGGGTATGACGTACACGTTTGTATCATATTATGCTCCCAACGCTTGTGAAGCTAAATTTCTTCATGATCTGTTTAATCTCATCACACCCCACCTTGAGGGGACTGTAATATTTGGAGGAGATATCCAATATGGCCTTGGATCCCATGCTCGACAAGTCGGGCCTGGGTCCGCCCCGCCTTCTTTGTCCACCTAGATTTAGCTTAAAATTCGCCAAACTCCTTTACTCTCTGGGGCTCATAGATATTTGGAGGGAACTCAATCCTAAGGTGAGGAACTACACCCATTTTTCAGCACCGCATAAGAGCATGGCAAGAATAGATCATATTTTTGTCCCAGCTTCTGTCTCTCCCTTAATCTCCAAAGCCTGCATTAAAGATTCCCCCCTGTCGGATCATTCGCTAGTTATAATATATATTAGAGCTGACCTGGGTCAGGGGAGGATTCCCCATTGGCGCCTAAATGAGAATCTCCTGAATAACCAGGTGCACTGTGCATTGTTAGAAAAAGAAATCAAAGAGTATTTCCTATTGAACGACAATGGGGAAGTTTCATCCCCTACTTTCTGGGTAGCCCATAAGGGGGTTATAAGGGGAAAGATCATCCAATTATCTGCCAGGCTAAGAAAGGAGAGGAAGGTCGATATAGAGAAGTTAGAGGGAGCCTTTCAGGAACTAGCCAGATCACATAAGAAGAATCCGAATCCCAACTCCTGGGCTCAGTTGGAAGCTGGGAGGGTAGCATCAAACCTTGCCTTAACCACCAGCATCAAGAAACAAGTTCAATGGGCTAAATCCCATTTCTATTTACAAAAATATCAAATAGGCCCTAGGCTGGCTGCCAGGTTGTCCCCTAGATTCCATTCCTTTTCATTCCCAAAGATTAGAGATCCCTCAGGAGATCTAACTCAGAATCCTAAGCGGAATTATGACTATCTTCTAATGACTTCGGAACTTCTATGTCAAACTCTATGATTCGGGGAAAACGGCCTCTTCGCCATCCTGTGCTGCCTTTCTAAATAATATCTCTCTCCCTAAACTTTTGAAAGATCACACAACTTCCATGGAACAACCTTTTACTGATAAGGAAGTCCTAGATGTAATTAGTAATCTCAGGAAGGGCTCAGCCCCTGGTCCTGACGGCTTTTCCACGAGCTATTATAAGACTTTTGGCCTAGTAATTGCCCCCTACTTAACAAAGTTTTTTAATTCGCTGTGAGCAGGGTCCACGCTGCTGAACTAGGCCAACAGGGCCTTTGTCTCGGTTATCCTCAAATCTGGAAAGGATCACTCGGATGTTAGCAACTACAGGCCTATTTCATTAATCAATAATGATCTCAAAATTCTGACTAAGATTTTGGCTAATAGACTTTCCAAATTTATAGGTAACTATGTCCATAAGGACCAGGTGGGCTTTATTCTGGGTAGGCAGGGCCCTGACCAAATCTGCAGAGCAGTGGATATCATTTCTCTTCTAAACTCGAATTGGGATGGGGGTCCTCTCAGGGAGGGGTTCATTTTGTCTGTTGATTTACAAAAAGCCTTTGACACGGTTGACTGGTCATATCTATTTGATATTCTAAGCAGATGGGGCTTTGGCCCGAGATTTCTTCAGACCCTTAGAGCCCTCTACTCAAATCCTAGTGCACAAGTAAAACTACAAAACTACTATTCAGACCCTTTCTCTATCTCTAGGGGGACTAGGCAGGGTTGTCCTCTCTCCCCACTAATTTTCGCAATTGCGATGGAATCCCTGTCAATTGCTATCAGGCATAACCCAGACATTCAGGGGGTAAAGTGTGGCACCCGGTCCCATAAATGCGTATTATTTGCAGATGATCTGCTCCTTTTTATCTCTTCCCCCCCTCACATCTACCCCACATGTTATTCGCCTTCTTTAAGTCTTTGGAGAGGCCTCAGGGCTTTGCGTTAATTGGTCTAAATCAGCAGCTCTGAATATCACAACCCCGAAGTCGACGATACACCGTCTCAAAGAGCTCTATAACTTCACCTGGAATACTAATCAGATACCCTACCTGGGGGTCAATCTGACAGCCAGCATTAGCCAACTTTATGAGGTCAACTACCCACCCTTACTTAAGAAACTAGCCGAGGATCTTTCCAGATGGGATCAGGAGGGTCTTTCATGGTTGGGCAAGATTCACACGGCTAAAATGACTCTTTTACCAAGGATTCTTTATTTTTTTAGAGTTCTCCCTATACCAATTAGGAAGCCCAACTTGCTAAAATTACAATCGCAAATTTTGAAATTTGTATGGGGCCGAAAAGGCTTTAGATGCTCTGCTAACGTTCTATATAGGAGACGTAATCAGGGGGGCCTAGGACTTCCACACCTTTATAAATACTATCAGGCAGCTCAATTAGCTCAGTTCTCTACCGTTTTTTCCAGAGAGGAAAAACCTGATTGGGTTAACATAGAGAGACAGGCGGTGCCTCTCCATACTATTGATTTCTTGGTGTGGGCTCCCCACAAATTGAGACCTCCTATACTCACCCCCACTTTGTCCCACTCCATCGCTATAGGTGACTTAGTTCTCAAACCTCCTTTCTTAATCTCAAATCTCCGCCCCCTTAACCATCTTTTTAATCCCCAATTTCTCCTGGGCCTAGACATTCGGGCCTTCCAATGGTGGACAAATAAGGGCTTATTCCGCATAGGCCATTTTTTGACGTCCGCTGGTCCTCTGACATTATCTTATTGCACAGATAAGTTAGATATGCCCCCTGCTGAAAAATTTCTCTTCCGGCAAATACATAATTTCCTGACATCTTGGTGGAAAATGAGAAATGATCATGTAGGTATCACCCCAAATGAAAAATGGTGTTCGGAATCTGAGGCTCAAAGAGGAGGTATTTCCATAGTTTATGCATCACTGACAGACAAGCCTCCCTATGTGAAGACTTGGGAAAGGGACCTGGAGGTGGATTGGGAGGCAGACAAGTGGAGTTCTCTGTTCCTGAGATAATTTAAAGGGATCGTTAATATCAACTTGAGGGAAGCCAATCTCAAGGTATTTACCTGATGGTACTTGGTACCAACCCGGCTGGCAGTCATGTTTCCAACTTCCTCTAGTTTGTGTTTTAGAGGATGTGGTCACATGGGAACCTTCTTTCACACCTGGTGGGAATGCCCGCGCATCCGAGGTTTCTGGAATAAGGTTTTCTATTTGATCCATATGGTCACGTGCCTGCCAGTCCCCCAGAACCCTGAGACGGCCCTCCTCAATTGTAAACCTGATGGACTTTCCAATCACCTCTTTAACCACTTCAATACTATGCACTTAGAACACTTTACTACCAGACCAATTTTCAGTTTTCAGTGCTGTTGCGCTTTGAATGACAATTGCGCGGTCGTGCGACGCTGTACCCAAACAGGTTTTTTTATCATTTTGTTCCCACAAATAGAGCTTTCTTTTGGTGGTATTTGATCACCCCTGCGGTTTTTATTTTTTGCGCTACAAATAAAAAAAGACCGAAAATTTTGAAAAAAAAATTCTCTATTTTTGTCACAAAACTTTGTAAATAAGTAAATTTTCTCCATCACTGGTGGGCACTGATGAGGCCACACTGACAGGCACTGATGTGGCAGTACTGATTGGCACTGATGAGGCGGCACTGATGAGGTGGCACTGATGATGAGGCAAATATATGCAGCAATGATGAGCACTGTTAGGCGGCACTGATAAGCAGCACTGACGGGTACTGATAGGTGGCACTCATATACAGCACTGATGGGCATTGATATGCAGCACTGACGGACACTGCTAAGCGGCACTGATGGCCACTCATAGACAGCCCTGATTGGCACTCATAGGCGGCACTGGGCACTGATAGGTGGCACTGATGGGCACTGATAGGTGGGCACTGGTAGGTGGCAATGGTGGGCACTGATATGTGGCACTGGTATGCATTGATAGGGGCACTGGTAAGCACTGATAGGGGCACTGGTGGGCACTAGTGGGCATATATACTGATAGGGGCTCATTCCCTGGTGGTCTAGGGTGGCATCTGAAGGTGGCACTGAGTGCCATCCACATTGGGCACTATGTCTCTTACCTGGTGGTCTAGAGGGGTCTCCCTGGTGGTCCAGATCGGCTCCCTGGTGGTCCCTGGTCAGCTCCCTGGTGGTCCTGGGTGGGCACATCCCTGATGGTCCCTGGGCAGGCTCCCTGGTGGTCTAGGGTGGCAATCCGAGGGAGGGCTGTGCTGATAAATCATCAGCACAAACCCTCCCTGTCAGGAGAGCAGCCGATCGGCTCTCCACTCCTGATTGGTCACGGCTGATCACATGGTAAAGTGCTTCGGATGGAATCGAGATTGGTATTGTGGGGGTCAGATTGACCTCCCACACCACCGATCGCCGTAATGCGCGCCCCCCGGGCGCGCGGCGGCTTGTTATCCTGAGGATGTCATATGACGTCCAGTCAGGATAACTAAGCCACTTCCCGGCCGTCATTTTGCATACGGCGGTCGGGAAGTGGTTAAACTTACCCGCTTTATCTTGTTGGGCACCAAAATCACAATTGCTAGATCCTGGAAATGTCCTTCCGTATCCTTTGCTGCCGCTAAGCAGAAAATTTCTTGGATCATGTTGCAGGAAAAGCATGCTAATATTATCCTGGATACTTCGACTAAATTTGATCTAGTCTGGGATCCATGGAAGAAATACTTGAATCTTCCCATGTGACACTCATCCTTTGCTTTTTTAAGTATCCCTGGTGCTTCTCTTCCTCTTTCTTTTGCCTCTCATCTTCCCTTCCTCTCCTGGTCATTTTCTCTTTTTCCTTTCTTTTGTTTTCTTGTTTTCTACTGCTTGCCTGAGACTTGAGGGCCTCTGTGTGGCACCATTTCCTCCCTACCCTGGGGTGGGGGGGGCCAGAGGTAGCTCCTCTCTCAGAACTCCGAATATGTCTTTATTTTAGGTTTAATTGTTACTCCTCTTTTAGTCTTTTATGTGATAATCTGACTTAGGCCATTAAATGAAGTCTGGGTATTGGTGCAGAGTTGGTCATCTACCGTCTACCCGGTCACAGATTGTTCCCGGATGGGGTGTCTGGAATTATGGCTTGGCCTCTCTTGCTTTTTGCCTCTCATTAATAATCTTATGTCTCCTCACTCATTTGATTATTGTTGTCTGTTAGAGTTGAGCGAACTTCTAGAAGTCCGGGTTCTGCTGGTTCGGCCGAACTTCGGGACAAAGTCCGGGTTCGGGTCCGGACAGAACCCGAACTTTGTCCCGGACCCCGAACCCCATTGAAATCAGTGGGGACCCAAACTTTTAGGCACATAAATGGCTGTAAAATAGTCCTGGAAAGTCCTAGAGGTCTGCAAAAGGAAGGAAATGGGGGTAAGGGTGGGACAAGTGCCCTACAAAGAAATGGTGACAGGGAAATAACTAAAAGCATTTTTAAAAAAATAAAAACCTAAAAAAAAGCAAAAATGGAGGTGGATGTGGACCATCTTCAAACTGGGTCTGAAAAGTATTAATTAACGGTAGAAGCCATATAACTGTTCTAAAATCATCTTCAAACTGTGTCAAAAAAGTATAAATAAGCCCGGAGAACCCATATCACTGTTCTGCAAACATCTGCAAACTGTGTGTGAAACTATAGCAGAGCGAAACCATATCCCTGTTCTTCTCTATGCTGTAGTTTCACACACAGTTTGCAGATGTTTGCAGAACAGTGATATCATATCACTGTTCTGCAAACATCTGCAAACTGTGTGTGAAACTATAGCAGAGCGTAACCATATCCCTGTTCTTCTCTATGCTGTAGTTTCACACACAGCTTCCAGATGTTTGCAGAACAGGGATATGGGTTCGCCCCGGTTTTTGTTAAAGTGTTAAACAGACTTTCCAGATGTTTGCAGAACAGTAGTTCAGTTATTCCCGGTTTCATTTAAAGTGACACACACAGTTTCCAGATGTTTGCAGAACAGTAGCTCAGTTAGTCCCGGTTTCATTTAAAGTGACACACACAGTTTCCAGATGCTTGCAGAACAGTAGTTCAGTTAGTCCCGGTTTTATTTAAAGTGACACACAGACTTTCCAGATGTTTGCAGAACAGTAGTTCAGTTAGTCCCAGTTTTATTTAAAGTGACACACAGACTTTCCAGATGTTTGCAGAACAGTAGTTCAGTTAGTCCCTGTTTTATTTAAAGTGACACACAGACTTTCCAGATGTTTGCAGAACAGTAGTTCAGTTATTCCTGGTTTTATTTAAAGCGACACACAGACTTTCCAGATGTTTGCAGAACAGTAGTTCAGTTAGTCCCGGTTTTATTTAAAGTGACACACACAGTTTCCAGATGTTTGCAGAACAGTAGTATGGTTTCTCTCTGTTTTAGTTAAAGTGTTACACACAGTTTCCAGATGTTTGCAGAACAGTAGTTCAGTTAGTCCCGGTTTTATTTAAAGTGACACACACAGTTTCCAGATGTTTGCAGAACAGTGATATGGGTTCTCCCTTCTTATATATACTTTTTTGACACCGTTTGAAGATGATTTTAGAACAGTTATATGGCTTCTACCGTTAATTAATACTTTTCAGACCCGGTTTGAAGATGGTCCATATCCACCTCTATTTTTGCTTTTTTTAGGTTTTTATTTTTTAAAAAATGCTTTTAGTTATTTCCCTGTCCCCATTTCTTTGTAGTGCACTTGTCCCACCCTTACCCCCATTTTCCTTCCTTTTGCAGACCTCTAGGACTTTCCTGGACTTTTTTACAGCAATTTTCAGAACTTTTGGTAAAATTACCAGAACCCCGGACCCGAACCCGGACTTTTTTTGAAAAGTCCGGGTTCGGGTCCGGGTCCCGGACACCCCAAAGTTCGGTATGGACCCGAACTTTACAGTCCGGGTTCGCTCAACTCTATTGTCTATCTTATGTGTGAAATTTTGCTTGCTTGACTCTGGCTAACTTTACCTTCTTTTTCCGTTATTGTGAAAATCTTCAATAAAATGTTTAAACAAACAAACAAAATTATGACGAAAGCCCCCAAGTCAAACAGGTGGTTAAAAATTGAGCCTTGGGTGCTGGCAGTGCCAGAACACTGTAACCCCTTGCAGTTACTGTTGTTGGATAGAGGAACTGGACTTGATGTTGTAAATTAGTTTACAAATTGTGACGAAAGCCCCCCAGTCAAACAGGTGGTGAAAAATTGGGCCTTGGGTGCTGGCGATGCCAGAACACTGTAACCCCTTGCAGTTACTCTTGTTGGACGGAGGAACTGGGCCTGATGTTGTAAATTAGTTTACACATTGTGACAAAAGCCCCTAGTCAAACAGGTGGCGAAAAATTGGGCTTTGGGTGCTGGCATTGCCAGAACACCACTGTAACCCCTTGCAGTTACTCTTGTTGGATGGAGGAACAGGACCTGATGTTGTAAATTAGTTTACAAATTGTGACAAAAGCCCCCAGTCAAACAGGTGGTGAAAAATTGGGCCTTGGGTGCTGGCGGTGGCAGAACACCACTGTAACCCCTTGCAGCTATTCTTGTTGGATGGAGGAACGGGCCCTGCTGTTTTAAATTAGTTTAAAAAATGTGACGAAAGCCCCCAGTCAAACAGGTGGCTAAAAATTGGGCCTTGAGTGCTGGCGGTGCCAGAACACTGTAACCCCTTGCAGTTACTCTTGTTGAACGGAGGAACGTCCCTGCTGTTTTAAATGTAGTTTAAAAATTGTTATGGCATGCCCTTGTAAACCAGGTGAAGAAGAATTGGGGCTTGGGTGTTGCCCTAAATACAAAATATTGTTCTAGATTATGGACAGGAGGAATAAGAGCAGTGGCAGTCTTCAAGGGATTCCAGATCCCTAGCAAATCTAATCAGTTGCATCAGCATCAGGGGCTTGATAGCTGCTGATCCAGGATTAATTCATTTTTATAAATGTGAGCCTATCAACCGAGTCTGTGGACAAGCGCACTCTTTGATCGGTTATGAACCCTCCAGCAGCACTGAATGTCCATTCAGAAAGCATGCTGGATGCAGGACAGGCCAGTAGCTCAATTGCATATGGTCAGTGGTCCATCCTCAAGACCCAGTAACTAAGTGAATGCTCAGTTGGAAAGGTCTCCAAGTCTGCTCTTGCCCCTATATGTTCCTGCACCATATAATGCAGACGCTGACGATGATTGCTTGAACCTATCAGGCCTGGGTGCTGAGGACCAAAACATTTTTTAAAGGCATCGCTCAGGCGGCCACCTTCTCCACCACTCTGCCTCTGAATGACCGAAGCTTCAGAATCATGTTGTCCAGGGCCAGCAGCAGGACATGGTAACCTCCCAGGGTCTGGAAAGGCATTGCACAAACTTTTCTTAAAGGTATCCTGAAGATGTTTCATCCTCTGCACCCTCTGCACAGGCAGGATGAGTTCTGCAACTTTACCCTTGTAACGTGGATCAAGAAGGGTTGCCAGCCAGTAAATCGCTCTCTTTGATACCACGAATCCTAGGGTCTTTTCGCAGGCTTTTCAGAATCAGAGAGC
Organism: Glandirana rugosa; assembly: GCA_018402905.1. Taxonomy (NCBI): domain Eukaryota; kingdom Metazoa; phylum Chordata; class Amphibia; order Anura; family Ranidae; genus Glandirana; species Glandirana rugosa. Next base: position 361,628 of record BLSH010115456.1, read on the forward strand.
CCATGCAGCATACATTTGAGAAGGCATGAGTGTCCTCTGAGTGACATTATCAGGAACTACCTCCTCCCAGCCACGTACAACTACTTGGGTTTCTGGGGCCTGAAAAACACAATCCCTTGAAGACTGCTGCGTATTGTATTCCACATCCATGCTGAAAGAATCCTCCTCCTGTGTGTTTGGTAGCTCTGCAGGAATTAGCTCTGCATAAAAGGGGCCTTGAGAGGAAAGGAAGTCCTCCTCTTCCTCCCTCTGTTCTGCCTCAAGTGCCCTGTCCATGATTCCACGAAGCATGCGCTCCAGAAGGAATATTAGTGGGACAGTGTCACTGATGCATGCATTGTCGCTGCTCAACATCCTTGTGGCCTCCTCAAATGGTGACAGGGCAGTGCATGCAACCTTTAAAAAGTCAGGCTTCCCTGAGCCTGTCCTAGTGCCATGCTCACAGAGGTACTCATTGATAGCCCTCTGCTGTGTGTGCAGCTGCATTGAAAATGTTGAATTCCACTTGGGGTGCATGTCCCAAATGAGGCAGTTGTTGGGCAGGTTGAATTCCCACTGGATGTCAGCACGCCGGGCACTGGCATTGTATGAAAGCTAGAAATGACCACAGACTTTTATGGCCTGCCTAAGGATATCTGGTAAGCCCGGGTACCTGGTCAAGAAACGCAGCACCAACAAATTCAAGACGTGTGCCAAGCATGAAACATGTGTCAATTGTCCCAGTCGGAGGGCAGAGAAAAGTTTGGGGCCATTGTTGCATACAACCATTGCTGGCTCAAGCTGCCATGGTGTCAACCACCTCTGAGCCTGCCTCCGTAGAGTTGAAAGAATCTCTTCCCCAGTGTGGCTCCTGTCCCCAAGATAGACTAACTCAAGCACCGCATGGCATCTTTTAGCCTGACTGCATGCATAGCCCCTTGAACGCTTAGGGAGCACTGCAGGTTCAGCGGACAATTCTGCAGAAGAGGCCACAGAGGTAGAAGAAGAGGAGGGGGTGGAGGAGGTGGATGTGGCAAAATCACCACCAGCTTTTTGGAGGCGTGGTGGCAAAACAATTTCCAAAACTGAACCCTGTCCTGCATCCTTCCCAGCTGTCAGCAGAGTTACCCAGTGCGTGTGAAGGAAAGATACCATCCCTGACCGTACCTGCTTTACCATGAGGCAGCAGTAATATGAACTCTGCTGCTGACCGCACTGTCCAACGAGGCCAAAACTTTGCCTTCCACATGACAGTAGAGAGCTGGAATGGCCTTATGTGAAAATAAATGTCTTTTGTGAACCTGCCACTGTGGGATAGCATATTCCTCAAATCCACAAAAGGGGCAGAGTCTACCAGCTGAAAAGGCAGCAGTTGAAGTGCTAGCAATTTGGCCAAGCTAGCATTAAGATGCTGAGCATGTGGATGGCTGGGACAGTATTTCTTTTTACAGTTCAGCAACTGGGGTAGGGATATTTGCCTGCTGAATTCACCTGGTGATGTACTGTTAGCAGATTGGCTGCAAGTACTAGCTGTGGCACGCATTGCTACACCTTCATTCCTCTCAGTGTAGGTTTTGGAGAGGACTGCAGGTATAGTAAGGTTTGAGATCCCAGATGAGGAGCAAGGAGAAGTCTGCCTTGTTTTCTGGTGTGGGCTCTTCAGGTACTGTTGCCAACGGACTGCATAGCTGGTTGTCATATGTCTTGTCAAGACAGTAGTGCCCAAACGGCTGGAGTCCTGGCTGCGCTTGACCCACTTCAGACATAGATTGCAAATGGCAACGGTGCAATATACTGCAAATGTGCTGAAAAATGCCCACACCAAAAATGTTGGAAGTTGGTGGGGAGGCAGCAGTGCCCTGCACCTGTGGAGCTCTGTGGTCTGATGCAATTGGGTGGCTGCCCTTAAGCTGGCCCCTGGAGGACATCCTGCCTTGTTGGAGTTGGGCCTCCTCCTCCTCACTTTCCTCCTCTCTTCTCTTAGGCACCCAAGTACAGTCCGTGTCCTCATCATCCCCTCCCTCCTCATCACTGGAGCAAACTTGGCAGTATGCTGCAGCTGGGGGAACATGACTGCTAGTTTCTTTTCCTTTTTGCGGCACCCCCTGTCTTATGGCTCACGCTACTCCCTTCCTCAACCTAGGAACCAAAACTGGACCCTTCAAACTGCTGTGCATCCTCCATGAGCATGTAACCAACACTATGGTAGAACAACTCAGGTGACTCCTCCATGCATGATGGTGGGGCTACAGAAGAAGTAACTGTGGACAATGATCCAGTGGAATAGGTCGCTTTGCAAGATGCGTTGGAAGGCAAACTTTTACTAGCCTGGGTGACAGAGGATGAGGAGGATGAGGATGGCTTTGTTAACCACTCCACCAACTCTTCTGCATGTTGTAGCACGTCCAACAGCAGAAAAAAAGGCCAAGCGTTACCCGCCTGCAGAGAATGCACCACGTCCGTCACCACCACTTTTCACTGAAGACACAGAGGCTTCTTGCCCCTTTTTAGTGGCCTGGGAGCGTCTGCCTCTCCTTTATGGCCTTCCTGACATGATGGGTACACTGTACTATATACCGTACATCCCCAAATGCACTGATATATAGAGGTTGATTTACTAAAGCTGGAGAGTGCAAAAACTGGTGCAGCTTTGCATGCTAGCCAATCAGCTTCTAACCTCAGCTTGTTCAATCAAGCTTTGACAATAAAACCTTGAAGCTGGTTGGTTTCCATATGTGGAGCTGCACCAAATTTTGCACTTTCAAGCTTTAGTATATCAACCCCATAGTGTACAATCAATACGCTGCGTGTATATCTGGACTGTATATATTTTAAGACACCACGTCAAGTAGTGTGCTATATACCGTACACCCCCAAATGCACTGATATATAGTGTACACTCAATACATTGCATGTATATCTGGATACACTAGACTGTAGATATTTGAAGACACCACGTCAAGTAGTGTGATATATACCGTACATCCCCGAATGCATCGATATATAGTGTACACTCAATACGCTGCGTATATATAGATATATATACACACTAGACTGTATATATTTTAAGACACCGCGTGCACACTGTGTATATATATATATATATACCAGACTGTATATATTTTAATACACCACGTCAAGTGTACTATATACCGTATGTACACTCTGAATGCACTAATATATAGTGTACAATCAATACGCTGTGTGTGTGTGTGTGTGTGTGTGTATATATATATATATATATCAGACTGTATATATTTTAGTACACCGCGTCAAGTGTACTATATACCGTATGTTCAGATATATAATGCACACTCAATACGCTGTGTATATATATTTAGCAGGCTGTATATATTTCAATGCACCACGTCAAGTGTACTATATACTGTATGCACAGATATATAGTGCACACTCAATACGCTGTGTGTGTATTATATATATATATATATATATCAGACTGTATATATTTTAATACACCACAGCAAGTGTACTATATACCGTATGTACAGATATATAGTATATATATAGTATATATTTCCCTACACTAACTTGCCTGCACTAACTGACAGATATAAGGATAGATTGTAGATTTCTCCCTATCTATCTATCTATCTAGTTAGCTATCTATCTTTTTTTTTGTTACACGTTATAAAGCTAACTAGCTAAATTGCCTGTGATCAGGAACCTAAGCTCTCTCTCTAACATCGCTGACCGACCGCTGCCAGCACACTACATAGAGCCACTGTACAAGCGGCTTTATATAGTGTGGGGCGTGGATTGAGGCTGCTGTGCAGTGATTGGTTAAAGGCACCCTGCATTTAAGCCAATCTAAGCTCTCACAGCAGGCCACCCGCTGATTGGCCAAAGCATGCAGGTCATGTGCCTGCTTTGGCCAATCGGCGGGCGGCATTCTGCCACCATTGGAATGCATTATGGAAACACCCGAACAAATAAACACCCGATGTTCGAGTCGAACATGTGTTTGACTCGAACCGGGAGCTCATCCCTAATAAGAGGCATGGAGGAGCTCAGCTATGAGGAAAGATTAGAGGAACTGAATGTATTCTCTCTTGAGAAGAGGAGATTAAGGGGGATATGATCAACATGTACAAATACATAAGCGGTCCATATAGTGAACTTGGTGTTGAGTTATTTACTTTAAGGTCATCACAAAGGATAAGGGGGCACTCTTTACATCTAGAGGAAAAAAAATTTCATCTCCAAATACGGAAAGGTTTCTTCACAGTTAGAGCTGTGAAAATGTGGAATAGACTCCCTCCAGAGGTGGTTTTGGCCAGCATGGTAGATTGTGTTAAAAAAGGCCTGGATTTTTTCCTTTTTGTAAATAATATAACTGGGTACTAACATTTTTATGTAAAGTTGATCCAGGGTGAATCAGATTGCTTCTTGGGGGATCAGGAAGGAATCCCCCCCCCCCCGCTATAGCAAATTGGATCACGCTTTGCTGGAGTCTTTTGCCTTCCTCTGGATCAACTGTGGGTGAAGGATTGTAAATGGGATTGTGTGGTTATATTTCATTTTTCTATTTATTTTTTTTTGTTGAACTAGATGGACCGGTGTCTTTTTTCAACCTGACTAACTATGTAACTATGTAAAGATGATGCACAAGAAAGCCTGCAAATAGTTTGCTGAAGACAAGTAGACTAAGGACATGAATTACTGGAAAAATGTCCTGTGGTCTGATGAGACCAAGATAAACTTATTTGGTTCAGATGGTGTCAAGCATGTGTGGCGGCAACCAGGTGAGGAGTACAAAGACAAGTGTGTCTTGCCTACATTCAAGCATGGTGGTGGGAGTGTCATGGTCTAGGGCTGCATGAGTGCTGCCAGCACTGGGGAGCTACAGTTCATTGAGGGAACCATGAATGCCAACATGTACTGTGACATACTGAAGCAGAGCATGATCCCCTCCCTTCGGAGACTGGGCTGCAGGACAGTATTCCAACATGATAACGACCCCAAACACACCTCCAAGACGACCACTGATTTGATAAAGGCGATGAACTGGCCAAGAGGACTCCAGTGGCAACCTGTGGAGCTCTGGTGAACTCCATGCTCAAGGGGGTTAAAGCAGTGCTGGAAAATAATGGCGGCCACACAAAATATTGACACTTTGGGCCCAATTTGGACATTTTCACTTAGGGGTGTACTCACTTTTGTTTCCAGCAGTTTAGACATTAATGGCTGTGTGTTGAGTTATTTTGAGGGGACAGCAAATTTACACTGTTATACAAGCTGTACACTCACTACTTTACATTATAGCAAAGTATCATTTCTTCAGTGTTGTCACATGAAAAGATAGAATAAAATATTTACAAAAATGTGAGGGATGTACTCACTCTTGTGAGATACTGTATGTATATATATATATATATATATATATATATATATATTATCTCACCGCTCCTTACGTGTCACCTACAACTCTACTTCCCACCCCCTTTCTCTGTCGGTGTCCCCCAAGGTTCTGTTCTTGGACCTCTAGGAGCCTAGAGGTTGACTAGGCCGTGACCGTGGCAGTGTAGGTGGAAGTGGCGGTGGTAGAGGAGTAGGAGGAGGTAGCCAACATGGTATTTTTTTTTTGTATTGAGGCCTATTCAAAAAAAGAAGTATATGAATGGCTGTGTGAGTCCGGTCTAAATGTTTATTCTGCACAAGGTACAGACAAGTCTTGTGGGATCCATGCCTGATTCATTTTAATAAAGGTTAGCTTGTCCACGTTGGATGTGGACAAATGGCTCTGCTTGTCTGTGATAATGCCCCCTGCCGTGCTAAACACACGTTCCGACAATACACTGGCTGCAGGGCAGGCCAGCACCTCCAAGGCATAAAGGGCAAGCTCAGGCCATGTGGCCAATTTGGAGACCCAGAAGTTGAATGGGGCAGACCCATCAGGCAGTACGTGTAGGCGTGTGCCCACATACTCTTGCACCATGTTGCTGAAATGCTGCCTCCTGCTAAGACGTTATCTATCAGCTGGTGGTGCTGTTTGTTGTGGCGGGCTGCTGACAAAGCTTTGCCACATTTCAGCCATGCTAACCCTGCCTTCTGAGGTGCTGGCGCTGGCACAGCTGCGTTGGTGGCCTCTACCTCCTCCTCCTCCTCTACCTTCACCTTGTGCTTCCGCTGAGCCCCCAGTATCATTTGGGAATGCCCTCAGCAGCGCCTCTACCAGTGTGCGCTTGTAGTCGCGCATCTTCCTCTCACGCTCCAGTGAGGGGATTAAGGACGGCACGTTGTCCTTGTAACGGGGATCCAGCAGGGTGGCCACCCAGTAATCAGAGGAAGTTACAATGTGGGCAACTCGGCTGTCATTGCGCGGGCACTGCAGCATATAGTCGGCCATGTGCGCCAGGC
>BLSH010115456.1:371078-402142 GCA_018402905.1 Glandirana rugosa
ACACGTTTTTCATCTATTGTGAGTGACGCGCTCAACTGGACCTAGGGAGCTCACAGGTATACACCCTCCCGTTACACTTCCCAACTTGAACTCCGAAAGTATCTGCCAACGCGGTATAAACAACGTCCACTTCAAAGTCACCACATCTAGCCAGGTAGGTGTAACACACGGCAACAACACCTCTCCCCTTCCTTCCCTTCTTCCATTTGTATTCTTGTTCTTTTGTATATTTTTGTCCTAGGAACCCCCCTAGGTTCTTGTAACGTCATACAAGCGAAACAGACCTCCCTTCCCAAGTATCGATCACAACTCGCTTGGGCCTGACATTGCAAGCCCAGAACCCGAACGATTTTTGAAATGTCCGGGTCCGGGTCCGTGCCACGGACACCCGAAAGTTCGGTACGGACCCGAACGTTACAGTCCGGGTTCGCTCAACACTAGCTATGAACCCTTCCCTCCAGACAAAGCGAACATACTGCAATGTTCTTGGATCCCCCCAAGGATCCTGTTTTTATATGTTTTCTTGTTCTTATGTTTACCTTCTTCCCTTCCTTCCCCTCTCCACAACAACGGCACACAATGTGGATGGACCGATCTACACCACTGAAACTTCACCTGCAACAAATATGGCGCAACCGTCTATGAAAGCCTCAAGTTCAACCCTTCACATTGCCCTCCCACATATGGACACTCGAGGGATCCAGGTCAACTCGCGCAGTGAGTGTTATCTACTTTTTGCACACACCACGCAATAGACAACATGGCTGTCAAGTGCCTATCCTTTAATGTTAAAGGTCTAAATCACCCAGCCAAGAGACATTCAATGTGGAAGGAGGCCTTGAAACACAGAGCGGATATCCTCTGCGTCCAAGAGACCCACTTCTGTGCTTCAAATACCCCTAGATGCTCACACAAACAATTCCACCATGTCTTCTTATCATCCTCCCAGGAGAAAAAAACTAAAGGTGTTCTTCTAGTGATCCGAGACACTGTGACTTTCCAGCTAAAAGACTCCATCTTAGATACTGAAGGTCGGTATGTCATTATCACCTGTGATATCAACTCTCACCCATATACCCTGGTGGTCCTATACGCACCAAACAGGCACCAACTAAGATTTCTAAGCAGACTCCTTAAGCGCTTAACCCCTAACAAATATGGTAACCTGCTGATCTGTGGAGACTTCAATACCACCAGCGACCCACAAATAGACTCATCAGCACAGACTACCAGGAATAGGCCTTCTCTGAACAAACTCATACACAATGAAGATCTGTATGATGTCTGGAGGTGTCACCACGCCAACGCCTCCCCCAGACATCTTACCTACTCCAGAATAGATATGATCCTGATGGACAAATGGTTACTCCAGAAGACAACCTCTTCTGATATTTATGATATTACGTGGTCACACCACGCTGCCATATCTGTTTCTATTACAGAAATGGGTGCCCCTCTCCCTGACCCCATATGGCGCTGTATTATTAAACTACTGCAAGAGCCGGACAGTCAGAAAAAGATAGCCCGACACATTGAAGAATTCTTTGCAAACAATGTAAATTCTGTTAAAGACCCCCTTACGCTGTGGCAGGCTCACAAAGAATACATCAGGGGTATACCTATACAACAAGGAGCCCGACTCAAAAAGCGATATGACCTCCAATTAACCAAACTTACACAAAACATGCATAATCTTGAAATCCAAAACAAAAATTCACCCTCCCCGGCAACACTACAATCCTTACAAAAGTACAGGGACGACTTGAGACTTCACCTATTACAACAATATGACACTTACCTCAGAAGGCTGAAACTCCAAACATACGCACACGACAACAGACCTGGTAAATACCTAGCCAAGAAACTGAAGGGTGTAGAAACCAAAACTAAAATCCAACACCTACTCCATCCCACAAAACACTACAAAATAAGTAACCCCCATGACATTGCGAACCAATTCGCAGATTATTACGAATCATTGTACAGTATAATCTCAAAAATGACACACACACGGCCCAACTTTCAGAAAACCAAATAACAGCCTTCCTGAACAAAATCAATCTACCCAAACTGACAGCAACACAACTCTCTGACCTAAACTCGCCCATTACCCCTCAGGAGATAGCTACAGTCATAAAATCCCTACCAAATGGCAAATCGCCAGGCCCTGATGGCCTACAGAATGAATTTTACAAGACCTTTCAACATATATTGGCCCCACATCTTACCTCAGCATACACCTCAGCAGTCCATAGCTCATCTCTCCCTGAGGGCATATGTAGTGACCATTCCCAAACCAGGTAAAGATCCCAACATTCTTGCCAACATTTATGCCAACTTCAGGCCAATATCGCTTCTCAATTCAGACGTTAAGATATACGCCAAACTGTTGGCGCAAAGAATCTCCAATGTCATTCCGGCTCTTGTGGGGAAAGGCCAGATGGGGTTTGTGAGAGGGAGGCAACCCTCTGATGCCACCAGACAGGGTCCAGTGGACCTATATGTCACAGGTGCTGGCGACGTTTGGATTTCAGGGTTATATTAAAGAAGCAATCACCGCCTTATACTCTAATCCATCTGCGCAGGTATACAATTCAGGATTTCTCTCCAGAATATTTACAATAACAAATGGCACACGCCAGGGATGCCCACTCTCCCCATATATCTTCAATCTCATGATTGAACCACTAGCAGAAACCATTCGTACAGACCCCCACATCCTAGACTTTCAAATTGGCACCAAATCACACAGCATAAATCTATTTGCAGACAACATTATTCTCCTCCTGACCAACCCAACAATCTCCCTACCAAGAGCACACCAAGTCTTAGAGACATTCAGTGCAGTCTCATACTACAAGGTCAATATAAGTCCCTGATATTAGACCTGGGTGTTGCATCGGACACACAATCACTTCTCAAACGCCAATTCCCTTATAAGTGGAGCTCCCAAGGTATACCCTATCTAGGAATTACTCTAACAGCATCAATGACAACCTTAGCACATGCTAATTATACCCCATTAATACAGAAAATCTATTCTAAACTCAAAACCTAACCCATACAAGTTTATCCTGGGTAGGTTGACTTGCAGCATTTAAAATGCTAATTCTTCCAAAACTGCTATACTTCTTTACAGTACTTCCCATACATACCCCACTCAAATTTCTAAAACCCATAACAAAGCTCCTCAACGAGTACGTCTGGAACAATAAAAAACCTAGATGCCCACGAACCAGTCTTACAAAACATAAATCCGTAGGAGGAATGGGTATGATTAATATCATGCACTACCAACAAGCGGCCATCCTAGACCAACTAAAACACTGGACCAAGAGGGAAGACCTCCCGCTTTGGGCAGAAATTGAAACAGAAACCTCCCCCACAAAAAACCTCACCCACCTCCTAGTCCTAGATTGCTGGAAGTCCTGGAATAGCACCGCTCTCCCACCTACGATAGCCGCTTCATTAAACTCATGGCGCAACCTACAAAAACAGGCCAGCCTAACAACTCCAACAACAACCCCCAATATACCAATCCAGGCATTGAATTTCCTGATGCCCTTTATGTACACGAAACCTATCCAATCACACGGCATAACCTATATACAGGATCTATTTGAAAACTCCAAAACTAAAAAATGGGAAACCCTCAAAAAAGAATATCACCTACCAGACAACACCCAATTTCTGTGTGCACGCATCCTCACGTTCCCTTACTAAGAATTAAGGTCCCCCCAGAAGCTTGGAGATTCCTACACTCTGACACCACCACCCAAAAAGGTATATCCCTATTCTATAATATTCTGAACGAGAAAATGACCTTCCAAAAAATTCCCGGCACTTCAAAAATGGGAAAGAGACCTCTCTAGTTCATACTCTACACAACAGTGGAAAGCAGCCATACAATCCACATACAAATACTCCAAGTGCACCAATCATTGGCAAATGATGCTCAAACTCCTGCATAGATGGCACTACACACCATACAAACTAACAAAATTCCTCCCCAACAGCTCTCCCCAATGCTGGAGAGGTTGTGGGAAAGTAGGCGACCTAATACACATAATGTGGGCGTGCCCATGCCTTACAAGCTTCTGGGGACAAACCTTTAAGTTATTATCCTCCACCACAGGCATCTTAACCACAAACGCTAAACCTAATGCTACGTCCCGTCAACTGATACTTTCACCAGAACAATGTAATATTATGATTACCTTTGTATGCTCTGTTTTGTACACCATGAACCTCACCTTATGTAACATCTATACAAGTTACCTTATATATGTACCATTGAAATACCCTAATAAAAATTTATTGAACAAAAAAAAAAAAAAAGAATAATAATTTATTATTCTTTTTTTTTTGTATTAATAAATAGTGCTACATAGTACATTTGTGTCCAGAATGAGGAGAGCGTCATCATTCTAAAACCATCTCCTACTGCATTAGGGAGAGGTTCCTGTTGGTGCTCTGAGGGAGAGTTTATCATTCTCTCACCCTGCTGCTGCTCGCCTGTCTGTGCTGAAGTGGAACTTCAGCCTTCCCGCTCACCGCCTCCTATGCGACGTGCCCACAAGGTGGAACTCCACCTTGCACATGCTGGAGAGACTGTGCGAGCAGCAGCAGGCAATAGTGGAGTTTCAGCTGCAGCACGCACGGGTCAGTCACTCTGCGGAGCAGCACCACTTCACCACCAATGAGTGGGCCTCCATGTGAGACCTGTGTACCATATTGCGTTGTTTCGAGTACTCCACCAACATGGCCAGTGCCGATGACGCTGTTCTCAGCGTTACTATCCCACTTCTATGTCCCTTTGAAAAAACACTTTGTGCGATGATGGAAGAGGATGTGGCACAGGAGGAGGAGGAAGAGGGGTCATTTCCACGGTTATCAGGCCAATCATTCACAAGTGACTCGGAGGGTGGGTTCCTGCACCAGCATAGGCCAGGTAAAAAAATTTCAAGCCAGGGGACAGTTCTGGAGGATGAGGAGGACGAGGATGATGATGAGGAGCAGGAACCGTGTTCACAACAGGGTGGCACCCAACGCAGCTCGTGGGCATCACTGGAGAATGGCTGGGGTGATACGGAGGACACAGATGATACACCTCCCACAGAGGACAGCTTGTTTTTGCCTCTGGGCAGCCTGGAATACATGAGCAACTACATGCTGCAGTGCCTGCTCAATGACAGCCGAGTTGCCCACATTTTAACTCGTGCTGATTACTGGGTGGCCACCCTGCTGGATCCCCGTTACAAGGACAACGTGCCATCCTTAATTCCCTCTCTGGAGCGTGATTGGAAGATGCGTGACTGCAAGCACACTCTGGTAGACGCGCTGCTGAGGGCATTCCCAAATGACATCGGGGGCTCAGTGGAAGCACAAGGTGAAGGCAGAAGAGGAGGAGGAGGAAGAGGTCGCCAATGCAGCTGTGGCACCGCCAGCAGCTCAGAAGGCAGGGTTAGCATGGCCGAAATGTGGAAAAGCTTTGTCAGCAGCACGCCACCACAAACAGCACCACCAGCTGATAGGCAACGTCTTAGCAGGAGGCAGCATTTCAGCAAAATGGTGGAACAGTATGTGTGCACACGCCTACACGTACTGACTGACGGGTCTGCTCCATTCAACTTCTGGGTCTCCAAATTGGGCACATGGCCTGAGCTTGCCCTTTATACCTTGGAGGTGCTGGCCTGCCCTGCAGCCAGTGTATTGTCTGAATGTGTGTTTAGCACGGCAGGGGGCGTTATCACAGACAAGCGCAGCCGCCTGTCCACAGCCAACGTGGACAAGCTAACGTTTATTAAAATGAACCAGGCATGGATCCCACAAGACTTGTCTGTACCTTGTTCAGAATAGACATTTAGACCGGCCTCACACAGCCATTGGTATCCTTTTTTTTTTTTAATATGTCTCAATTTTTGGGGGCTACCGCAATTCTAAAAAAAAAACAAACAAACAAAAAACAGTGTTGGCTACCTCCTCCTCCTCCACCACCACTTCCACCTACATCTCCACGGTCACCGCCTCCTCAACCTCTAGGCTCCTACTCCACATCCACCTCCTCCTCCCATTTTTTTTAAATGTCATTTTAAGTTATTTCCCTATCCACATTTGTTTGCAGAGCACTTGTCCTACTCTTACACCCATTTTGCTTCCTTTTGCAGCCTTCTAGCCCTTGCCATGACTTTTTTACAGCCATTTTTGTGCCCAAAAGTTCGGGTCACCATTGACTTCAATGGGGTTTGGTGTCCGGGGTCAAGTTCGGATCGAGTTCGGTGCCGAACCTGAACGTTTTCACGAGGTTCGGCCAAACCCGACGAACTCGATCATCCAAGTGTCCGCTCAACTCTAATTTTGAGGACTCTGAGGAAGGATAAGCACCCAGAAGAAGCCACTCATATGTTTCATCAGTGGCGGCCCGTTCATTAAGGACGCACAGGCGCCACCCCCATCCCTGCCGCTGCCCCCCTATCTATGTACCCCGCCCCTTTCAGGACAACGCGTGCATGGATTCCTATGGTGGGATTTTTTTTAAGCACCTGATTAGAGCCAGAGGCTCTAATAGGTTTAAAAAATGGGTGGGCTCGGGATGCAGAAAGTGTGCTCCCTGATCCCACCCAATTCTGTGACCATAGTGAATGAATTTTTGTATTTTCACACTACAGTGCCTCCCCATCAATCAGGAGGCAGGTCGGTGAGACCTGTTTCCCGATTGGCCAAAACGCTAGACGATCCTATTAGTTGCCTGGCACTAAGGAAGAGGAAATGTGGAGAGGAGCACAGGAGACATGTGCTGGAGGACACCTCTGCCTCCGCTCCTGCTTGTTGCTGCCACTCTGGAGGAGACAGAGGAGAGGACAGTGGACACCACAACTCGGTAAGTGCTGGACCTTCCCCCAGGGGGTGCATGGGCAGGGGGTGCCTTTGAGTCGCAAGCCCCGCACAGGGGGGCTGCTGTCAGTGCCTGCTGAGCTATATACCCTGATCTGTGAGGCTGTGCTATATACCCTGATCTGTGATGCTGTGCTATATACCCTGAACTGTGAGGTTATGCTATATACCCTGATCTGTGATGCTATGCTATATATCCTGATCTGTGAGGCTGTGCTATATACCCTGATCTGTAATGCTGAGCTGTATAACCTGATCTGTGAGGCTGTGCTATATACCCTGATCTGTGAGGCTCTGCTATATACCCTGATCTGTGATGCTGTGCTATATACCCTGATCTGTGATGCTGTGCTATATACCATGATCTGTGAGGCTGTGCTATATACCCTGATCTGTGATGCTGTGCTATATACCCTGATCTGTGAGGCTGTACTATATACCCTGATCTGTAATGCTATATACCCTGATCTGTGATGCTGTGCTATATACCCTGATCTGTGAGGCTGTGCTATATACCCTGATCTGTGATGCTGTGCTATATATCCTGATCTGTGAGGCTGTGATATATACCCTGTTCTGTGATTCTGTGCTATATACCCTGATCTGTGAGGCTGTGCTATATACCCTGATCTGTGATGCTGTGCTATATACCCTGATCTGCGAGCCTGTGCTATATACCCTGATCTGTGATGTGGTGCTATATACCCTGATCTATGATGCTGTGCTATATACCCTGATCTGTGATGCTGTGCTATATACCCTGACCTTTAATGCTATATACCCTGATCTGTGATGCTGAGCTATATACTCTGTCCTGTGATGCTGAGCCATATATATTGTCCTGTGATTCTGGCGCTGTATACTCTGTCCTGTGATGCTGAGCTCAATACTCCTGACACTATGGGTGGAAGCAAGTGCAATACAGGGGATTGAGTGGTTGGAGGGGTGGAGCTTATGAGAAATGGGAGGGGTAAAAGTAAGGGCGGGGTCTGGCACCCCCATCCTAAAACTTCACCAGCCGCCACTGTGTTTCTTTGTATGTTTTTATGCCTTTCTTCTCAGTTTCAACCACCTTGTTCTTTACAATAAAGCATTGGTTTGATTTATTGGAGGGTACGAGGGTCTAGCTGCACGTCAAGCTCGACAGGCAACAGAGTAACATGCAGCAATTATGGAACAATTACTTTTTATGAATCAGGAACTCCTCCGGATAAACTGATTCCTGCACCCTCTGGGCCAGAATTATGAGGTACCATCAGACACTGCCCACAGGCCCAGAACCTACCCAGGGTACTTTAACTCACCAAAAAAACCCTGGACATCATCTGCCCCTGAAGTTCTGTTCTATCTTACATTACACTGTAATATCTACTTCTGCATTTTTATGCAAAAATTAACCAGTGAATAAGGTACTGTTTTCAATTCCTTTAAGTGAAAAGAAATTACAGCAGGAGCCATGGAGTAATTACATAGACAGATGAAGAGAAAATGCAGCATATTGTCTGTCAATATGAGAGGCACATCATAAAGCCTGTAGAAATACTTGTTTGTCATCACATTTCACAAACTGTCAGATTTATTACACTTTGGATTGTCTCCTGACATCTGCACTGTGCTGTGTTTATGTCATCTGTAGATATGATTGTTTTGCATTTACTATTATGACACTCAGTTTAGTTTTATTAACCTTAAAGGGAAACTCCAACCAGATCTGGAAATGAAACCTTGCAATGCATAGAGAGAGCCCTGACCAGGGCTTGTTTTTTTGCCAAGTTTAAATGAAATGTATTAGGCCACTCCACTGTATAAAATCAAAACAAGTCATATAAAATTCAATGAGATTGTGTATGGTGGGAAGGAACAGCAGGGTGCTGAACATAGCTTCCTGAAAACATCACAAACCCTGCCTTAGAACTCCTCTCAGAAGGTCCTGGTGCAAGCATTGGGCTGTCTCTTGGGAGGAATTATATAAATATCAAAATGTCTTGGTGGGTAGACATCAGTGCAAAGAAGTGGGTGTTTCTAGGCAGACTGCATTTTCATACAGGCTGCCCTAAGTAGCATTGACGTGTGATGCTGAGTCTCCATGACTGAAAAAACTGACATCCAATCCAATTAATGAAAGGGAAGGACTGAAGACAGCATGACTGGGGAGGAAAATGGTAGGTAATGCTGGATATCCTCCAGCCAGAAAATCAGGTGGGCTCTGTCTGACCTGCTGCAGACTGTAATGCACATCATGGAAAGTTCACAGTATGCGGTGAAATCAGTGTAGGCAATTTCAATACAGGAGAGAAGTCTGTATAACTGTGAAAAACTGACAGTAAGGCCGGAGCTCAGCTTTAACTATAAGAAAAGGATGTATACTTAACACTTTGCTTACTGATTTAGTAAAGTGAAAACAGGTAATTTCCAGCCCAACACCTGAAATCAAGACCAGCTCAGTTATGACATACTGAGGAGTGGTCACACAGAGAAGGAAAAGGAAAGAATAGGGAAAATCTGACACAGGGAATTGTTTAATACTAATACTTAATACTAAAATTTAGAGAATGCAGATGATGGCAGGCTATACCCAAATGTATTATAACTAAAGATCACAGGCTGGGGTTCTATTATAAAAATGCAAATACTTCACAAGGTACAGCGGTGTAAAGTTCACCAGCAGCAGGTCCATTCTTATCAGGGATAATAGACCTAAGTGGTGTATGCCTAACTTTTATGTTATTTATGTGGATAGAGGAGGGGTACAAAAAATATAAGTCATATAATGTCATGTGAACATTAATCATGCACTTTTTTTTTCAAATGATGCAGCTGACTGTTGTAAAGGGAAGTATTGCTGCTAAAATAAAGGTCCTACCAACCTAAAATAAAAATACTCCATACCCAGAAAAAATATAAAACCTCCAAAATATAGTTCCCTGAAACAAAAGCCTATATTTTTAAGAGAATACTATGGGCAAGGCATCAGCTTAGGGTTTTTTGTGACTTTAAATAGTTTAGACCAAGCTGGTCAAAGCAAACAGTTTGCTTCACTAACAGATGCGCCTGCTGGGAGCGCTGTATAAATTGTCTTAGCATCAACTACATGCAGTATACAGCTCTGTGTTCCAGCAGCGGGATGGTGACTTCCCATCCTGTTCCCAGGGCAACATCCAGTAGGAAGACTTGTATTTCATCAATAAATACAGAGCTTCTTCTGATTGGCTGAGGTGGAGAGGCATGAGGATAACATCATAAACTCTACCTCAGCCAATCAGAGGAAGCCTTGTATTAATTCATAAAATCCAAAGGTTCCCATGAATGGCTAAGCAGCGCTTAGCCCTACTTTATTTTGTTCCAGGAGTAGGATAGGAAGTTTCCATCCCACTGCTCAAACTCAGCACTATATACTGTACAGTTAATTCTACGCACAGTTTATACAGCTCTCCCAGTGTGCGCTTCTGTTAGTGAAGCAAATAGTTCACCCAGTAGCTAGGTTATCTGTACGTCACTCGGACACAACGGATCACATTACCACTGTGTCCGGGTGATCACATGGTCTTATACCATGTGATTGCTGTGTCTAAGCACATAGTACTTAATGGAAACTAAAAGTAAATATCGGTTCTCTCTGCTCACACACAGATCAGCTGCAAGGAGGACCGTGGCTGCAGCCTGTGAGTGTACAGCAGTCTGTCACACTGCGCATACACTCACAGGCTGCAGTATCAGCCTGCCCCAGTGTCCCTGATCACTGCCCCGAGTAAAATACAAATAAAGGGTGCAGCCACCCACTGTCACCTGTCCCAGTGTCACCAGTGCTGTGCCATACACCATACCAATGTCCTGATCACTGCTATACCAGCGTCCTGATCACCACTAAGTATGGCCCCAATGTTTGAGTCAAATGTAAGTTCAATTCCAAACATCGGGTGTTTGAATATTCAGCGAATCCCGAACATTATGGGGCGTTTGTGGGACATTGGAGCGCCTCATAATGCATAGACATCATGGGCAAATGACACCCGCTGATTAGCCAAAGCATGCTCATGACCTGCATGCTTTGGCCAATCACAGCGCACTGTGCTGTGAGAGCCATGATTGGCAAAAGGCTCAGGGGGCTCAATCCAAGCTCACACTATATAAGGCCGCTTGACCAGTGGCTGTATGTAGTGTGATAAAGTGAAGATAGAGAGCTAGGTTAGTCAGCAGCGTTTAGGCAGTTTAGTATACAGATAGTCATATACAGTGTAGACAGTGCGAGCTATATACAGGCAGTATAGGCAGATACTGTATATATATATATATATATATGATCCATTCAGTGTAGACTATATACGGGTAGTGCAGGCAGTCTAAGAATATACAGTATCTCACAAAAGTGAGTACACCCCTCACATTTTTGTAAATATTTCATTATATCTTTTCATGTGACAACACTGAAGAAATTACACTTTGCTACAGTGTAAAGTAGTATGTGTACAACTTGTATACCAGTGTACATTTGATGTCCCCTCAAAATACCACAGCACACAACCATTACTGTCTAAGCCGTTGGCAACAAAAGTGAGTAGACCATCATTATTTTCCAGCACTGCCTTAATCCTCTTGGGCATGGAGTTCACCAGAGCTTCATAGGTTGCCGCTGGAGTCCTCTTCCACTCCTCCATGACAACATCACAGAGCTGGTGGATGTTAGAGACTTTGCACTCCTCCACCTTACATTTGAGGATGCCCCACAGATGAGGGAAAATGGGTAATTGGGCCCAATTTGGAAATTTTAACTGAGGGGTGTACTCACTTTTGTTGCCAGCAGTTTAGACATTAATGGCTGTGTGTTGAGTTATTTTGAGGAGACAGCAAATTTACACTGTTATACAAGCTATACACTCACTACTTTACATTGTAGCAAAGTGTAATTTCTTCAGTGTTGTCACTTGAAAAAATATGATAAAATATTTACAAAAATGTGACGCTGCATCCAGTATAGCCTATATATATATATATATATAAAGCGCATTCAGTGTAGCCTATATACAGGCAGTGTAAGAATATATATAGCCCAGCATACATATATATATATATATATATATACGGTATCTCACAAAAGAGAGTACACCCCTCTCAATTTTGTAAATATTTTAATATAACTTTTCACGTGACAACACTGAAGAAATGACGCCTTGCTAAAATGTAAAGTAGTGAGTGTACAGCTTGTATAATAGTGTAAATTTGCTGTCCCCTCAAAATAACTCAACACGCAGCCATTAATGTCTAAACCGCTGGCAACAACAGTGAGTACACCCCTAAGTGAAAATGTACAAATTGAACCCAAAGTGTCAATATTTTGTGTGGCCACCATTATTTTCCAGCACTGCCTTAACACTCTTGGGCACTCTTGGGCATGGAGTTCACCAGAGCTTCACAAGATGCCAATGAAGTCCTCTTCCACTCCTCCATGACAACATCACGGAGCTGGTGGATGTTAGAGACTTTGCACTCCTCCACCTTCCGTTTGAGGATGCTCAATAGGGTTTAGATCTAGACACATGCTTGATCAGTCCATCACCTTTACCTTCAGCTTCTTTAGCAAGGCAGTGGTCATCTTGGAGGTGTGTTTGGGGTCGTTATCATGTTGGAATACTGCCATGCGGCCCAGTCTCTGAAGGGAGGGGTCATGCTCAGCTTCAGTATTTCACAGTACATGTTGGTATTCATGGCTCCCTCAATGAACTGTAGCTTCCCAGTGTTGACAGCACTCATGCAGCCCCAGACCATGAAACTCCCACCACCATGCTTGACTGTAGGCAAGACACACTTGTCTTTGTACTTCTTAACAGGTTGCCGCCACACACGCTTGACACCATTTGAACCAAATAAGTTTATCTTGGTCTCATCAGATCACAGGACACGGTTCCGGTAACCCCTGTCCTTAGTCTGCTTGTCTTTAGCAAACTGTTTGTGGGCTTTCTTGTGCATCATCTTTAGAAGAGGCTTCCTTTTGGGACGACTGCCATGCAGACCAATTTGATGCAGTGTGCGGTGTATGGTCAGACCACTGACAGACTGACCCCTTCAACTTCTGCAGCAATGCTGGCAGCACTCATACGTCTATTTCCCAAAGACAACCTCTGGATATGATGCTGAACACGTGCACTCAACTTCTTTGGTCGACCATAGCGAGACCTGTTCTGAGTGCAACCTGTCCTGTTAAACCACTATATGGTCTTGGCCACCATGCTGCAGCTCAGTTTCACGGTTTTGGCAATCTTCTTATAGCCTAGGTCATCTTTATGCAGAGCAACAATTCTTTTTTTCAGATCCTCAGAGAGTTCTTTGCCATAAGGTGCCATGCTGAACTTCTAGAGACCAATAGGAGAGAGTGAGAGTGATAACATCAAATTTAACACACCTGCTCCCCATTCACACCTCAGACCTTGTAACACTAATGAGTCACAGGACACTGGGGAGGAAAAATGGTTAAGTGGGCCCAATTTGGACATTTTCACTTAGGGGTGTACTCACTTTTGTTGCCAGATGAAAAAATATTTACAAAAATGTAAAAATGTGAGCGGTGTACTCACTTGCGCATTCAGTGTAGCCTATATACAACCAGTGTAAATATATATATATATATATATATATATATATATATATATATACAGTGCATTCGGGGTGTACAGTATATAGTAAACTATGCGGTATATTAATATATATATATATATATATATATATATATATATATACAATCTAGTATATATCTATATACAGTGCATTCCTCCTGAATCTTGATGATGCTACCTTCCAACAATATTTTGGGTTTACTACCAACACCCAAGGCCCAATTATTGTGCACCTGTTTGACTGGGGAGCATGTCATTACAATTTTTGAAATAATTTTTAGCAGCAGGGCCCGTTCCTGCACCCAACAAGAGTAACTGTAAGGGGTTATATTGTTCTACCACCACCAACACTCAAGGCCCAATTTTTCTGCACCTGTTTGACTAGGACATGTCATTACAATTTTATAGAGCGCAGTCCCCGTAGTATATGTGATATGTGATACAGTTCAGACTATATGGTGCAGACAGTGTAGTATATATAACACAGTGTATTGAAGTGGTTATTGGGAACTCTATGACAGAATAAGGAAAAAAAAAGGCATGGGGTCCCCCCAAAATCCATACCAGGCCCTTCGGGTCTGGTATGGATTTTAAGGGGAACCCCGCGTCAATATTTTAACCACTTCGTATCCAGGCCATTTCTGGCACTCCTCTCCTACATGTACAAATCGTCATTTTTTTGCTAGAAAATTACTCAGAACCCCCAATCATTATATATGATTTTTAGCAGAGATCCTAGGGAATAAAATGGCAGTTGTTGCAACTTTTTATGTCATGTGGTATTTGTGCAGCGATTTTTCGAACGCGTTTAAAAAAAAGTTTCATGATTTAAAAAAAAACAAAACAGTAAAGTTAGCCCAATTTTTTTTCATAATGTGAAAGATGATTTTACGTCGAGTAAATAGATACTCAACATGTCACGTTTTAAAATTGCGCAAACTCGTGGAATGGCGCCGAAGTTTGGTACTTAAAAATCTCCATAGACGATGCTTTAAAATTGTTTACAGGTTAGATGTTTAGAGTTACAGAGGAGGTTTTGGGCTAGAATTGTTGCTCTTACTCTAACGCACATGTCGATACTTCACATGTGTGATTGAACGCCGTTTACATATGCGGGCGCGACTTAAGTATGCGTTTGCTTCTGTGCGCGAGCTCGCAGGGACAGGGCGCTTTAAATTTTTTTTTTTTTATTTATTATTTTACTTTTTTTTATTTTTACACTTTCTCTTTAGTTTTTTTCCTATTACAAGGAATGTAAACATCCCTTGTAATAGGAAAAGTGTGAGACAGGTCCTCTTTATGGAGAGATGCGGGGTCTATAAGACCTCACATCTCTCCTCCAGACTGGAAAGGCTGAGATCAGGGAAAAAAACGGATGATCCCAGCCTTTCCTTTTGCTTTCACTTGCATTGTTTACATCCGGAGACCGTGATGTCATGACATGACGTCATGACGTGCGCTCGGGGCTCCGAGAGCCATAGAGATGACCGGGGACCATCTGTCCATCGGAAATCTCTTGTACTTTCTTCCGGTGACAGGCGATTCCTTTTCCCGTTCACCGATCGCTCAGGGGAGTCAGGAGAAGCACCGGAGGGTGACGTCACCTGTAAGAATGATCAAGCGGCTGAGCTGCCGCTATGATCTGCTATGAGCTGCCGCTATAATCATTCTTACGGTGGCGGGAATCGCCTGCAGGTGCCGGCATCATTGAGATATCACCACTGAAATCCCAGGACGTCAGTTGACGGCCTGCGGATCTGAAGTGGTTAAAAAAAAATTGCACGGGGGTCCCCCTCAAAATCCAAACCAGGCCCTTCGGGTCTGGCATGGATTTTAACCACTTACTGACCGCCCGCCGTCATTGTACGTTGGTACTTTGACATGGAATACCGTTGTTATGGTAGCAGATAGCTACCATAACCTCAGTATTTTCTGAAATGGCTGGCGGTCGGCTATCAGATAAAAGTGGTCTCTGTGGCGGATTCTCTGCGAGATCATTTTTATCGGGGGCGGAAGAGGGGCTTTCACTTTCCGGTTGTCTCTGCTGCTTACCAGATCCGTCGGTAGCAGAGAAGACGATCCGGTCCACTCCCCTCTCTACACGAATGCTGACTGAGGCTAAAATGGCCCCCACTCAGCTCCATGGCATTTAAGGGCGGAAGCAATGTCAAACGTCACTTCCGTCCAATGCTCTTAAAAGAAGCATTTTAGTGTAACTATGAGATCTAAGGTCTTTTTGACCCCAGATCTCATATTTAAAAGGTCCTGTCATGTTTTTCTTATATTCCAAGGAATGTTTACATTCCTTGGAATAGGAATAAAAGTGACCCAATTTTAAAAAAACAAAAAATTAAAGCGCCTCATCCCACCG
This sequence comes from Glandirana rugosa, assembly GCA_018402905.1. Lineage (NCBI taxonomy): Eukaryota > Metazoa > Chordata > Amphibia > Anura > Ranidae > Glandirana > Glandirana rugosa. The sequence goes on from BLSH010115456.1 coordinate 386,952, forward strand.
AGCTTGCGCGCAGAAGCTAGCACATACGTAAGTCCTGCCCGCATATGAAAACGGTGTTCAAACCCCACATGTAAGGTATAACCATGATTGGTAGAGCGAGCACAATAATTCTAGCACTAGATCTCCTCTATAACTCAAAACTGGTAACCTGTAGAAATTTTTAAACTTCGCCAATGGAGATTTATAAGTGCCTAAGTTTGTCGCCATTCCACGAGCTGGGGTAGTTTTGAAGCATTGATATGTTGGGTATCAATTTACTCGGCGTAACATTATCTTTCACAATATGGAAAAAAATTGGGCTAACTTTAATGCTGTGTTACTTTTTAATTTAAAAAGTGTTTTTTTTCCAAAAATATTGCGCTTTTGAGACTGTTGCGCAAATACGGTGTGACATAAAGTATTGCAATGGCCGCTATTTTATTCTCTATGATGTTAGAAATATATATATATATATATATATATATATATATATATATATATATATGTAATGTTTAGGGGTTCTAAGTAATTTCCTAGCAAAAAAAAATGATTTTAAGTTGTAAACACCAATATCAGAAAGAGGCTCCATCCCTAAGTGGTTAAAGGGGAACCTGTGCCACAATTAATTAAAAATTAACTTGGGGTTCCCCTCCAAAATCCAAACCAGGCCCTTCGGGTCCAGTATGGATTTTACAGCAGAGTTCCACCCAGAATTTTTTATTTTTTTTTTGGCATTCACTCTCTTAATACTAAATCGATGTAACCTTTTGTTTCCTTACTTTCAAACCGCCAAGTAATTACATGTATTTTTCACTCACAATTTCATTTTTCTCACTGCTGGATTTTCCATTTGAGGTGAGGGCATCAGAAGCCCATCTGTAGTCTCCTGGCACCTCTTCCTGAAAGAAGTGCATGGTGGGTAACCATCATGCACTCCTCGATCTCGGTCTGCCTTAAATCATGTCATTTACTGTCTGGAAACAACACGGTTTTACAGTACAGGGAAGCCCACTGACTCCTGAGAAATGATGAGTCACATCTCCCAGGAGGCCAGGGGAAGCAGGAAGTGAGGAGAAGAGCCTAGGACCTAATAGGGGCAGATTACAGCGACCATCTAGCAACAAGCGACTTTTCCTTCAAAAGTAAGTCTATATAGGCAAAGGTCTTAAATGATGTAAAAAAACATTTCTGGGTGGAACTCCGCTTTAATCACTTGCCGACCGCCGATCGGCATCTGACGGCGGCAAAGTGGCTCGTTCCCGCAAATCGCCGTCATACAACGGCGGCTGCGGGAACAAGTTTAGTGAGCGCGCGCGCCGCCAGAGGCACGCCCGCGCGCTCACTGTGTCCGGGGAGGGCCAGGGAGCGGGTGCGGCGGCTTCGATTGCCGCTGGCCACCCGCGATGGCCCCCCCGGAGCGAATGAGCGGAGGTCCGTGTATGTAAACACGGACCTCCGCTCTGTGTGAGGGGGAAGGGCTGTGATCACAGCCTTCCTGTACGTGAAGGCTGTGACCACTTCCCTTCCCCTGTTAGGGCAGTCCCCATACAGTTAGAACACGCCCAGGGAACATAGTTAACCCTTAGAGCACCCCCTGCAGGTTAACCCCTTCACTGCCAATGGCATTTACACAGTAATCAGTGCATTTTTATAGCACTGATCGCTGTATAAATGCCAATGGTCCCAAAAAAGTGTCAAAATGGTCCGACATGTCAGCTGAAATATCGCAGTACCGCAAAAAATCGCAGATCGCCGCCATTATTAGTAAAAAGTAAAAAAAAATAAAAACCCCAAAAATGAATTCTCATCATCCGTAAACACGACCACTTTTGCGCAAACCAATCTATAAACGCCGATTTTTTTTATCGCAAATATGAGGAAGAATATAAATCTGCCAAAAAAGGTGAAAAAAATGTTTTTTTATATTTTTTTTGGATTTGTATTTTAGGAAAAAGTAAGAAATTTGGGTTTTTTTGCAAAATTGTTGCTCTTCTTTTGTTTATAGCGGCGATCAGAAATGACGCAGAGGTGATCAAATACCACCAAAAGAAAGCTCTATTTGTGGGAAAAAAAGGACGCAAATTTCGTTTGGGTACAACGTCGCATGACTGCGCAATTGTCAGTTAAAGCGACGCAGCGCCGAATCGCAAAAAGGGCTCTGGTCCTAAAGCTGGAAATCCTTCCGGGGCTGAAGTGGTTAAGGTGAACCCTGTGCCAATTTTTTTTTTAAAAGTTGTGTGGGAGCCCCCCCCAAAATCCAAATCAGGCCCTTCGAGTCTGGTATGGAATATAAGGGGAACCCCTCACCAAATTTAAAAAGAAATGGCATGGAAGTCCCCCCTAAAATCCATACCAGACTCTTATCAGAGCATGTAGCCTGGCAGGGTAGGAGGGGGGGCGAGCGAGTGCCCCCCATTTGAAACATATCAGGCCACATGCCCTCAACATGGGGAGGGTGCTTTGGGGTCCCCCCAAAGCACCTTGTCTCCATGTTGATGGGGACAAGGGCCTCTTCCCCACAACCCTGCTGGTGGCTGTGGGGTTCTGGGGTGGGGGGCTTATCAGAATATGGATACCCAGATACCGCCCCCCCCATGTGAATGAGTATGGGGTACATTGTACCCCTACCCATTCACCAAAAAAGTAGTGTAGTAGTGTTACAAAAAACAGTAGACAAGTCTTTTATTAAAAATGTCTTCTTCTTTCTTCCTCCATGTTCTTCCCTATTTCTTCTTCTGGTCTTCTGCTTCTTCTTTCGGTCTTCCTCCACTTCTTCCTTCCTCTCTTCATCCTCTTCTTCTTCTTTCTCCGCCGCTGCTCCCGCTGCCATACAGTCCAGAGGAAACTCCCAGAATGGGCGGTCTTCAGTTTGACAGTTATTTTATATATAAGGGCGGTGCCACCCCATGACACAACTGAGTGACCCAGTCCCCTTCTGATATCATGTGATGTCAGAGGGGGCGGGGTCACCCATATACATCACTGAGTGGCTCCGTACTTACCTATAAAATGTCAAACTGAAGACCGGCCATTCTGGGAGTCGCCTCCAGACGGCACGGCGGCTGAGAAAAAAGAAGAAGACAATGAGAGGAAGGAAGAATCAGAGGAAGACCGAAAGAAGAAGCAGAAGACCAGAAAAAGAAGCACCCTTCCCATGTTGAGGGGGGCATGTGGACCCCCCTCCTGCCCTGTCAGGCTGCATGCTTGGATAAGGGTCTGGTATGGACTTTGGGGGGGACCCCATGCCATTTTTTAAAAAAATTTGGCACGGAGTTCCCCTTAAAATCCATACCAGACCTGAAGGGCCTGGTATGGACTCTGGGGGTGACCCCCACGTCATTTTTTAAAAAATTTTGGAGCTGGGTTCCCCTTAAAATCCATACCAGACCTGTAGGCCCTGGTACAGACTTTGGGGGGCCCCCATGCATTTTTTCTTAATTTTAGCACGGGGTTCACCTTAAAATCCATACCAGACCTGACTGGTACGGACCCCCACGCAAATTTTTTTTTTTAAATTTTGGTTCCCCTTAAAAATCCATACCAGATCCGGGGGGCTTGGTATGGACTGGGGGGACCCCCACGCAATGTTTTTTTCAGTGATTTTTATCTATATTGCCGGGAGCTGGCAATACATTACAGCCGCAATCGATTTTGAATGACAATTTTTCCTTTAGAAATGTCATTTTTCAGTGGCACTGTTCTAAACATCACACAGATGCGCCACTTTACAGGCATACTAAGGGGACCCCCATGCATGAAATCTAACCACCTCCCACCCAGCCACTGTATATATACGGCCGGGTGGGAGCCACACCATTCTGACTGGATGTTCATTTACGTCCTTCAGAACGGGTGCTCGCAGCGCAGCGGCTAGATCCTGTGATCATTATGATCACAGGAACCAGCCAAGTACAGATCGGGATATGCGTGCCATGATTGGCCCTCCCGATCATGTGACGGCTGTGTCCAATCACAGCCATCACAATCTAAACAGAGATACGTGTCTCTGTGTCAGTTCTCCCCCCGTCGAGCTCAGTGAGAGCTCAGTGCAGGGGGGAGGGGGGAAGCTGCAGCTATGTGACAACTCTCTGTATGAAAATGATTTCATACAGAGAGCTCTCAAAGATCGCCCCCCACACAGTGCACCAAGCACCACTGATACCCCTGTCCACATACATGTCAGTGTCCCCATAAAACAGTCCCCAGAACATCTGTATGTCCCCATCACATCTGTCACAGTCCCCAAAACATCTGTATGCCCCATAACATCTGTCACCATACACAAAACATCTGTCTGTCCCCGTCACATCTGTCACAGTCCCCAAAACATCTGACTGTCCCCGTCACATCTGTCACAGTGCACAAAACATCTGTCTGTCCGCCATCACCGCCAACACCAAATAAACCCTGATTTGGGTTATTTTTACCAAAGAAACGTAGCAGTATCATTTTTGGTCAAAATTTATGACGAGAAATTACTTATTTGCAAAATTTTATAACAGAAACGAAGAAAAATGCATTGTTTTTGAATTTTTTTTTAAATTTGTAGTGCAAAACGTAAAAATAAAAACAGAGGTGATTAAATACCACCAAAAGAAAGCTTATTTGTGTGAAAAAAAATTATGAAATTAAAAAAATTATAAAAATTTCATATGGGTACAGTGTTGCATGACCGCGCAATTGTCATTCAAACTGCAACAGCGCTGAAAGCTGAAAATTGGTCCGGGAAGGAAGGGGGTTTAAGTGCCCAGTATTTAAGTGGTTAAAGGAATATTTCATTTTTATTTTTTAACTTTAATCATTATTAAAATCACTGCTCCTAAAAAAAAAACATTGATTTAAAAACCTTTTGTTGCATTGATACATGTCCCCTAGGACAGGACCCAGGTCACCATACACTTTTTATGGCAATAAGCCTCTAAGATGCATATAAGCCTTGCATATAAGGCTCTAAAATGAGCACTTTTGATTTTTCATGTTTGTGTCCCATTGACTTTAATAGGGATCGCGTGTTCACACAAATTTTTTGCCTGTTCGCAAGTTCTGGTGTGAACCGAACTGGGGGGTATTTGGCCCATCCCTAATCACCACCATACTCCTTACCAGCATCCTGATCACCACCATTCACCATAATAGCGCCCTGATTAAAACCTTACCTCATACCAGCATCCTGATCACCACAATATGCCACAACAGCCTCCCGATCACTGCTATACCCCATACCACCGTCCTGATCACCGCCATACCCCCTTCTAGATTCCTGATCACTGCCATAACCCATATGAGCATCCTGATATCCGCCATACACCATACCAGTGTCCCGATCACTGTTATACATCCTATCAGCGTCCTGATCACAGCCATACCTCATACCAATATCCTGATCCCCACAGTTCACCATACCAGCATCCTGATCACTGCCATACCCCATACCAGCATCCTGATCAAAGCCAAACCAGCATCTTGATCACCGCCATATCTTATACCAATGTCAAGATCACCACCATACCAGTATCATGATCACAGCCATACCAGCATCCTGATTACCGCCATTCCCCATACCAGCATCCTGATCTTCACCATACACCATATCAGTGTCGTGATCACCGCCATACCAGCATCCTGATCATCCTGCTGAGCTTCCTGTACAGCAACATAGTCATACTGTCGATTTTGCCAGGGAAGCAGCTGATCAGATCTATCTGTATCTGTCGGGCTGCATTAGAGGCCAGAGGAGAGGTCTGGGGTCTAATAGACCTCATATCTCTCCATAAAGAGGACCTGTCACAGCCCATGCTGTCACAAGGGATGTTGTTCGCCCCTTGTGATAGCAATAAAGTGGATAAAAAAACTAAAAGACAGTGTAAAAGTGTAAAAAAATTCTCACACATATGGTATCGCCGCGCTTGGGTGAAGTAGCAGAATGTGTTTTGGGGTGTATTTTCAAATATGTTTGATGCTGTTTGTTTTGAAATATCCACTTAATTGACAACCTTGTGTAAAAAAAAAAAATCATTTTCATTCCTACATTTTCCAAACACTTGTGGCAAAAAATTACATGTTCAGGAGACTCATGCGGGTTGATGTACTAAAGGCAAATAGACTGTGCACTTTGCAATGTGCAGTTGCACTCTGCTAGAGCAGTTGCTCCAGAGCTTAGTAAATGAGCAGAAGTTCTGCTGTCATCCAATTATGTGCAGGCAAAAATGCTGTTTTTTTTTCATTTTCCTTGCATGTGATTTGGTATTTGCAAAGAGAACCTTTACCTCATTTACTAAACTCTGGAGCAACTGCACTTGCAGTCTATTTGCCCTTAGTAAATCAGCCCCATTATGTCTTTCAGAAAATTCCTTGGAGTGATTGTGCTTTAAAATGGGTAATTTTATGGGTGTTTTCACTGTCCTAGTGCTCCAGGGCCTCCAAAAATGTAAAAGATAGTTAGGATATTAGATGTGTAATTTATGCCCCTGGAATGCCTGAAATGCTTCTTAGATTTTGGACCCTTCTATGCATGTAGGCTGTGAAAAGTCTTACACACGTGGTATCCCCTTATTCAGGAGGCATAGCAGAATGTGTTTTAGCATGTAATTGTAAGTATGCATATGATGTGTGTGAGAAATAGCTAAAAAATGGCAACTTAATGAAAAAAAAAAACAAATTTTATTTACTTTCTTTATATTCCGAAAACGTGACAAAAAAATTACAACTTCAAAAAACTCATCATGCCTCTTACTAAATACCTTTGACTGTTTACTTTTCAAAAAGGGGTAAAAAATGTAATAGTCGTGTGGGCAAGTCCAGAAGCATTGGTTATAGCAATAGATGGCACCAGTATCCCGTTCAATAGAGTATCCAAAAAAAGAATATGGAAGTGTAGGGACTTTAAAGGTGCTAATTCAAAATTCAAATAGACAATATATATAAAAATATAATTTTTATTTGTACAAAAAACATTTCTTAAAAATGTCTCCATACAAGTGGAGCTTGGTCATTCATCACTGAAACATTGTTACACAATTTCACACTCTTGTTAAATGTTTCGGCATTCGGGCTTCTTCAGACAAGATGCGTGATACATCAGCTTTTGAATAAACAGACATATGTTAGATCTGTAACCAAAATAAAATTACATATACATACTCAGAACACTCTACCTACACACATGGACTGAACATAAAAGATAAAGGATGCAAACCCCACAAAGGCAAAAGTTAGCTCATATGGTTTCTTACCTCCAATGCTTTGGGATAAGAGAACCACGTTTATTAAAAGCAATATGAAAGGAGTCTGTCCTAGAGCCATACACATCCCCCCCAGGCAGGGTCCACCTCCTACACCAAAGTCTCCCGCAGAGGGAGGTATACAGTTCTCTGTGTGCTCACAAATTCAAGCGTGGGCACACAGTAGGTTATGGAACTGTATCTAGAGGGTAGAATAGACAATATCGGTTACTAAAAATTCTGAATATGGAAAGTAAGTCTCATTCAAGTTATATATCATCATTAGAGAACCTACGAAAACTACTTACTAGTAGACTAGCACTTTTGAACACAAGTGGGGAGCATGGTGAAGGTCAACTGGTGCCAAACTGGAGCGAAACTGGCGCCAAAATAGCTCTTGTGAGTACACACTGCCATTACAGGATATAAATAAAAAAGACAAGACTATTCTGTATATATAAATGCATATGAGAGAAAGCAGCAAACCACAGAAAAGACCCCACTGGAATTTTCTATTTTCCCAAAGGTAGGCCATTAAATCACTTCAAAACAACAGACACATCATTATCAAACCCTCCAACAAGGGTGATAATCTTGTGATTATGAACCAAGAGAGATATGATAGGATGTGTTATGACATCATTCAAAATAAGGAATGTATAAAAAGATTCCAGCATGATATGTTCAGAAGAATACCATGGAATATATTGGCACAAGCCTCTCAACAGGGATTCATCGATGCCAATACTTTGAAATTTCTGGATACTCAGAATCCTAGGACTCCAACTTTTTATGCCCCACCAGAAGTCCATAAGAACTTGACCCCCCCCCCCCCATCATATCGGGGTGCAATTCCCTCACTGAGAATGCTAGCTGTTTGATAGATGAGTATCTTTACACATCAAGGGACTTTTTTCTTATGTAAAGGACACTATTGATTTGTTGAAAACCTTAGATGGGTTACAGATTCTGGTGGGGGCTTGGTTAGTGGCAATAGATAATAGATATAATTCCATCCCACATGCTCGAGGTGTACAAGTGATTAGAGATCAGTTACGCGAATTTTGTCACGAATCCTGGAAATACAATGAATTTATAATTGAGATGCTCACATTCATTTTTCACAACAATATTTTCATCATTAAATGGTCCCAGGGGTGGGAGCGGGGATTATTCTCAAATGAGAAATGGATGGAACATTTGCATTGACAATCCAACACAATGGGCAGCACATTGAACACATTTTATAAGTGGTCAGAAACTTGTAAATAACTCATGAAAGAACTCATGAAAGAATAAAGTTACGTTAAAACCAAGCGCACCATTGTTTTTCTTGTGAAATAAGTTTGATGTGTCACATGACCCTCTTCCTATTGAAAAAACAAAAGTTTGATTCAAAATAGCCGACTTCAAAATGGCCGCCATGGTCACCACCCATCTTGAAAAGTTTCCCCCTCACATATACTAATGTGCCACAAACAGGAAGTTAATATCACCAACCATTCCCATTTTATTAAGGTGTATCCATATAAATGGCCCACCCTGTAAAAGCCCAAAGTTTCTTTGCTTTGGAACATACTGTATCCCCCTCAATAAGCATGGGGGAGGGGTTTATTGCAAGTTGTTGCAGCTTCAAACCAGATGGATATACTCCCTACAAGCTATACTTATCTGGGCCTCAATGAAGGGATCAGTTTCAAATCCTTTTTTATAATAAGGGACAATGATGTATTCTTATCTCCTAATTCTTGTCATTCCTCTCTCTAGGATTGCCATGTGTGCTAACATGGATGATGTCAAAATAACCAAGGGGCATGCCAAATGGCATGCATTTATATGAGTTTGTTATCTATTGTTTTTGTAAGAATCTGTTAATTGTACATATGGATGCATTTCCCCATTTTTGGCAAGGGTTACAGTACTTGGTTTATCAAATTTCAGTAATATGGTAAGCTTGTGTCACCATCTATGCATGGCTGCTCCACCTGGTGGTGGATACTGGCGCACATGGATGATTGTTTTTCCATCCCAGCCAGAAATACATTCCTCCGACTGTCCACATGAGTCTGCTTTGGGGGCATGCCATCCTCCCTGGCATGTCCGTTTCAATTTGCCTTTGAGTCCCCGTACAGATGCCCAGGGGTGTGTATGGACTTGCCCACTGGACCATGTGCGAGATGTCCGACTGACACCCGCTGTACGGCGGGGTAGTTGGACAGGAACAGCCTGTAAAGCGGCGCATCTGTGCATTGTCTAGAACAGTGCCGGATCAAAATTACATTTATAAAGTAAAAATGCCATTTAAAATTGCTGCGGCTGAAATGAATTGCCGGCAATATAGATTAAAAATCACTGAAAAAATGTGCTTGGGAGTTCTCCTCTAGTCCATGCCAGGCCCTTTGGGTTTTAACGGGAATCACGAGCCAAAATTTTTAAAAAATGGTGTGGGGGTCACCCTCAAATCCAAACCAGGCCTTTCCGGTCTGGTATGGATTTTAAGGGAATCCCGGCGCCAAAATTTTTAAAAAAAATTACGTGGGGGTCCCCCTAAAATCCAAACCAGGCCCTTCGGGGTAGTTGGACAGGAACAGCCTATGGTGGGCTTGCCCAACATGCGCCATTCTTGGGGGAGTTAGCTATGTCTTGTTGCTAGACAACCATGGATTCTATCCAGGTTTTATGGGAAGCGGACTTACATCTTGATGCCCTGCCAGTGACCACCCATGGGTGGACTTGAGCTCCATTGTTATTTTGCTCACCACGCATGCGCTCCTCCATTATTCGCGTCCGCATCCCGTGATGACGTTATCACCTCTGTGGTACGGGGAGGGGTATGACCATGGCAGTGGCCATTTTTTTGGAGTACTACACAAAGGAGGTCAGTATGAATGCCAACATGCTTCTGTTTGTCCCTTTGCTGGACTGGACTGGAATGAAATATTCCTTTAAATATCGTGCCTGAGGGGTCCTCTTACTCTGCCTGTAAAGTGGGGCATCTGTGCATTGTCTAGAACAGTGCTGGAGCAAAATTACATTTATAAAGTAAAAATGCCATTTAAAATTGCCGCGGCTGAAATGAATTGCCGGCAATATAGAAAAATCACTGAAAAAATGTGCTTGGGGGTCCTCCTCCAGTCCATGCCAGGCCCTTCAGGTTTTAACGGGAATCCTGAGCCAAAATTTAAAAAAAAATAGTGTGGTTGGTCACCCTCAAATCCAAGCCAGGCCCTTCTGGTCTGGTATGGATTTTAAGGGAATCCCGGCACCAAAATTAAAAAAAAAAAAATGGCGTGGGGGTCCCTCAAAATCCAAACCAGGCCCTTCGGGTCTGGTATGGATTTTAAAGGGGAACCCTGTGCCAAAATGTAAAAAAAATGGTGTGGGGGCCCCCAAAATCCAAACCAGACCCTTATCCGAGCATGCAACCTGGCAGGTCAGGATGGGGGGATGAATGAGTGCCCCCAGTCCTGAACCATACCAGGCCACATGCCCTCAACATGAAGAGGGTTCTTTGGGGCCCCCCAAAGCACCTACTAACCATGTTAATGGGGACAAAGGCATCTTCCAGACAACCCTGGTATGGTTCAGGAGGGGGGTGCTCGCTCGTCCCCTCCCTATCCTGATCTGCCAGGTTGCATGCTCAAATAAGGGTCTGGTATGGATTTTAGGGGGGACCTCCACGCCATTTTTTTCAATTTTGGTGAGGGATTCCCCTTAAAACCCATACCAGCCCCAAAGGACCTGGTTTGGATTTTGGGGGGGGGGGGGGGGGGCGCCACACCATTTTTTTTTAAACTTTGGTGCGTGGTTTAGCTTAAAATCCATACCAGACCCTTATCCGAGAATGCAACCCGGCAGGTCAGGATAGGGAGGGGACGAGCGAGCGCCCCAGTCAAACAGGTGCAGGAAAATTGGGCCTTGGATATTGATGGTGGCAGAACACTGTAACCCCTCACAGTTACCCTTGGGCACAGGAATGGACACTGCTGTTGTAAATTATTTTAAATATTGTAATGACATGCTCCAGTCAAACGGGTGCCGAAAAATTGGGCCTTGGGTGTTGGTGGGGGCAGAATACTGTAACCCCTCACAGTTACTCTTATTTGGCGCAAGAACGGGCCCTGCTGTTAAAAATGATTTCAAAAATTGTAATGACATGCCCCTGTTTAACAGGTGCAGAAAAATTGGGCCTTGGGTGTTGGTGGTGTCCTAAACCCAAAATATAGTTGGAAGCTAGCATCATCAGGATTCAGAAGGAACAGGATAGGCAGTCTTTAAGGGATCCCAGATACCTAGCAAATTCAATCAGTTACATTAGCATCAGGGGCTTGATAGCTGCTGATCCAGGACTGATTAATTTTTATAAATGGGAGCCTATCAATGGAGTATGTGGACAGGCACACTCTTTGATCCATTACAAACCCTCCAGCAGCACAGAATGTCCATTCAGAAAGCATGCAGAATACAGGACAGGCCAGTAGCTCGATTGCATATTGAGCAAGTTCCAGCCAGTGGTCATTCCTCAAGACCCAGTAACTCAGTGGATGCTCAGTTGGAAAGGACTCCAAGTCTGCTCTTGCCCCTAGATATTCCTGCACCATATAATACAGATGTTACCGATGGTTGCTTGAATCTATCAGCCCTAGGCGCTGAGGACTGAAGAATTGTTTAAAGGCATCGGTCAGTCAGCCACCTTCTCCACCAATCTTCCTCTGACCGAAGGAAGCCATGGCAACACGTTGTCCAGGACATGGTAACCTCCCAGGGTCTGGACAGGTGCTGCACAAACTTTTCTTCAAGGTATCCTGAAGATGTCTCATCCTCTGCTCCCTCTGCGAATGCAGGATGAGCTTTGCAACTTTACCCTTGTAACGTGGATCAATAAGGGCTGCCAGCCAGTAATGATCCCTCTCCTTAATACCACAAACCCTTGGGTCTTTTTGCAGGCCATGCAGAATCAGGGAGGCCATGCAGCATAAGTTTGAGGAGGCATAAGTGTCCTCTGGGTCACTGAGGATGACAGTGTCATGAACTACCTCCTCCCAGCCACATACATCCCTTGGGTTTCTGGGGACTGAAAACAATCCCTTGAAGGCTGCTGCATGTTATCCTCTACATTCATGCTGACAAAATAATCCTCCATTTCTTCCTGTGTGTTTGGTGACCCTACAGGAATGCTATCTGCATAAAGGGGGCCTTGAGAGGAGAGGAAGTCCTCCTCTTCGTCCCTCTGTTCTGCCTCAAATGCCCTATCCATGATTCTATGAAACATGTGCTCCGGCAGAGGCATTGCCAATGTTGAGTTCCACCTGGTGGGCATGTCACAAATGAGGCGGTTGGTAGTTGGCAAGTTGAATTCCCACTGAATGTCAGCCAGCCGAGCACTGGCATTATATGACGGCAGGAAATGACCACAGACTTTTCTGGCCTGCCTCAGTATATCTGGTAAGCCTGGGTACTTGGTCAAGAAATGCTGCACCACCAAATTCAGGACGTGTGCCAAGCATGGAACATGTGTCAAGTGTCCCAGTCAGAGGGCAGAGAGAAGGTTGGTGACATTGTCGCATATAACCATTCCTGGCTCAAGCAACCACCTCTGAGTCTGCCCCCCGCAGAGCTGACAGAATCTCTGCCCCTGTATGGTTCTGATCCCCTAGACAGACCAACTGAAGCACCGCATGGCATCTTTCAGCCTGACTGCTTGCATAGCCCCTTGAACGCTTAGGGAGCACTGCTGGTTCAGAGGACACTTCTGCAGAAGAGGCCATAGAGGAAGAAGAAGAGGAAGGGGATGGGGAAGCAGATATGGCAGAATCACCACCATTTGGAGGCATGGTGGCAGAACTAGCTCCAACACTGAACCCTGTCCTGCATCCTTCCTAGCTGCCAGCAGAGTTACCCAGTGCACAACGAAGGAAAGGTAACATCTCTGACCATGCCTGCTGGACCATGAGTCAGTGGTAATATGAACCTTTTTGCTGACCGTCCTGTCCAAGGAGGCCAAAACATTGACTTCCACATGACGGTAGAGAGCTGGAATGGCCTTACCTGAAAAGAGATTTCTTTTTGGAACCTACCACTGTGGTACAGCACATTACACATGTTCACGAAAGGGGCAGAGTCTACCAGCTGAAAAGGTAGCAATTGTAGTGTTAGCAATTTGGTCAGGCTAGCATTTAGACGCTGAGCATGTGGATGGCTGGGACAGTATTTTTTTTACGGTTCAGCAACTGGGGTAGTGAAATTTGCCTGCTGAAATCAACCGGTGGTGTACTGCTAGCAGGTTGGCTGCAAGTACTTGTGGCACCTATTGCTATACCTTCATTCCTCTCAGTGCAGGCTTTTGAGAGGACTAGAGGTATAGTAGGGGTTGAGGTCACAGATGAGGAGCAAGGAGAAGTCCGCCTTGTATGATGTGGGTCTTTGAGGTGCTGTTGCCAACAGACTGCATGGTGGGTCGTCATATGTCTTGTCAAGCTTGTGGTGCCCAAGCTGCTGCTCTTCTGGCTGTGCATGATCCACTTCAGACATAGATTGCAAACAGCAACAATGCGGTCTACTGCACAAGTGTTGAAAGAAGCCCACACCATTGAAGTTTTGGAAGTGAGCGGGGAGTCAGCAGTGCCCTGCACCTGTGGAGCTCTGTGGTGGGATGCAATAGGGTGGCTGCCCTTAAGCTGGCCTCTCTTCTCTCAGGCACCCAAGTACAGTCAGTGTCCTCATCATCACCTCCTCCTCACTGGAGCAAACTTGGCAGTATGCTACTGCTGGGGGAACATGACTGCTAGTTTCTTGCCCTTCTGTGGCACCCCCTCTTTCTAGGCTCACATTACTCCCTTCCTCAACCTAGGACCAACATTCGAGCCTTCAAATTGCTGCGCATCCTCCATCAGCATGTAGCCGACACTATGGTTGAATAATTCTGGTGACTCCGTGCATGATGGTGGGACTACGGAAGGAGTAACTGTGGACAAGAATCTGGTGGAATAGACCCCTCTGGCAGCTGTGCCGGAAGACAAACTAGTATGAGCCTGGGTGACAGAGGATGAAGACGGTTTAGTTATCCACTCCACCAACTCTTCTGCATGTTGTGGCTCAATAACATGGCCAACAGCAGAAAAAAAGGACAAGTGTGACCCGCCTGCAGAGGATGCACAATGTCCGCCACCACCAATTATCACTGTAGACACGGAGGCTGCTTGCCCTCTTTTAGTGGCCTGGGAGCGTCTGCCTCTCCTTGGTGGCCTTCCGGACATGATGGGGATTTTTTTGAACATCGCGCCACACTGTATTATATAGTGTACACCGCCGAATGCTCTGTATATATAGTCTACACTGAATGCAGTGTGTGTGTGTGTATATACAGTCCTGCTCACCATTATTGGCACCCCTTCATGTTTTGCATAACTGAGTGAATGTCTTCAGAAATAAATGGAAATGTACCAAATTTATATCAGCAGGATCTTTTAATTGGAGGTTCAAAGTAATTTAACAAAGACAATTGTTATTTCAACATAGATATTGTAATTATAAAGAAAAAACAAAAAACCAGCATGTGCACTAATATTGGCACCCCTCCTTAATATTTGGTTGCACACCCTTTGGCAGCGATGACAGCCTCCAAACGTTTCTTATATCCATCGATAAGCTTCTTGCACTTCTCGGGTGGCATTTTCTCCCACACTTCCTTTGCAATATGCTCAAGCTCTTGAACATTTGCAGGGTTCCTTTCTCCAATGGCAGTTTTCAGCTCCCCCCAAAGATTTTCAATTGGATTGAGATCAGGACTCATTGCTGGCCATTTTAAAACAGTAAATTTTTTCCCTTTCAACCATTCCTGCGTGCTTTTGGAGGTGTGCTTTGGGTCTTTATCTTGCTGGAGGACCCATGATCTTCGCCTCAAACCAAGTTTCCTTACACTGGGCAAGACATTTCGCTCTACAATTGCTTGATAATCTTCTGATTTCATGATGCCTTTGATACGGTCAAGGC
>BLSH010115456.1:402816-422388 GCA_018402905.1 Glandirana rugosa
ATATATATATATATATATATATATATATATATATATATATATATGTCCATATGTCAGGACGAGTGGTAATAACCGTGGGTACTTCAAATACATGTATAACACCTTATAGATGACTTCCTTTACATAGTTTAATTGGTTGTATAATGATGTCTATCGAACACAAACTGTTTTTTGAAATTTACTATTTATTGTAAATTTTTCTATTTGTAATACTCCTTTTGTCTCTTTTGGTATTACGAACGGAACAGTCACCATAACCGTGGGAAACGACGTTTAGTCATACCTTTGGGTTAAACCGAGTGGACAACGTCTAGAGTTTACTCCTAGTGGACACTACTTAACGGAGGTGGGTACACTGGGTTTAATCGGTTATTTACTTGTAAAACCAAAATATATATATATATATATATATATATATATATATATATATATATACTAGACTAAGAATATATATTCTTACACTGCCTGCACTGACTCTATATACTGTGCATTGAATGCGCTGTATATATAGTCTACACTGAATGAAGTGTATATATATATATATATATATATATATATATAGATGAAGCGAGAACAATTGAAACCACAATAAATTTGATGAAGTCCAGTAAGGAGAGTTGTTGAAGTAAGCAAGAAAGGATCCTCTGGGTCACTTGAAACTCTTGAGGTTGGCTGAGGTTTCTCTATATAGTGTTAAGTCCTCAGGACGGATTGAACCATCTGAATCTGGTACAGTATCTCAAAAAAGTGAGTACACCCCTCACATTTTTGTAAATATTTTATTATATCTATTAATGTGACAACACTGAAGAAATTACAATTTGCTACAATGTAAAGTAGTGAGTGTACAGCTTGTACAACAATGTAAATTTGCTGTCCCTTCAAAATAACTCAACACACAGCCATTAATGTCTAAACCCCTGGCAACAAAAGTGAGTGCATCCCTAATTGAAAATGTCCAAATTAGGCCCAAAGTGTCAATATTTTGTGTGGCCACCATTATTTTCCAGCACTGCCTTAACCCTCTTGGGCATGGAGTTCACCAGAGCTTCACAGGTTGCCACTGGAGTCCTCTTCCACTCCTCCATGACGAAATCAAGGAGCTGGTGGATGTTAGAGACATTGCGCTCCTCCATCTACCATTTGAGGATGCCCCACAGATGTTCAATAGAGTTTAGGTCTGGAGACATGCTTGGCTAGTCCATCACCTTTAACCTCAGCTTCTTTAGTAAGGCAGTGATCATCTTGGAGGTGTTTGGGGTCATTATCCTGTTGAAATACTGTCCTGCGACCCAGTCTCCGAAGGGAGGGGATCATGCTCTGCTTCAGTATGTCACAGTACATGTTGGCATTCATGATTCCCTCAATGAACTGTAGCTCCCCAGTGTCAGCAGCACTCATGCAGCCCCTGACTATAACACTCCTACCATCAAGCTTGACCGTAGGCAGGACACACTTGTCTTTGTACTCCTCACCTATTTGCCGCCACCTACGCTTGACATCATCTGAACCAAATACGTTTATCTTGGTCTCATCAGAACACAGGACATAGTTCCAGTAATCCATGTCCTTAGTCTGCTTGTCTTCAGCAAATTGTGGGCTTTCTTGTGCATCATCTTTAGAAGAGGCTCCCTTCTGGGATGACAGCCATGCAGACCAATTCAATGCAGTGTGCAGTGTATGGTCTGAGCACTGACAGGCTGACTCCCCCCCACTCCTTCAACCTCTGCAGCATTGCTGGCAGCACTTATAGATATATTTCCCAAAGACAACCTCCGGATATGACGCTAAGCATGTGCACTCAACTCCTTTGGCCGACCATGACGAGGCCTGTTCTGAATGGAACCTGTCATGTTAAACCACTGTATGGTCTTGGTCAACGTGCTGCAGCTCAGGTTCAGGGTCTTGGCAATATTCTTATAGCCTAGACCACCTTTATGCAGAGCAACAATTCTTATTTTTCAGATCCTCAGAGAGTTCTTTGCCATGAGGTGCCATGTTAAACTTCCAGTGACCAATATGAGAGAGTGAGAGCAATAACACCAAATTTAACCCACCTGCTCCCCATTCACACCGAGACCTTGTAACACTAACGAGTCACGTGACACCGGGGAGGGAAAATGGCTAATAGGGCCCAATTTGGACATTTTCACTTAGAGGTGTACTCACTTTTGTTGTCAGCGGTTTATAAATTAACGGCTGTGTGTTGAGTTATTTTGAGTGGACAGCAAATTTACACTCACTACTTTACATTGTAGCAAAGTGTCATTTCTTCAGTGTTGTCACATGAAAAGATATAATAAAATATTTACAAAAATGTGAGGGCGTACTCACTTTTTTGAGATACTGTACATATATTCTTACACTGCCTGCACTGACTCTATATACTGTACACTGAATGCGCTATATATATATAGTCTACACTGAATGCAGTGTGTATATATATATATATATATATATATATATATATTTTGTGACGTTATGCGAGGTGAGATAGTGGATGGGCAATATCTGTCACCTCGCATGCATTCACTTGGAGTGGTCTAGAATGAAACCGCTCCAGTTTTTGTCAGCCACCCTTGCAGAGCTGCTTCCAACCTGGAGTTTCTGGTCCACTCAAATCCTCTGTCAGGTGCTTTAAATGATGAGGAAGAGAGCACAGTATTGCTCTGGCCTGGGGCTCAGAAACATTACATTGAGAGAGCTACACAGTTGGAATTGGTTGCTCTAAGGACTTGTTTTGTTTGGAGGTGTCTGGCATGAGCCCGGCACCATATAGAGAGGTATCACGCTCTGTAAAGTTTAGTGCCTGACGGCAAGGATTTGTTTTTGCTATTTTGTTTTATGACTTGCAACCTTTTCCAATAAAACTGGCAACCCGCCAGAATTTTAAGAACATTTGCCTGCACGCTGCCTTTTTCCCAGGAAAGGTGATCCCCATAAGCTAATCTCCCACACGTGATGGACTCAGCAGGCAACTTTCCAAAATGGAGGAGATGCTGAAGGCCTTGCTACAGGCAGCTGCAGCCCAGCGGGAGACCAATCTCCAGGTCACACAGGCCAATGCAGCTCAGCAGGAGATGAATCGTCAGTTTGCAGAGGCCCTGCTGGAGTTAAAGGGGGGCCCGCAGCTCCTTTGCTAGTGAAAGAGAAGTTGATCAAAGCCAGCTATTACCTGCAGAAGCTGACACCTGCAGATGATGTGGAGGCATACTTTACCACCTTTGAGAGGTTCTCTGTGCGGGAAGGTTGGAAAAAAGACAAATGGGGGGGACTATTAACCCCTTTCCTTACCGGAGAACCCAAAAAGGCCTATTTTGATCTGGAACCAGACAAGACCCAGGATTATGAAACTTTAAAAGCGGAGGTACTCGCACGCTGGGTGTCACCCTGGCCGTCCGGGCTCCACGGGTGCACCAGTGGGTCTACCTTATGGACATATGATGTCCATAAGGTAGTTCGACCTGATGTTCGACCTGATCCACCTCACCAGAAAGTGGCTACATCCGGAGACTTTGCCAGGTCCTCAGATTGTGGAGCGCGTGATCATGTACTGCAATGTACGTACCCTCCCTGCTGTTTTGATTAAATGGGTCAGCCATGGGGACCCCAAAAATTGTCATTTATTACCGCGGCTGTATTGTATTGCCGGTTCCCGGCAATATACATAAAATCAGCCCCCCCAGTCCATACCATGCCCTTCAGGTCTGGTATGGATTTTAAGGGGAACCCCGCTCGAATTTTTTTTTTAAAAAATGCTTAGGGTTCCCCCCAAAGTGCATACCAGGCCCTTAAGGTCTGGTATGGATTTTAAAGGGAACCCCACGCCAAATTTAAAAAAAAATGGCATAGGGGTCCCCCCAAAATCCAAACCAGACCCTTATCTGAGCATGCAGCCCTGGCATGGCAGGAGGGGTGGGGACGAGCGAGCGCCCCCCTCTGAACCATACCAGGCCACATAATCTCAACATGGGGAGGATGCTTTGAGGTCGCCCCCAAAGCACCTTGTCCCCATATTGATGGGGAGAAGGGCCTCATCCCCACAACCCTTGCCAGTGGTTGTGGGGGTCTTATCCCAGATCCCAACCCCCCCTATGTAAATAGGTATGGGGTACATTGTACCCCTACCCATTCACCAAAAAAGGAGTAAAGTGTTAAAAAAACAAGAGGCAGATTTTGACAAGTCCTTTATTGTGTAAAATAGCTCTTCTTTCTTTTTTTCTTCCTCCATCTTCTCCTGCCCGGTCCTTCTTCTGGTCTGCTGCTTCTTCTTTCGGTCTTCTTCCGTCCACTCTTCGTCTTCAATCTTCATATTCTTCCTTCTTCTTTCACCGTTGCTGCTCCCGCTGCTGCAGCCATGCCGTGCAGAGGCGTCTCCCAGAATGGGCGGTCTTCAGTTTGACATTTCTTTTATAAGAAGGGGTGGGGCCACCCGGTGATGTAAATGAGTGACCCGCCCCCTCAGACAACAAATGACATCAGAAGGTGGGTCACTTGTTTACGTCATTGGGTGGCCCCGCCATTACCTATAAATTAAATGTCAGACTGCAGACCGCCCATTCTGGGAGACGCCTCCGGACGGTACGGCTGCGGCAGCGGGGGCGGTCAACTAAGAAGGAAGAAGATGAAGACAAAGAGGAAGAAGACTGAAAGAAGAAGCAGAAGACCAGAAGAAGGACCGGGACAGGAGAAGATGGAGGAAGAAAGAAGAAGAGCTATTTTACTCAATAAAGGACTTGTCAAAAACTGCCTCTTGTATTTTTTACCACTTTACTGCTTTTTTGGTGAATGGTTAGGGGTACAATGTAACTCATGCCTATTCACATAAGGGGGGTCGGGATCTGGGATTCCGATAAGCCCCTCCACCCGCAGACCCCCACAACCACCGGCAAGGGTTGTGGGGATGAGGCACTTCTCCCCATCAACATAGGGACAAGGTGCTTTGGGGGCGAACTCAAAGCATCCTCCCCATGTTGAGGGCATGTGGCCTGCTATGGTTTGGAGGGGGGCGCCCGCTCATCCCCACCCCCTCCTGTCATGCCAGGACTGGGTGCTCGGATAAGGGTCTGGATTTTGGGGGACCCCACATAAGTTTTTCAAAAATTTTGGTGCGTGGTTCCCCATAAAATCCACACCAGAGCTGAAGGGCCTGGTACAGACTTTGGGGGGGAACCCCACGTCATTTTTTTTTTAAAATTGGGGCGGGGTTCCCCTTAAAATCCATGCCAGACCTGAAGGGCCTGGTATGGACTTTGGGGGGACCCCTACGCATTTTTTTGGACGGGGTTCCCCTTAAAATACTACCAGACCTGAAGGGTCTGTTACGGACTTTGGGGGGGAACCCTACATATTTTTTTTTTAAAGTTTGGTGTGGGCCCTGCTGTTGTAAATTATTTTAAAAACTGTGATGACATGACACATTCAAACAGGTGCCAAAAAATTGGGCCTTGGGTGTTGGCAGTGCCAGAACACTGTAACCCCTTGCAGTTACTCTTGTTGGGGGCAGGAATGGGCCCTGCTGTTTGTAAATTAGTCTAAAAATTGTGATGACATGCCCCAGTCATACAGATGCTGAACAATTGGGCCTTGGGTGTTGACGATGCCAGAACACTGTAACCCCTTGCAGTTACTCTTGTTGGGTGCAGGAACTGGCCCTGCTGTTGTAAATTAATTTACAAATGGTGATTACATGCCCCAGTCAAACAGGTGCTGAAAAATTGGGCCTTGGGTGTTGCCGGTGCCAGAACACTGTAACCCCTTGCAGTTACTCTTGTTGGGTGCAGGAACGGGTCCTGCTGTTGTAAATTAGTTTAAAAATTGTGATGACATGTCCCAGTCAAACAGGTGCTGAAAAATTGGGCCTTGGGTGTTGGCGGTGCCAGAACACTGTAACCCCTTGCAGTTACTCTTGTTGGGCACAGGAACGGGCCCTGCTGTAGTAAATTAGTTTAACCACTTAAGCCTCAGAGCCCTTTTTTACACTTGTTGTTTACAAGTTAAAATCTTTTTTTTTTGCTAGAAAATTACTTTGAACTACCAAACATTATATATTTTTTTTCAAACACCCTAGAGAATGAAATGGCTATTGTTGTAATACTTTTTTCACACTGTATTTGCGCAGCAGTCTTTCAAGCTCTTTTTTTGGAAAAACATCACTTTTTTGAGTTAAAAAATAAGACAACAGTAAAGTTAGCCCAATTTTTTTTATCTTATGAACGAGGATTTTACTCCGAGTAAATACTATACATGTTACGTCATATCATGTTATTATGTTATGATAGCTGTTCTGTGCATGAAATTGTGATCTAATTACACTGGAATGCAGAGAATGCTGAGAATGCAGAGAGAGAGCTGCAGATCTTGACTGAGATCAGGAGGTGGGCGGGACTGAACAGCTAACACCCACGCATCCCGCCCACCTCCGACATCAAGTTGAAAATCTGACACCTCTCTCAGCATCCTCTGCATTCCAATGTAATTAGGTAACGGTTTCATGCACAGAATGGCTCTTAGAAGCAGCACGCTCTGTGTAATGTGAATTTACTCATTACCCACAGACACTGACTCGAGTATAAGCCGAGGGGGGTCTTTTTCAGCACAAAAAATGTGCTGAAAAACTCGGCTTATAACTGTCTGTACTAACTGACTGTATATAGATTGCCCTATCTATCTATCTATCTATCTATCTATCTATCTATCTATCTATCTATCTATCTATCTATCTATCTATCTATCTATCTATCGATCTATCTATATGTTTTTCACAATAATCACTTCACTAGCTACACTGAACTGCCTGCACGTCATTCACTAGCTAAGCTCACTGTCCGCCGTTATTCACACACTACATAAAGCCGCTATACAAGCGGCTTTATATAGTGTGGGGGCGTGGATTGAGGCTGCTGAGCAGTGATTGGCTAAAGGCACCCTGCCTTTAGCCAATCATATCTCTCACAGCAGAGCGCTCTGTGATTGGCCAAAGTACACAGGTCATGTGGATACCTTGCCCAATCAGCAGGCGGCACCCCCCCATTGGAATGCAATATGGGGCGCTCGAAGTTCCCACAAATGCCCCATAATGTTCATAAGTGGGTGTTCGCCCGTTGTTCGATTCAAACTCATGTTCGACTCAAACAGCTAGCCCATCCCTAGTGGGGAGAGATTTTCCCAATTTTTGAAGGTTATGAGTAGAGTTGAGCATACCCGGACTGAAAAATTCGGGATCGTCCCGGACTTTGGGGTGTCCGTGCCCCAAACCCGATCCTGGACATTCAAAAAAAAGTCCAGGATCGGGTTCAGTATTCGGGTCTTTTTGGCGCCTTCTCTATAGCTGCTGGGAAGCCAATTAACAAGCTTTTCACTAGTTTGCCCTTAGAAGCCATCACAGCCATGCCTACTAATGGCATGGCTGTAATTGGCCAGCGCATCATGTGGCCCAGCCTCTATATGGGGCTGGAGTCACATAGCGCCGCGTGTCAGATCGTCTCAGACTAGAGTAGGGAGAGCTTCATGCCGCTGCTGTGAGGGAAAGATTAGCGTTCACAACCATCTCAGACTGCATTAGGGAGACATTCATTGTGGTCCTGTGAGGGACACAACTACTACTGCATTAAGGCCAGGTTCCTGTTGGTGCTCTGAGGGAGAGTTTATCGTTCTAAAAACAACTACTACTGCATTAGGGCCAGGTTCCTGTTGGTGCTCTGAGGGAGAGTTTATCTTTCTAAAAACAACTACTACTGCATTAGGGCCAGGTTCCTGTTGGTGCTCTGAGGGAGAGTTTATCGTTCTAAAAACAACTACTAGTGCATTAGGGCCAGGATCCTGTTGGTGCTCTGAGGAAGAGTTTATCATTCTAAAAACAACTACTGCTGCATTAGGGCCAGGTTCCTGTTGGTGCTCTGAGGGAAAGTTTATCATTCTAAAAACAACTACTACTGCATTAGAGCCAGGTTCTTGTTGGTGCTCTGAGGGAGAGTTTATCGTTCTAAAAACAACTACTACTGCATTAGGGCCAGGTTCCTGTTGGTGGTTTGAGGGAGAGTTTGTCGTTCTAAAAAGAACTACTACTGCATTAGGGCCAGGCTCCTGTTGGTGCTTTGAGGGAGAGATTATCGTTCTAAAAACAACTACTACTGCATTAGGTTCAGGTTCCTGTTGGTGCTCTGAGGGAGAATTTATCGTTCTAAAAAGAACTACTACTGCATTAAGGCCAGGTTCCTGTTGGTGCTCTGAGGGAGAGTTTATCGTTCTAAAAACAACTACTACTGCATTAGGGCCAGGTTCCTGTTGGTGCTCTGTGGGAGAGTTTATCGTTCTAAAAACAACTACTGCATTAGGGCCAGGTTCCTGTTGGTGCTCTGAGGCAGAGATTATCGTTCTAAAAACAACTACTACTGCATTAGGGCCAGGTTCCTGTTGGTGCTCTGAGGGAGAGATTATCGTTCTTAAACAATCCACTACTGCATTAGGGCCAGGTTCCTGTTGGTGCTCTGAGGGAGAGTTTATCGTTCTAAAAACTACTACTGCATTAGAGCCAGGTTCCTGTTGGTGCTCTGAGGGAGAGATTATCGTTCTAAAAACAACTACTACTGCATTAGGGCCAGGTTCCTGTTGGTGCTTTGAGGGAGAGTTTATCATTCTAAAAACAACTACTACTGCTTTAGGGCCAGGTTCTTGTTGGAGCTTTGAGGGAGAGATTATTGTTCTAAAATCATCTCATACTGCAGTAGGGACAAGTTCCTGTCTGTGCTGTGAAAGACAGATTATCGTTCTAAAATCATCTCATACTGGTGTAGGGAGAGGTTCATGCTGCTGGTGTGAGCGGTGCATTTCTTGCACAAAAATAAAAAGTGCATCTACAATTTTCTTTTTTTTTTAAAAAATAAGAATAATAATTTATTATTCTTTTTTTTTGTATTAATACATAGTGCTGCATAGTACATTTGTGTCCAGAATGAGGAGAGGGTCAAATAAGGGACGTGATGGTGGTGGTCGTGGTACTGCTGGTGTTGGTGGTGTTGCTGAAGCTCCTGTTACAAGGAGAGGACGTGGTCGATCTGTTCCAGCTACACGCACAAGTGAAACATCTTCCTCAGGTAGCCGACAGAACCTTCAACATTATATGGTAGGCCCGAATGGCGCTCAACGAATGGTGAGGCCAGAACAAGTACAGACAATAGTAGATTGGGTGGCTGACAATGCCTCCAGTTCCTTCACATTGTCTCCCACCCTTGATGAAAATTCAGAGTGGGCAACTGAGCCCCATGGCCATCTGTCTTTCACCTCAGCCCCTTGTAAATCAGCCAAGCAGTCTGAGCCCCAAGTAATGCAGCAGTCTCTTATGCTTTTTGATGACTTTGCTTCTGTGCTTTCTGTGGGCCATCCACATAGCCCTGGCCCAGAATTGGAAGACATTGAGTGCACTGATGCCCAACCACTTCTGGTTCAGGATGAGGACATGGAAACACCAGCGCAGCACGTCTGTGATGATGATGACAAAACACAGGTGCCAACTGCTGCGGCTTTCCACAGTGTGCAGACTGACAAGGAGGGCAATGGTGAAGGGTGGGTGGAAGATGATGTGGAGGATGATGAGGTCCTAGACCCCACATGGAATGAAGGTGATGCGAGTGATGTGTGCAATTTGGAGGAAGAGGTGGTGGTCGCACAGAGGCACCAGCACAGCAAAAGAGGAAGCAAGTCGCAAAAGCGGAGCCAGCGTCCCCTAGACAGTAAGCCTGCTACTACCCACCGCACCCAGGGACCTAGCACACCAAAGGCAGCTCAAAGGCGTTCCTCGATGTGGCAGTTCTTCAGACAATGTGCTGGCTACAAGACACAAGTGGTTTGCACACTGTGCAATGAAAGGCTGAAGCGAGGCACAAATGTTCTAAACCTGAGCACAATCTCCATGATCAGGCATCTAAATGCAAAGCACTTGCTGCAGTGGAATAAGTACCTCAAAATCCAAGAAAGGTCTCGGCCTCCTCCTGCTTCCTCTTCTGCTGCTGCCTCGGCCTCTTCCTCCACCTTTACAGTGCCAGTGTTACCTGCCACCCAGCAAACAGACGATGTGACGGCAACACCACCATGTACGCCACCGTCCACAAGCATTTCCACACAGTCCCATGGAAGCTTACAGCTCTCCATCTCCCAAACACTGGAGAGAAAGAGGAAGTACCCCCCTACCCACTCACGATCCCTGGCCCTGAATGCCAGCATTTCAAAATTCCTGGCCTTTGAAATGCTGTCATTCCGTCTGGTGGACACGGACAGTTTTAAAAACCTGATGGCGGTGGCTGTCCCACAGTACGTGGTACCCAGCCGCCACTACTTTTCCAGGTGAGCCATCCCTTCCCTGCACAAACAAGTCGGGGAAGAGATCAAGTGTGCACTGCACAACGCCATCTGTGGCAAGGTCAACATAACCACTGATATGTGGACCAGTAAGCACGGGCAGGGACGCTATATCTCGCTAACTGCACACTGGGCAAATGTAGTGGCGGGTGGGCCTGAGCTAGCCGTTTGGCGCATGTCCTTCCGCCACCCAGGATTGAAGGGCATTTCTCTTTGCCTCCTGTTGCCTCCTCCTCCTACTGCGCTTCCTCCTCTTCCTCTACCACCTCCTCATCCGCTCAGCATAACACCTTCACCACCAACTTCAGCACATCCAAGGGGATACGACAGCAGGCTGTTTTAAAACCGATATGTTTGGGGGATAAACCCCACACTGCGCATCAACTGTGGACAGGCATTGAACAACAGACCGATGAGTGGTTGTTGCCACTGAGCCTCAAGCCCGGCCTGGTGTGCAATAATGGGCGAAATCTCGTAGCAGCTCTGGGCCTAGCCGGTTTGATGCACATCCCTTGCCTGGCACATGTGCTGAATTTGGTGGTGCAGAAATTTCTAAAAAATTACCCAGAAATGTCAGAGCTGCTGCAGAAAGTGCGGGCCATCTGTGCGCGCTTTTGGCGTTCTCACCCTGCTCCTGCTTGCCTGTCTGCGCTGCAGCGAAACTTCGGCCTTCCCGCTCACCGCCTCCTATGCGACGTGCCCACAAGGTGGAACTCCACCTTGCACATACTGGAGAGACTATGCCAGCAGCAGCAGGCAATAGTGGAGTTTCAGCTGCACGCACAGGTCAGTCGCTCTGCGGAACAGCACTACTACACCACCAACGAGTGGGCCTCCATGCGAGACCTGTGTACCATATTGCTGTGTTTCGAGTACTCCACCAACATGGCCAGTGCCGATGACGCTGTTCTCACCGTTACTATCCCACTTCTATGTCTCCTTGAATAAACACTTCGGGCGATGATGGAATAGGATGTGGCACAGGAGGAGGAGGAAGAGAGGTCATTTCCATGGTTATCAAGCCAGTCATTCACAAGTGGCTGGAGAGTGGGTTCCTGCAACAGCATAGGCCAGGTCAAAAATGTTCAAGCCAGGGGACAGTTCTGGAAAATGAGGAGGACGAGGAAGATGATGATGAGGAGGAACCATGTTCACAGCAGGGTGGCACCCAACGCAGCTCGTGGGCCCCACTGGAGCATGGCTGGGGGGATACGGAGGACACAGATAATACGCCTCCCACAGAAGACAGCTTGTCTTTGCCTCTGGGCAGCCTGGCATACATGAGCGACTACATGCTGCAGTGCCTGCTCAACGACAGCCGAGTTGCCCACATTTTAACTTGTGCCAATTACTGGGTGGCCACCACGCTGGTAGACACGCTGCTGAGGGCATTCCCAAATGACACAGGGGGCTCTGTGGAAGCAAAAGGCAAAGGCGGAGGAGGAGGAAGAGGTCACCAATGCAGCTGTGGCACCGCCAGCACCTCAGAAGGCAGGGTTAGCATGGCTGAAATGTGGAAAAGCTTTGTCAGCAGCCCGCCACAACAAACAGCACCACCAGCTGATAAGCAACGTCTTAGCAGGAGGCAGCATTTCAGCAACATGGTGGAACAGTATGTGTGCACACACCTACACGTACTGACTGATGGGTCTGCCCCATTCAACTTCTGGGTCTCCAAATTGGGCACATGGCCTGAGCTTTCCCTTTATGGCTTGGAGGTGCTGCCCTGCAGCCAGTGTATTGTCTGAACGTGTGTTTAGCACGGCAGGGGGCGTTATCACAGACAAGCGCAGCCATCTGTCCACAGCCAACGTGGACAAGCTAACGTTTATTAAAATGAACCAGGCATGGATCCCACAAGACTTGTGTTAGGAAAAGAACATTTTGGCTAAAAACTGTGTTTCCGCGGTGGTGCGCACGCCTGTGCGAGTTTGCGCGCGCCTGTGCGCGCCCGCGTGCGTGCGCCGGAAACGGCGCCAAATGGGGCTATTTTAACCTGGAGATTCCATCAGCGAGTGCTGCTCGTTCTACAGCGTTCCTGACCTGTAAGCCTCAGCTCCTGATACCTGTTCCCGTGTTTGCTCTGCCTCCTGTTGACCCGGCTTGTCCTGACCTGCTGTTCTGCTACCTGCGCCGACCCCGGCTATCCACGACCATCCGATTGTCTGCTCCCTTGTACCTCTGCTGCCCGCCCGTTAACGAACCTTGCTTGGACTCTGACTACCCGTTTGCCTGATCCTCTTGTACCTTCCTGCCTGCCTGTTGCCGACCCAGCCTGAACGACCATCCTTCTACCTGCACGTCTCCTGGAGCCTCACTACATCATCGGTGACCCTCCAGCCCTCATGCTATCCCGCACTCTTGGGCCTCTGTCTCCACTACCAGGGGTCCTTGAATCGGGTGCACAAGAGCTGTTGTTCCCTGCTCAAGACAGACTCCACCGCCAGGTACGTGACAGAAACGAGCAGCCATGACTGAGTCTGCGCAGGGAACCCGCTCCGCCATGGATGACTTGTGTGCACATCTTGCCAGCCTTACCCAAGAAGGATATACCCGGTTGGAAGAGCGGGTAAAGGAACTATCTGCCGCCCCGGCCTCCGATGCTTCTGCGGCCCGTACCATTGTGGCCCTGCCCTCGGAACCCAAGGTCCCGCTGCCGGATAAGTTCTCCGGGGACCCACGTAAGTTCCGGATCTTTGGAAGTGCGTGCGATTTATACCTGGGACTGCAGCAACGCACGTTTTCCCTGGAAAGCACGAAGGTCGGATTTATCATTTCCCTTCTGCAGGGCGAGCCCCAGGCATGGGCTCTCCGACTATGGGAGCAAAATGCCCCCGAAGTTGCTACCGCTGCAGCCTTCTTCCAGGCCATGGCGCAGCTGTACGAAGACCCCCACTTGGCTGCCACCGCAGAAGCTACTCTGCACAACCTCAGGCAGGGCCGTCGCCCAGTGGAGGACTATGCTGCCGAATTTCGGCGCTGGAGCTCAGACACAGCCTGGGGCAGAGCGGCTCTCCTGTTCCAGTTCCGGATGGGACTTTCGGAACCCTTAAAGGATGAGCTAGCGCGAGTGGGGATCCCTAAGACCTTGGAGGAGCTGATCACCCTGGCCATCTCCATCGATCGGCGCCTTAGAGAGCGCCGCGCCGAAAGGTCTTCTGGGTTGTCACGTCCTACCTGGATGCTTCCTCGGGTTCCCAGCTACCCGACACCGCCTTCCTTTCACCCCATATCCTCCTCCTCCTCTCCGCAGGATGTCGCGGAACCCATGCAGATTGGACTGCTTCGGCCTTCCCTCAGCGCTGAGGAAAGACAGCGCCGGTTCCAGCTGAATCTTTGCTTGTACTGCGGAGAACCCGGCCACATGGTTAGGACCTGCCCTGCGAAGCGCGGTAAGTGCTTGACCACTGTCTCCAATGACCTGACCAAGTCTCTTGCTCATCTTACCCTTTCCCTGTCTTTACAGTTTCCCGGAGGGACTATCACGGTGCCAGCAATCCTTGACTCCGGGGCGTGCAGTTGTTTTATCGACTTGGATTTTGCTACACAACACCACGTTCCCCTGCAACCCAAGGCACATAAACTGGTGATCCGCTTGGCCGACGGGTCGCCCATCAAATCCGGGACTGTTACGCATGAGACTGTCCTTTTCTTCTCTCCTGCACCGTGGATGGTCACCAGGAACGTCTGCGGCTGGATGCCATCGCATCTCCTCTTTGCCCCATCATCCTGGGATTACCTTGGTTCCAGGCCCATAACCCCAGCATTGACTGGACCACCGGAGTCGTCCACTTCCAGTCAGACTACTGCCTCCATAATTGCCTGAATCCCAGAGATGGAACTGTCCCTTCACTCCTCAGCCTGGAATCCGATACTGAACCTGACATTCGGACTCTCCTCCCGCAGGCTTATCATTCTTGGATGTTTTTAGCAAGAATTGGGCTAACAAGCTTCCGCCGCATAGGCCCTATGATTGTCCTATCAACCTGCTGCCTGGAGCTGAAGTGCCTTTTGGCAGGATTTACCCTCTTTCCGAGCCTGAACTAGCGGCTCTTAAATCGTACCTGGACGAAAACATCAAGAAGGGGTTTATCAGACCATCCACGTCGCCGGCTGGGGCCGGTATCTTCTTTGTTGAGAAGAAAGATCACTCGCTCCGGCCGTGCGTAGACTACAGGGAGCTCAACCGGGTAACCATTAAAAACCGGTACCCGTTACCCTTGGTTCCGGAACTTTTCCAGCGGCTGGGGTCGGCAACCATCTTCACGAAACTCGACCTACGTGGGGCATACAACCTCATCCGTATTAGAGAGGGAGACGAGTGGAAGACCGCTTTCCGCACTCGTTTTGGGCATTACGAATATTTGGTGATGCCCTTCGGCCTTTGTAATGCCCCAGCGACATTCCAGCACTTTGTCAATGACGTGTTCCGAGACTTCCTGGACCTCTTCGTGATAATATATCTGGACGACATCCTGGTCTTCTCTACTTCACTGGAGGAACACCGCAAGCACGTCACCAAGGTTCTGGGGCGACACCGGCAGCACGGCTTGTACGCCAAAGTGGAAAAATGCTCTTTCGAACAGCCGAGCATGCATTTCCTGGGATTAATTATCTCCACAACAGGCATCCATATGGATCCCCAAAAGGTTTCCACTATCTTGGAATGGCCCGCACCAACAGACCGAAAAGGGGTACAGAGGTTTGTGGGCTTTGCAAACTTTTATAGAAAGTTCATAAAGGGATTTTCTGCCATTGTGGAGCCTATCACTCGCTTGACCAAGCAGAACACCCAGTTCGGGTGGCCCCCCGAGGCTCAGGACGCCTTTCAGAGACTCAAGTCCCTTTTCGCTTCAGCTCCTATCCTGAAACACCCGGATCCAGCCTTGCCATACGTCCTTGAGGTGGACGCGTCAGAAATGGCAGTAGGAGCCATTCTGTCCCAGCGTCAGGGTATCAAGGCCCTGCTTCACCCAGTAGCCTTCTTCTCCAGAAAATTAACCGCACCAGAGCGGAATTATGACGTGGGAGACAGAGAGCTACTGGCCATCAAATTGGCTCTAGAGGAATGGCGGTATTTGCTGGAAGGGGCTTCTCATCCTGTCCTCATCTTCACGGATCATAAGAACCTGGAGTACCTCCGAACAGCAAAGAGGCTAAGACCTCGGCAAGCCCGCTGGGCACTGTTCTTCTCCAGGTTCCACTTCCATTTGACATACCGCCCAGGGTCGAAGAATGCCCTGTCCCGGATGTTCTCGGAGCCAGGAAGTACTGTCCCACCTGACACCATACTGCCAGCATGAAATTTTCTTCTGTCTGATGAGGACTTTCTTTCCCAACTCCGTCGGGTTCTGGCCGGTTCCACTGCCGACAGAGACCCTCGACTGACTGTCAGGAATGGATTATGGTGGCTAGAGCAGAAAATGTTTACGACCATAAACTGGCCGGTCACTTTGGTGCTCGAAAGACCGCAGGGCTCATCTCTCGGTCATTCTGGTGGCCCAACATTACCGAGGACTGCAGGAAATATGTTGGGGCCTGTCCTGTCTGTGCCAGGAATAAGACGGACAAGGCTAAAGCTTGGGGTCTCCTAAATCCTCTCCCCATACCTGAGCGCCCGTGGTCGCAACTGGCGATGGATTTAATTGTGGAACTTCCCCCGTCTGAAGGCTTTACGACCATCTTCGTCATTGTGGACCGAATGATGAAGATGGCACACTTCATCCCCATGAAGGGGACCTCCTCTGCGGCCGAAATGGCCAACACTTTTATAAGAGAAGTCGTGCGACTTCACGGAGTGCCCAGTAATATTGTGTCCGACCGGGGGGTCCAGTTCACGTCCAGGTTCTGGAGAGCCTTGTGTTCTAGTTTGGAGATTGAGCTCGCATTTTCGTCCGCCTACCATCCGCAGAGTAACGGCCAGACAGAGAGGACGAACCAAACCCTGGAACAGTACTTGCGCTGCTTTTCTTCTTTTTCACAGAACGATTGGGTTGCACTGCTGCCGGTGGCCGAATTTGCCTATAACAACACCATTCACTCGGCCACCCAGCAGTCCCCATTCTGGGCCAACTATGGATTCCACCCTACATTTCTGCCCGATCTGAATCCGGAAAGTTCCGTCCCAGCAGCGCAAGATATCACCAGCTTCCTCCAATCCAACTGCAAGACTCTACAGGAGACACTATCGAGATCTCAGGAATCCAACAAAGAGGCTTACGACAAAAGGAGGCGGGGGGAGCTGGAGCTCTAACCGGGCAATCGTGTTTGGCTGTCCACCAGGAATCTAAAGCTGGCCTGCCCTTCGAAGAAGTTGGCACCAAGATTTCTGGGGCCCTTCCCAGTTAAGAGGAGGATAAATCGGGTGGCATTTGAATTGGACCTCCCTCCATCCCTGCGGATCCACCCGGTTTTTCATGTATCCCTACTGAAACCCATGGTCCTTGACCCCTTCTCGGGTCGGAAGGTGGGCCCACCGGATCCAATCTTAATCAACGGAGAGGAGGAGTTTGAGGTGGAAGCCATCTTAAACAGCCGCCGGAGAGCTGGGGGGACCCAGTATCTAATCAAATGGAAGGGATTTGGTCCGGAGGAGAACTCCTGGGAGCCTGAGGAGAACATCCACGCCCCCGGACTGATCCAGGCCTTCAGGAAAAATCGCCAGGGTGGTGGTACCCGGTGAGGCATCCGGAGGCTGCCCCTTGGGGGGGGCAATGTTAGGAAAAGAACATTTTGGCTAAAAACTGTGTTTCCGCGGTGGTGCGCACGCCTGTGCGAGTTCGCGTGCGTCCGTGCGCGCTCGCGCGCGCCTGTGCGTGCCCGCGTGCGCGCACGCGCCGGAAACAACGCCGAATGGGGCTATTTAAACCTGGAGATTCCATCAGCGAGTGCTGCTCATTCTACAGCGTTCCTGACCTGTAAGCCTCAGCTCCTTATACCTGTTCTCGTGTTTGCTCTGCTTCCTGTTGACCCGGCTTGTCCTGACCTGCTGTTCTGCTACCTGCACCGACCCTGGCTATCCACGACCATCCGATTGTCTGCTCCCTTGTACCTCTGCTGCCCGCCCGTTAAAGAACCTTGCTTGGACTCTGACTACCCGTTTGCCTGATCCTCTTGTACCTTCCTGCCTGCCTGTTGCCGACCCAGCCTGAACGACCATCCTTCTACCTGCACGTCTCCTGGAGCCTCACTACATCATCGGTGACCCTCCAGCCCTCGTGCCATCCCGCACTCTTGGGCCTCTGTCTCCACTACCAGGGGTCCTTGAATCGGGTGCGCAAGAGCGGTTGTTCCATGCTCAAGACAGACTCCACCGCCAGGTACGTGACAACTTGTCTGTACCTTGTGCAGAATAGACATTTAGACCGGCCTCACGCAGCCATTGGTATACTTGTTTTTTTTTAATATGTCTCAATATTTTGGGGGCTACCCCAAGTAGAAAAAAAACAAAACAAATAACAGTGTTGCCTACCTCCTCCTCCTCCTCTACCACCGCCACTTCCACCTACACTGCCACAGTCACGGCCTAGTCAACCTCTAGGCTCCTACTCCACATCCACCTCCTCCTCCTATTTTTTTTTTTTGTGATTTTAACCACTTGACCACTGGGCACTTAAACCCCCTTCCTAACCAGACCAATTTTCTGCTTTCAGTGCTCTCACATTTTGAATGACAATTACTCAGTCATACTACACTGTACCCATATGAAATTTTCGTCCTTTTTTTCACACAAATAGAGCTTTCTTTTGGTGGTATTTAATCACCATTAGGGTGTTTATTTTTTGAGCAATAAATGGAAAAATACCGAAAATTTTGTAAAAAAAATGCATTTTTCTTTATTTCTGTTATAACATTTTGCAAATTAGTAATTTTTCTTCATAAATTTTGGCCAACATTTATACTGCTATATATCTTAAAAATAACCCAGATTAGTGTATATTATTTGGTCTTCAATCTATGGCCAATCTATGGTGCCAATCACTGAAAATTGATCACACCTGATGCACTGGCGGCCAATCTCATTTCTTGAGGCCCTAACAAAACAGAAAAGTACAAAAGTACAAATACCCCCCAAATGACACCTTTTTGGAAAGTAGACAGTCCAACTTATTTAGTAAGAGGCATGGCGAGTTTTTTGAAGTTGTCATTTTTTTCCCACAATTCTTTGCAAAATTAAGATTTTTTTTTCAGTTTTTTTTCCACAAAATTGTCATATTAACAGGTTATTTCTCACACCCAGCATATGCATACCACCAATTACACCCCAAAACACATTATGCTACTCCTCCTGAGTATGGTGATACCACATGTGTGAGACTTTTACACAGCCTAGCCACATACAGAGGCCTAACATGCAGGGTGCGCCATCAGGCGTTCTAAGGACATAAATTACACATATAATTTCCTGACTACTTCTTGCACTTTTGAAGGTCCTGGAGCACCAGGGCAATGGCAACGCCCCAAAAATGACCCCATTTTGGAAAGTAAACACCCCAACGTATATTCTATGAGGTATAATGAGTCTTTTGAACGGTTCATTTTTTCCACAAGTTTTTGGAAAATGTGGAAAGAAAATGAAAACGCATTTTTTTTACACAAGGTTGTCCATTTATACAATATTTCTAACACACAGCATGTACATAGCAAAAATGACTCCATAAAATATATTCTGCTACTCGTCACGAGTATGGTGACACCACATGTGTGACACTTTTACACAGCCTAGCCACATACAGAGGCCCAATATTCAGGGAGCACCATCAGGCATTCTAAGGACATAAATTACACATACAGTCCTGCTCACCATTATTGGCACCCCTTCATGTTTTGCATAACTGAGTGAATGTCTTCAGAAATAAATGGAAATGTACCAAATTTATATCAGCAGGATCTTTTAATTGGAGGTCCAAAGTAATTTAACAAAGACAATTGTTATTTCAACATAGATATTGTAATTATAAAGAAAAAACAGAAAACCAGCATGTGCACTAATATTGGCACCCCTCCTTAATATTTGGTTGCACACCCTTTGGCAGCGATGACAGCCTCCAAACGTTTCTTATATCCATCGATAAGCTTCTTGCACTTCTCGGGTGGCATTTTCTCCCACACTTCCTTTGCAATATGCTCAAGCTCTTGAACATTTGCAGGGTTCCTTTCTCCAATGGCAGTTTTCAGCTCCCCCCAAAGATTTTCAATTGGATTGAGATCAGGACT
>BLSH010115456.1:426334-444484 GCA_018402905.1 Glandirana rugosa
GTAGGCACGAGTGAGTAGGCAGTGGGTACGAGTGGATAGGGTGAGCATGGGTGACGGATGAGTGAGCACGGATGCATGGGTGACGGATGAGTGAGCACGGATGCATGGGTGAAGGATGGGTGAGTACGGATGCATGGGTGACGGATGAGTGAGCACGGACGCATGGGTGACGGATGGGTGAGCACAGATGCATGGGTGATGGATGGGTGGGCACGGATGGGTGAGCACTGATGCATGGGTGACAGATGGGTGAGCACAGATGCATGGGTGACAGATGGGTGAGCACAGATGTATGGGTGACGGATGGGTGAGCATGGGTGACAGATGGGTGGACACGGATGGGTGAGCACAGATGCATGGGTGGGCATGGATGGGTGGGCATGAATGTATGGTTGAAGGATGGGAGGGCATGGATGTATGAGTGATGGATGGGTGGACATGGATGTATGGGTGACGGATGGGTGGGCATGGATGAGGGTGCATGGGTGATGAGGGGTCCCTGCCTGACACATAGCAGTGCTGTGGGCACTTCAGATCCTGCCCACAACACCGCTGCATCTCCTCTCTCTCCCCTCTCCTGTCACACTGCACTGATCGGTGCGGAGAGGGGAGAGACAAGCCGGAACTTCCGCCGGCTTGTTTACATGTGATGCTCCGTCATTTGACGGAGCGATCACGTGGTAAACGGCCGCTCCAAGCGGCCATTTACCGTGATCCGTGATGCGCCGGGTCTCATAGACCCGGTGGTCACGGATGCTCCCAGGTGCGCGCTCAATTAATATACACCCTCGTTAATATACGCCCTCCCAGAACAATGAGTGCCACTTGCGGCCGTGTAACTAAGTTACACGGTCGGCAAGTGGTTAAGTTATTTCCCTATCCACATTTGTTTGTAGGGCACTTTTCCTACTCCTTACCCACATTTTGCTTCCTTTTGCAGCCCTCTAGCCCTTTCCAGGACTTTTTTACAGCCATTTTTGTGCCCAAAAGTTCGGGGTCACCATTGACTTCAATGGGGTTCGGGGTCTGGGGTCAAGTTCGGGTCAAGTTCGGTACCAAACCCAAACTTTTCCGCGAAGTTCGGCCGAACCAGACGAACCCGAACATCCAGGTGTCCGCTTAACTTTATTCGTGACCAAAAATAGAGACATTTTCTCCCCTCTGCCCGGACTGACCACAGAGATTCAGCATGACATAGTCATAGAGCCAAGTGTTCACGTAAATGTGAAGCCTTATAGAATACCTGAGGCTAGGCACGAGGCAGTGGCAAAGGAGAACCCAGAACATAATAGAGTTGGATGTGATAGAGGAGTCCCACAGTACCTGGTGAGCCCCATAGTGCTGGTCCCAAAACCCAATGGAACTATCAAGTTCTGCAATGATTTTAGAAAGCTGAATAGTGTGTCTAAGTTTGATGCGTACCCGATGCCGCGGGTTGATGAACTTGTGGACAGGTTGGGAGGGGCCCAGTACATAACAACCCTGGACCTGACTAAGGGCTACTGGCAGATACCCCTAACAGAGTCGGCTAAGGAGAAAATGGCCTTTTCTACTCCAGAGGGCTCCTTTCAGTACAAGCTTATGCTGTTTGCTCTACATGGGGCCCCTGCATGATTCCAGAGAATGATGGACAAAACATTAAGGCCATATCGCCCCAACGCAGCCATCTATTTGGATGATGTGGTCATCCACAGCCCAGATTGGGAATCAAGTCTGCCCCAAGTGCAAGCAGTGGTCGCTTCCCTTAGAAAAGTGGATCTCACAGCAGACCCCAAAAAGTGTGCCATTGTTCTAGAGGAGGCCAAATACCTTGGCCTCATTATTGGTCGGGGACTCATTAAGTAGCAAATCAACAAACTAGAGGCAATCCAAAAGTGGCACCAACCCCTAACTAAAAAACAGGTGCATACATTCCTGGGGATCAACGGGTACTATAGGCGCCCGACTTGGCCACCATTGCCTTACCCCTGACGGACCTGACAAGGGGTAGAGTGTTGATTATGGTAAAGTGGAACCCTGAAGCCAAGAAGGCGTTTCAGAGCTTAAAACAAGCCCTGTGTGTACAACCAGTGCTTGTGACCCTGGACTTCACCAAGGAATTTGTGGTGCAGATCGATACCTCTGATGTGAGTTTAGGGGTTCTACTATCCCAGATCAGAGATGGGAAGGAGCACCCAGTTGTATACCTGAGCCAAAAGCTAAAAAGGCATGAAAAAAATTACACCATAGTCGAAAAAGAATGTCTCGCTATCAAATGGGCCTTGGAGACCCTGAAATATTATTTATTGGGGAGGCCATTTTGACTATTCATCGACCATGCTCCCTTGAAGTGGATGTGTGACCATAGGGAGAATAGTCGAGTGACGAGGTGGTTGCTGACCCTACAGCCATTAAAATTTACAGTGGAGCATAGGGCAGGAAAGCTGCAGAACAATGTGGATGCCCTTTCCAGGGTACACTGTATGGGTGCAACAGTTGCTCAGCCGCATGGGCATAAACAGATGGGGGATATGTATCATTATGCAAAGCGAGATAGTGGACAGGAGATAACCGTCGCCTCTCATGCATTCACTTGGGGTGAACTAGAAAGAATCCAGACCAATTTTTGCCAGCCACCCTGACAGAGCTGGTTCCGGCCCCAAATTTTTGGTCCACTCAAATCCTACGTCAGGTGCTTTAAATGATGGGGAAGAGAGCACAGTGTTGCTCTGGCCTTGGATTTAGAAACATTACACTGAGAGAGCTACACAGTGGGAATTTTTTTGCTCTAAGGACTCTAAAGAAAGGTTTGCATTTGTTTTGTTTGGAGGTGTCTGGGATGAGCCTGGCACCATATAGAGAGGTATCCTGCTCTGTATAGTTTAGCGCCGGATGGCAAGGATTTGTTTTTGCTATTTTGTTTGTTTTATGACTTCCAAGCTTTTCCAATAAAACTGGCAACCCGCCAGAAGAACATTTGCCTGCATGCTACCTTTTTCCCAGGAAAGGTGATCCC
This sequence comes from Glandirana rugosa, assembly GCA_018402905.1. Taxonomy (NCBI): domain Eukaryota; kingdom Metazoa; phylum Chordata; class Amphibia; order Anura; family Ranidae; genus Glandirana; species Glandirana rugosa. The sequence goes on from BLSH010115456.1 coordinate 429,330, forward strand.
CACAAGCTAATCTTCCACAATATATATGCTATACTGAATGTACTGTATATATAGTCTACACTGAATGCAGCGTATATACAGTATCTCACAAAAAAGAAATGACACTTTGCAACAATGTAAAGTAGTGAATGTACAGCTTGTATAACAGTGTAAATTTGCTGTCCCCTCAAAATAACGCAACACACAGCCATTAATGTATAAACCGCTGGCAACAAAAGTGAGTACACCCCTAAGTGAAAATGTTCAAATTGGGCCCATTTAGCCATTTTCCCTCCCCGGTGTCATGTGACCGATTAGTGTTACAAGGTCTCAGGTGTGAATGGGGAGCAGGTGTGTTAAATTTGGTGTTATCTCTGAAACTGAGCTGCAGCACGGTGGCCAAGACCATACAGTGGTTTAACAGGACAGGTTCCACTCAGAACAGGCCTCGCCATGGTCGACCAAGGAAGTTGAGTGCACGTGCTCAGCATCATCTCCAGACCATATGCCGCACACTGCATCAAATTGGTCTGCATGGCTGTTATCCCAGAAGGAAGCCTCTTCTAAAGATGATGCGCAAGAAAGCCTGCAAACAGTAAGATGAAGACAAGCGGACTAAGGACATGGATTACTGGAACCATGTCCTGTGGTCTGATGAGACCAAGGTAAACTTATTTGGTTCAGATGGTGTCAAGCGTGTGTGGCGGCAACCAGCTGAGGAGTACGAAGACAAGTGTGTCTTGTCTACAGTCAGGCATGGTGGTGGGAGTGTCATGGTCTGGGGCTGCATGAGTGCTGCCGGCACTGGGGAGCTATAGTTCATTGAGGGAACCATGAGTGCCAACATGTACTGTGACAAACTGAAGCAGAGCATGATTCCCTCCCTTCGGACACTGGACCCCAGGGCAGTATTCCAAAAAGATACAAACAAGATAAACAAACAAACAAGATAAGGACCCCAAACACACCTCCAAGGTGATGGACTGGCCAAGCATGTGTTAGGAAGAAAATCTGTGCTAATGGACTTTTTTAGCGCTTTTCCGCATTTGCGCGTGCCTGTGCCGGAAACGACCACTCTTCTGCCTGATCCTAGTCTACCTCTGCTGCCTGCCTGTTGACGACCCTGCCTGGACCCAACCATCCACCCAACCATCCACAAGCCTGCTCCTTCTGTACCGCACCGCCAGCCCGTTCACGAGCCGGTCTGTACGACCACACTTCAGTTACACGAGTGCACCAACGGACTTCCTACCACCACCGGTGATCCAGTCCGACCCTCGTGCCATCCTGTAATCCTGAGCCACCTGTCTGCTCTACCAGGGGCTCCTGAGTCAGGGTAGTAAGGGAGATTGCCTACTGCATAAGTCAGACTCGTCCACCAGGTACGTGACAGTATCAGACAGCCATGACCAAGTCTGCGCAGAAGCCCTCTCTTACGAATGAATGTGAGCATATGACCAGCCTCACTAAAGTTGTGAGAGACCTGCAAGCTGGATACCTCCGGCTGGAGGACCAAATCCGGGAGCTCCCTCAGCACACTATCATCCCCGCACCTACAGAGCCCGAGGTTCCCTTACCCGAACGGTTCACGGGGGACCGTAAGTTTTCGGACTTTTCGCATATCCTGTGAACTTTTCTTTGCCCTGCAACCCCGCACCTTCTCTCAGGAGAACACTAAAGTGGGACTGGTCATCTCCCTCCTCCGGGATGGGCCCCAGGCCTGGGCCCACCGGCTACTGGAGCAAAAGGCTCCCGAAATTACAAACCTTACACGGTTCTTCCAGGCCATGGCCCGATTATATGAGGGCCCGCACCAAGCTGCCACAGTGGAAGCCGCGCTCCATGCACTCCAGCAGGGCCACCGTACTGCTGAGGACTATGTATCGGAGTTTTAGCGCTGGAGCGCCAACACCGCATGGAATGACGCGGCTCTCCGGTTCCAGTTTCGGCTGGGGCTGTCCGAGCCACTCAAAGACGAGTTAGCTTGTGTGGGCATACCGCTGGCCCTGGATGCCCTGATCGATCTGGCCATCCAGATCGACCACCACGTACTCCTCCTCCGAGCACTCTCCAGTACCTCGGCCAGTCAGTTCATGACGTCCGGCTCTTCCTCCCGAAGAAAGGCAGAGATGTATGTCCTATGGCCTGTGCCTGTATTGCCATGGCACTGGACATTCAGTGCAAACCTGCCCCGTCAAGCAGGGCAAGAGTTCCCCGCTCACCCAAGGGGAGATACTATCCATGCCTGACCCCAAGATGCATATAGTACTCGCCATTGTTCTGCAGCTGCCCAGTGGGGATATCCCAGTCCTGGCCATTATAGACTCTGGAGCCTGCAGCTGCTTCATGGACCTGAATTTTGCAGCTCAGCACCAAATACCTCTCAGGCCCAAGGCCCGTCAGATGACTCTTTGCCCGGCCGACGGGTCCCCATCAAATCTGGGTCCGTTACTCACGAGACCGTCCCTCTCTCGACCCGAACATCAGACGGTCACTCTGAACTCCTGTTATTGGACGCTATTGCATCCCCTCTATTCCCATTCATCCTCAGACTCCCCTGGCTTCGGGCTCACTGCCCCCACATCAACTGGGTCACTGGCAACCTTCAGTTTAATTCCATGTACTGCCGGCACCACTGCTTTCCACCACCCGCTGGACCCTCCTTATCTGCATCCTGTCTGGATTCCGACCTTGACTCGGAGATTCGCCTTGCTGTTCCTTCGATGTGTTCAGCAAGAAAGGGGCGGATGTCCTGCCACCACTCCATCCCTATGATTGCCCCATAGAGTTACTCCCCGGCACGGAAGTACCCTTCGGCAGAATTTACCCGCTTTCAGAAAAGGAAAATGCAGCTCTCAAATCTTACCTGGATGAAAATCCAGCCCCCCACGTCACCTGCTGGGCCGGGATATTCTTTGTGGAAAAGAAGGATAAGTCCCTGAGACCCTGTATTGACTACAGAGACCTTAATAAAATCACGGTCAAGAACCGGTACCCTCTCCCTTTAGTCCCAGAGTTATTTCAGAGGCTCGGTTCTGCCACTGTCTTTTCCAAACTGGGCCTTCCGGGGCCTATAATCTTATTCGGATCAGGGAAGGGGACGAGTGGAAAACGGCCTTCCGAACCCAGTTCGGCCATTACAAGTACCTAGTCATGCCGTTTGGACTGTGCAATGCACCACCCACATTCCAATACCTGGTCAATGATATCTTCCGGGACTTCCTTGACCTGTTTGTGGTGGTGTACTTGGATGATATCATCATCTTTTCCCCTTCCCTGGAGGAGCATCGTAACCACGTCAAGAGCGTGCTGAGCCGCCTTAGCCAGCATGGCCTCTACGCAAAAGCAGAGAAGTGCGCATTTGAATGCTCCAGCATTTCCTTCCTGGGTTTCATCCTCTTAGTCTAAGGCATCACCATGGACCCCCAGAAGGTCTCCGCCATAGTGAACTGGCCGGCACCAACCGACAAGAAAGCGGTACAGCGCTTTGTCGGTTTCGCAAATTTTTACCGGAAGTTTGTTAAGGGATTCTCTGCTGTGATCACCCCCATCACCCTTCTGACTAAACAAAACACTCGCTTCTGTTGGACACCTGAAGCCCAAACAGCCTTTCAGCGTCTAAAGGAGCACTTCCGCTCTGATCCTGAAACACCCAGACCCTGCTCTGCCCTACATATTGGAGGTAGACGCCTCCGAGACGGCAGTCAGAGTGGTACTCTCCCAAAGACATGGGCTTAAAGCCGACTTCACCCAATTGCCTTCTACTCCTGGAAACTGACAACCCTGGAAAGAAATTACAATATGGGGGATAGGGAGCTCCTAGCCATAAAATCTGCTCTACAAGAATGGAGGTACCTGTTGGAAGGAGCCTTGCACCCAGTTCTAGTTTTTACTGACCATATACCTGCGCACTGCCAAGAGACTCAAGCCCCGTCAGGCCCGATGGTCTCTCTTCTTCTCACGATTCCAGCTCCATATCACCTATAGGCCCGGATCAAGAAACGTAAAACCTCACGCCCTGTCTCGAATGTTCCTGGAACCAGGGGACTCTCCCTCACCTGATACAATCCTACCTGCCCGGAATTTCCTGTTGGTCCAAGAGGATCTCTTATCCCGGATCAGGCAATCTGTTGCTGAGTCCTCTACCTCCCCTGATCCCAAGCTGACTCTTCAAGACAGGCTATGGTGGTACGGTACAAAGATTTTTGTCCCTGAGGAGCAACGCCTAACAGTCCTGGAACTGTGCCAGGACCACAAATTGGCAGGACATTTCAGTGGTCGCAAGACTGCAGACTTGCTCTCAAGGTCCTTCTGGTGGCCATCAGATGACAAGGACTGCAGGGAGTATGTGAAAGCCTGCCCCACCTGTGCTCGCAACAAGATCGACAGAGCCAAGGCATGGGGGCTTCTGAAATCACTTTCTTTTTTTTTTTAATTCAGAAATTTTTATTGAGATTAATACAGGTACAGGTAAGAGACAATTTTGTCATTGTCTGCCACATAAGTTTAGTTACATTCACTATACACATAGTTACGTTTTAACAAAAGTACAAATGTTCCCATTAACCTGGTTTGATACATATGTTGTAACTTGAGAAAAGAACATTTTTTGACTGTCTCTAGTAAGTACAGAAAGAGAGTTATCTGGAGCTTGTGGGTACTCATGAATCCTCTTTCAGTCATAATTTGTGTGCACAACTTCTTCTCCTTGGTGTGATTGAGGTTGCTCTGGGATTTTGAGTGAGCTTCTCCTCCTCTCTGGGTACCCCTTATGGGAGCACTTTTGTATCCAGTGGGGGGAGAGCTATGTTAAGTCGTGCCCCCAGGTGTGTTCCTAGGTGTACAGTATCTTTACCTATGGAGTAAGTGTCAGGGTTAGATATATCTGTCCATTTTGGGCCACTGAATCCACTTTCTATCCCCGAATGCCCATGGTCACAGCTCTCCATGGACTTTACAGTAGAGCTACCCCCTTCTGAAGGATTCACGACCATCCTTGTAGTTGTTGACCGCCTTACGAAAATGGCACATTTTATTCCCATGAAGGGAACACCCTCGGCAATCCAAACGGCAGAGACTTTCATTAAAGAAATTGTCCGCCTCCACGGCCTTCCCACCAACATTGTGTCAGATCGAGGGGTGCAATTCACTTCCGGGTCTGGAAGGCTCTGTGCTCAACTTTAGGAATTGAGTTAGCCTTCTCGTCCGCCTACCATCCCCAAACCAATGGTCAGACAGAGAGAATGAACCAGACCCTGGAGCAGTACCTGTGCTGCTACTCGTCTTTTGCCCGGGACGACTGGGTCTCCCCGCTACCGGTAGCCGAGTTTGCCTACAACAACTCTGTTCATTCTGCCACCAACCAGTCATTATTCTGGGTGAACCTTGGCTACCATCCCTCCTTCCTCCCCAACTTGATGCCTGAAAGCACCGTACCTGCCGTATAGGACATCACCAGCTTCCTCAAAGAGAATAATAAACTTCTCCTGGAGACTCTGTCCCGGACACAAGAGCACAACAAACGGGTGTTTGATAGAAGGAGGCGGGGGGAGCTGGATCTTCAATCAGGCAATCAAGTCTGGCTCTCCACTAAGCATCTGAAACTTTCTTGCCCCTCAAGAAAACTGGGACCTAAGTTCATGGGGCCCTTGTCAGTCAAGAGAAAAGTTAATAGATTGGCGTACGAGCTGAACCTCCCCTCTTCTCTCCGAGTACACCTAGTGTTCCACGTCACCCTGCTCAAACCTGTGACAAGGGATCAATTTCCAGGAAGGAACATGGCTCCACCTGAACCGGTTCTTGTGGATGGAGAGGAGGAGTATGAAGTTGAGGCCATCCTCGGAAGAAGAGAGGGCTTTACTTAGAACTTGGTCAAGTGGAAGGGGTACGGACCAGAAGAAAGCTCCAGGGAACCCGAAAGGCACATCCATGCCAAGGAACTTATCCAGTCATTTTGGAGGAATCATCTGGATCTGAAGGCCCGGCTGGGCATCCGGAGGCTGCTCCTTGGGGGGGCAATGTTAGGAAGAAAATCTGTGCTAATGGACTTTTTTAGGTTCACGCATGCCTGTGCGCGTACGCGTGCGCCTGTGTGCACCCGTGCACGTGCATGCACCGGAAACTGCGCCAAATGGCTCTATTTAGGCTGTTTGCACCCTGTACCAAGTGCTGTCTGATCTACAGCGTGTGAGTTTGTTCCTGTGAGACCCGTAACCTGTTTATCTGTTCCTGTGAACAGGCCTGTCCAGGACTTTGTCTGATCTCTGCCTGCATGCTTGCCTACAATCACTCTCCTGCCTGATCCTAGTGTACCTCTGCTGCCTGCCTGTTGACGACCCTGCCTGGACCCAACCATCCACAAGCCTGCCCCTTCTGTACCACACTGCCAGCCCATTCACAACCCAGACAGTACAACCATGCTTCAGTTGCACGAGTGCACCAACTGACTTCCTACCACCACCAGTGACCCAGTCTGACCCTTGTGCCATCCTGTACTTCAGAGCCACCTGTCTGCTCTACCAGGGGCTCCCGAGTCAGGGTAATAAGGGAGGTTGCTTGCTGCATAAGTCAGACTTGTCCACCAGGTACGTGACAGCATGGCTCCAGACCTAAATCCTAGTGAGCATATATGGGGCATCCTCAAATGGAAGGTGAGGAGCGCAAGGTCTCTAACATTTACCAGCTCCGTGAGGACTCCAATGGCAATGTGTGAAGCTCTGGTGAACTCCATGTCCAAGAGGGTTAAGGCAGTGCTGGAAAATAATTGTGGTCACACAAAATTTCAACACTTTGGTCCTAGTTTGGACGTTTTCACTTAGGGGTGTACTCACTTTTGTTGCCAGCGGTTTAGACATTAATGGTTGTGTGTTGAGTTATTTTGAGGGGACAGCAAATTTACACTGTTATACAAGCTGTACATTCACTACTTTACATTGTAACAAAGTGTCATCTTCAGTGTTGTCACATGAAAAGATATAATAAAATATTTACAAAAATGAGAGGGGTGTATTCACTTTTGTGAGATACTGTATATATATTATACTGTATATATATATTCTTACACTGCCTGCACTGACTCTATATATACTGTACACTGAATGCGCTGTATATATAGTCTGCACTCAATGCATATATATATATATATATATATATATTTATATATATATATATTCTTACACTGCCTGCACTGACTCTATATATACTGTATACTGAATGTGCTGTATATATAGTCTACACTGAATGCAGTGTATATATATATATATATATATATATATATATATATATATATATATATATATACAGTATCTCACAAAAGTGAGTACACCGCTCAAATTTTTGTAAATATTTGATTCTATCTTTTCATGCGACAACACTGAAGAAATGACACTTTGCTACATTGTAAAGTAGTGAGTGTATAGCTTGTATAACAGTGTAAATGTGCTGTCCCCTCAAAATAACTCACCACACAGCCATTAATGTTTAAACTGCTGGCAACAAAAGTGAGTACACCCCTAAGAGAAAATGTCCAAATTGGGCCCAATTAGCCATTTTCTCTCCCCGATGTCATGTGACTCATTAGTGTTACAAGGTCTCAGGTGTAAATGGGGAGCAGGTGGGTTAAATTTGGTGTTATCGCTCTCACTCTCTCATACTGGTCAATGGAGGTTCAACATGGCACCTCATGGCAAAGAACTCTCTGAGGATCTGAAAAAAAGAATTGTTGCTCTACAAAAAGATGGCCTAGGCTATAAGAAGATTGCCAAAACCTTGAAATTGAGCTGCAGCATGGTGGTCAAGACCATACAGCAGATTAACAGGACAGGTTCCACTCAGAACAGGCCTCGCCATGGTCGACCAAAGACGTTGAATGCACATACTCAACATCAAATCCAGGGGTTGTCTTTGAGAAATAGACTTATGAGCGCTGCCAGCATTGCTGCAAAGGTTGAAGGGGTGTGGGCTCAGCCTGTCAGTGCTCAGACCATATGCCGCACACTGCATCGACTTGGTCTGCATGGTTGTCGTCCCAGAAGGAAGCCTCTTCTAAAGATAAATAAGAAAGCCTGCAAACAGTTTGCTGAAGACAAGCAGACTAAGCACATGGATTTCTGGAACCATGTCCTGTGGTCTGATGAGACCAAGATAAACTTATTTGGTTCAGATGGTGTCAAGCGTGTGTGACAGCAACCAGATGAGGAGTACAAACACAAGTGTGTCTTGCCTACAGTCAGGCATGGTCGTGGGAGTGTCATGGTCTGGGGCTGTATGAGTGCTGCCGGCACTGGGGAGCTAGAGTTCATTGAGGGAACCATGAATGCCAACATGTACAGTGACATACTGAAGCAGAGCATGATCCCCTCCCTTTGGAGGCTGGGCCACAGAGCAGTATTCCAACATGATAATGACCCCAAGATGACCACTGCCTTGCTAAAGAAGCTGAGGGTAAAGGTGACGGACTGGCCAAGCATGTCCCCAGACCTAAACCCTTTTGAGCATCTCTGGGGCATCCTCAAACGCACAAAGTCTCTAACATCCACCAGCAAAGTGATGTCATCATGGAGGAGTGTAAGAAGACTCCAGTGGCAACCTGTGAAACTCTAGTGAACTCTGGTGAACTCTATGTCCAAGAGGGTTAAGGCAGTACTGGAAAATAATGGTGGCCACAAAAAATATTGACACTTTGGGCCCAATTTGGACAATTTCACTTAGGGGTGTACTCACTTTTGTTGCCAGCAGTTTAGACATTAATGGCTGTGTGTTGAGTTATTTTGAGGGGACAGCAAATTTACACCATTATACAAACTGTACACTCACTACTTTACATTGTAGCAAAGTGTCATTTCTTCAGTGTTGTCATATGAAAAGATAGAATAAAATATTTACAAAAATGTGAAGGATGTACTCACTTTTGTGAGATACTGTATATATATATATATATATATATATATTATACTATATATATATATATATATATATATATATATATATATTCTTGTACTGCCTGCACTGACTGTATATAGGTTACACTGTATCTATATACTACACTGCCTGCATTGACTGTATATACTCTACACTGCATCTATATACTACACTGCCTATACACCACTAACTAACCTAGCTAAACTCGCTCATTTCTCCAGTCTCCATTTTCACACACTACACACGGCCGCTGTTCAAGCGGCCTTATATAGTGTGGAGCGTGGACTGAGACCCCTGAGCCGTGATTGGCCAAAGGCATCCTGCCTTTGGCCAATCATGCCTTTCACAGCACAGTGCACTATGATTGGCCAAAGCATGCAGGTCAGGTGCATACTTTGGCCAATCAGTGTCATTCCCCGTGGTCTCGCACTGCATTATGGGGAGCTCGAATTTGCGTGAATGCCCCATAATGTTCGAGATTGTGTGAATGGGTGAATGCCTGATGTTCGAGTCGAACATCGGACCATTCCCTAATAGGCAGTCTGTACAGCAGGACTGGTCAATTTTCAAATATACTGTAGCAGAATACATTTTGGACTCATTTTATGAAGAAAGATTATTTATTTTCAAAATATATAACAAAAATTAAGAAAAAAGTGTTTTTCTTTTCAAATGTTTCAGTATTTTATTGTTTATATAGTATAGTATAGTCATTTGAGTACAGTGTTGCATGTTTGTTTAATTGTCATTCAAAGTGTGACAGCGCTGAATGCTGAAAAGTGGCCTGGACTGGAAAAGGGTGAAAGTGTCTGGACTTGAAGTGGTTAAAGATACCATTAATCTCAAACCAGTCACAAAATATAAGGAGAGACAAAAAAGCGAAAGGGTTGATTGTCGAAATGCAATCGGAATTAAAGTGCAGTTTCATAAATAATCTTAATCTCTCTCTATGTAGTTTGTCAGCTTGTGAGCTTTCCCTAAAGCAACTTTCAGTGACCCTATGGCTGGTCTGTGCACCCCATTTTATAGTGAGAGGGCTGGCGTATCCACCTCATCCCAGAACCCTAAAGTGGATGTAAATCCTCAATCATTTCCTGTGTGCTGAAGGCAACATCAATTCTTGTCAGGCTGAGTTTTTATGGGTGACAGCACGAGGTTCTGCCTAGAGCATAATTTATTTGTGTCCGAGGGTAGATTCTATTTGCAGATTAGGGGCACAGCCATGGGGGCTACCTTTGCCTCTTGTTATGCGAATATCACCATGGGCCTTTGGGAAGATCAGTCAGTTTGGCACAACAACCCTTTCCTGAGGCACATCATTTTTTATGGCCGTTACATTGACGACGTGTTGTTAATATAGGATGGAGATAAAGATCTCTTCTTATCCTTTGTTGACCACTGTAACTCCAACAAATTGGGTCTTAGCTTTACCCACGCTTTTGATTCAGATTGTTTAGTGTTCTTAGACCTTGAATTGTTTCATGATGAGGGCATCACCCATACCACCAATCATTCCAAGCCATTTAATAAGTTCAAAATGAAGGCTTAGTACATGGTGGTCTGTCAGATAGTTCAGCTAAACATCTCATTCTATGTACAAAAGATCAAACATAAAGCTTAGTCCGTACAAACAATCAGATGAATCAGCTCAAATTATGTGCAGTAATCTTCTCGCAAGATATTCACCCAAAGTGCTGGATAAACATGCAGTGTAGTCCACCACTGACAAAAAAGGGAGGCTTACCAGATAAACTAAGCTAAACCGCATATGGCACAAACCCCACCAGGGGTGCAGGATAAATCACTGCAAATCTATTCCCAAAGTCCTCACGATCACTGGTGGCCAGTTAATTTTGAACTTATCATCTATCAACTTTGGATCTGAATCAGTTTGGGTCAGTTTTTATTCCTCTTTGGACTTAAGACCTGATACCATCTGCATTAGCGCAGCCCTTTATTTAATATTATTTGTATGGTATACTGATTGAGTATATAGGCTGCTGCTTTCCATAAGAAATTAGCGCGTTATTGGTCTCTCTCTCCTCTATTCCAAGCCAGTTGCTGGCAACTATCTGCACTTCAACAGTTGCCACCACCAGGCTTGGAAGAACAATATCCCCAAGGGCCAATACTTCAGGCTCAGAAGGAATTGTTCCAAACTGCACCATTATTCTCTCCAATGCCAAACTATGACAAACAAATTTATGGACAAGAGTTATCCTCATAGCCTCCTCCAAGAGGTCTCTCAGTCCTGTATCGACCATTGTACTAACAACAGACCCCACCGTACCCCACCCAAACAGATTACCAGATTAATCACTGGCTTCAACTGTAATTACAGATCCATCACCGGGATTTTAAATAAGCACTGGCATATTCTTTTGTCTGATCCTACCTTGGGACCCCTTCTCCCAACTGGAGGCTAATGACCCAGACAATATCTCTGACCCTGACTGGGAGAGTGAATTGAATGCAGTACCTGACTTAGGGGTCCACAGAGAGGACTTCTGTACAGAGCAACTATGGGATGTCACTCTCCTTAGAGCCAGAGAAAATGTGAAGGTGATGGATAGGGAACCCGTGGACCCTAATTGGGGGGTATCTTTCCTCTACATGGCTCTTAAAAATAATTTGTTGTATCAAGTGGTGAACAGCTAGTGGGACAGCTAGTGTTTCCCAAACCCTTTCGCAGGATGGTGGTAGATCTAGCCCATGGACATGTAATCGGGGGGCATCTGGGTATGGATAAGACCAGGGAGAGAATAACCCAGAGATTCTTCTGGTCCGGGTTGCATGCAGATGTCAGAGAGTTTTGTGAATCATGTCCTGAGTGTCAGGTGATGGCCCCATCACCCCATTTTCAAGAGGTCTCTCAGTCCTGTATCGACCATTGTACTAACAACAGACCCCACCGTACCCCACCCAAACAGATTACCAGATTAATCACTGGCTTCAACTGTAATTACAGATCCATCACCGGGATTTTAAATAAGCACTGGCATATTCTTTTGTCTGATCCTACCTTGGGACCCCTTCTCCCAACTGGAGGCTAATGACCCAGACAATATCTCTGACCCTGACTGGGAGAGTGAATTGAATGCAGTACCTGACTTAGGGGTCCACAGAGAGGACTTCTGTACAGAGCAACTATGGGATGTCACTCTCCTTAGAGCCAGAGAAAATGTGAAGGTGATGGATAGGGAACCCGTGGACCCTAATTGGGGGGTATCTTTCCTCTACATGGCTCTTAAAAATAATTTGTTGTATCAAGTGGTGAACAGCTAGTGGGACAGCTAGTGTTTCCCAAACCCTTTCGCAGGATGGTGGTAGATCTAGCCCATGGACATGTAATCGGGGGGCATCTGGGTATGGATAAGACCAGGGAGAGAATAACCCAGAGATTCTTCTGGTCCGGGTTGCATGCAGATGTCAGAGAGTTTTGTGAATCATGTCCTGAGTGTCAGGTGATGGCCCCATCACCCCATTTTCATAATCCCCTTGTCTCACTTCCCATAATTGACATGCCATTTGAGCAAATTGGCATAGATCTCGTGGGACCAGTAGTAAAATCTGCCCGGGGACACCAGCACATCCTGGTTATCCTGGACCCACTATCTTGAAGCCATACCCTTGCGGAACACCTCTGCTAAGACTATTTCCAAGGAGCTGGTCCAGGTGTTTAGTCAGGTGGGGATCCCTAAAGAGGTCAGGAAGCCCAAAAAAGGGTTTATAATCAGGGTGCTTGGTACTAGTCCCCAAAGTTGAAATAAATTCCTAGCAAAGTGGCAGGGTCCCTTTGAGATTAGAGAAAAATTAGGGGAAGTGAGCTACAAAGTTTACCAGCCAGGGAAAAAGAAACCCAAGCAAATTTACCATGTGAATCTCTTAAAACTAGGGATGGGCCCGCGGTTCATGTCGAACGTAAGTTTGACTCGAACATTGAGCATTCGCCCGTTTGTCAGCTTTAGGACATTACGGGGCGTTTGCAGCAACTTTGCCGCCTCAGAGCACCCCATAATGCATTGCTGCAGACGGCGCGCACAGCTCCTCCTCCATGGGAGGGCTGCCACCGTGTGCGCTGGCTTTGTTTTGACGTTTTATTTATAGTGCAGGGCGGGGCTACCGGGTGACCTACGGATGACCCTGCTCCCTTCTGGCGTCATGTGACGTGAGAGGAGCGGGTCGCACAATTACGTCACTGGGTGGCCCCGCCCTTTACTATAAATAAAATGAGCTCATTTGGCGGGAGCCCTCCTGTAAGGAACCATCCGGGGCCATTGGCAGGCCAATACGTGGGCACACGTAGCGTGTGCGCGCGCGCATGTGTGTTCACACGCCTGTGTGCGGGAGCGAGAATGCGTGCGCATGTGCGCGCGGGAGCTTCGGCGTTGGCGCCAAAACGGCCTTTTAAGCCCTCTGCACCTTGCAGTCAGTGCTGTCTGTTCTGCAGTGTTTTGGCTCCTGGGACCCCAGTGCTTATCCTGAGAGACTTCCTGTATCCGTGACCCCGGCTTCCTGTTTGACCTGCTTGCCTGCTGCCTGCCCCGAACTTCTGCCTGCCTACGACTACGCCTCTGACTGACCACTCTACGAGAACACGGACTGTACGCAAAGGCAGAGAAGTGCGCCTTCGAGTGTGCGGACATTTCCTTCCTAGGATTTCACATTTCCACGAAGGGCACCATCACGGATCTGCAGAAGGCTCCAGCCATCCTCGACTGGCCAGCGCCAGTGGATAAAAGAGGGGTGCAGCGCTCCGTAGGCTTTGCAAACTTTTATAGAAAGTTTATCCTGGGATTTTCAGTCATTGTCCCCATAACACAGCTTACTAAGCAGAACATCTGCGTTGTCTGGTCCGCAGAGGCACAGGCAGCTTTCCAGTCTCTGAAGAAACTGTTCACCTCTGCTCCCGTTCTGAAGCACCCCGACCCAGCACTGCCCTACATCCTAGAAGTGGATGCTTCGGAGACCGCAGTCGGGGCGGTCCTCTCGCAGAGACAGAGTCCAAAGGCCCTACTCCACCCCATCGCCTTTTTCTCTCGGAAAACGTACTCCACCCGAGAGAAACTACGATGTTGGGGATAGAGAGTTACTCGCTATTAAGTCCGCCTTGGAAGAATGGCGGTATCTTCTCGAAGGAGTGGCACATCCCATCTTGGTCTTCACTGACCACAAGAATTTAGAGTATCTGCGGACGGCTAAAAGGCTCAAACCTCGCCAGGCTTGATGGGCCTTATTCTTCTCCCACTTCCAGCTCCACATTACGTACAGGCCTGGGTCCAAGAATGTGAACCCGGACCTCTGGATACCATCCTACCAGCTCACAGCTTCTTGCTGGTCCAAGAGGACCTCCTAACACATATAAGGCGGGCTCTAACTTGCGCCTTGGTGCCCAGAGATTCTGAATTATCTGTAAAAGATGGGCTTTGGTGGTCGGGTACCCGGATCTTCGTGCCTGAGGAGTTCCGCCTAGACACCCTAGAACTCTGTCACGATAACAAGTTAGTGGGACATTTTGGCAGTCGTAAAACAATGGAATTGCTAGCCCGCACCTTCTGGTGGCCCCGCATGAATGAGGACTGTAAAACCTATGTGGGTGCATGCCCTATTTGTGCTGGGAACAAGACTGAGAGAACCAGGGCCTGGGCGCTGCTGAACCCGTTACCTATCCCTGACCGTCCTTGGTCGCACATCTCCATGGATTTTATTGTTGAGCTGACCCCATCCGGGGGATTCAACACCATCTTCGTAGTGGTAGACCGTCTCACCAAGATGGCACACTTTATCCCTATGAAAGGTACCCCCTCTGCAATGGAAATAGCCAAGACCTTTATCAGAGAAATTGTACGACTACACGGTATCCCTAATAATATCGTCTCGGACCGGGGAGTACAATTTACTTCCAGAGTGTGGAGGTCTCTGTGTACCATCTTAGGAATTGGATTGGCTTTTTCTTCGGCCTACCACCCCCAGTCAAATGGCCAGACAGAGAGGACCAACCAGACCCTCGAGCAGTACCTCCGCTGCTACTCCTCGTACTCCCAGGACGATTGGGTCTCTCTGCTTCTGTTAGCCGAGTTCTCCTATAATAACGCAGTCCACTCTGCCACCAAGCAATCTCCATTTTGGGCGAATCTCGGCTACCACCCCACATTCCTACCCAATGCTCTGACTGAAAGCTCTGTACCTGCTGTGCAAGAGATCACACAGTTCCTGGAGAAAAACAACTATCTTTTGCAAGAGACCCTAGCGCAAAC
>BLSH010115493.1:14672-26036 GCA_018402905.1 Glandirana rugosa
GGAGGAGAGAGGGAGGGAGAGGAGGAGAGAGGAGAGGAGAGAGAGAGAGGAGAGGAGGAGAGGGAGGGAGAGAGGAGGTGAAGGAGGGAGAGAGGAGAGGAGGAGAGGAGAGACGGAGAGAGGAGAGGGAGGGAGAGAGGATAGGAGAGGGAGGGAGAGAGGAGAGGAGGAGAGGGAGGGAGAGAGGAGAGGAGAGGGAGAGAGGAGAGGAGGAGAGGGAGGGAGAGAGGATGAGAGGGAGGGAGAGAGGAGGAGAGGGAGGGAGAGAGAAGAGGGAGGGAGAGGAGAGGGAGAGAGGAAAGGAGAGAGAGGCACCCCCCCCACATCAGAGTCTGAGTACTCACAGTCACAGGCAGGAGGGACTGCATGGATGGATGGATGTGACTCCATCGTTTATTTACATCTGCCGGGCATGACTCTTCATCTTGAATCTTCCCGCCCACATCCCCTTCTCTTAGGCAGAACACTGCCTGTCTGGGAGTGTGGGTGGGGCAAACAGAGGAGGGGAGGAGGAGTAGAGGCAGAGAGCTCTCCTGTGTGGCTGTGCAGCTGCAGGGGGAGGAGTCAGCAGTGCTCTGATCAGCTGAGTGTCCTGGCTGTGATCCGGAGCTCTCACTGAGTTCCGATGACAGCATAAACTCTTCACACCCGCAGCCTGGTTTTCTCTCCGTGCATCAATGCACAGACTCAGCACTAAGCTGCCTGACGGCTGGGGATCTCTGCTGCTATCAGAGGGAGCTCTTCAATAAGACAAATTAGGTGGCCATGAGGCCCTTGTGAGTGCGAGGCCTAAGGCGACCGCCTAATTCGCCTAATTAAAGGGCCGCCTCTGTCTCACCTGGTTGCCGCCACACACATCAGACCACAGGACATGGTTCCAGCAATCCATGTCCTTAGTCTGCTTGTCTTCAGCAAACTGTTTGCAGGCTTTCTTGTGCATCATCTTTAGAAGAGGCTTCCTTCTGGGATGACAGCCATGCAGACCAATTTGATGCAGTGTGCGGCGTATGGTCTGAGCACTGACAGGCTGACCCCCCACCCCTTCATCCTCTGTAGCAATGCCTGCAGCACTAATACGTCTATTTCCCAAAGACAACCTCTGGATATGATGGTGAGCACATGCACTCAACTTCTTTGGTCGACCATAGTGAGGCCTGTTCTGAGTGGATCCTGTCCTGTTAAACTGCTGTATGGTCTTGGCCATCATGCTGCAGGGCAGTTCCAGAGACTTGGTAATCTTCTTATAGCCTAGGTCATCTTTATGTAGAGGATCAATTGTTTTTTTTTTAGATCCTTAGAGAGTTCTTTGCCATGAGGTGCCATGTTGAACTTCCAGCGACCAGTATGAAAGAGTAAGAGTGATAACTCCAAATTTGACACACCTGCTCCCCATTCACACTTGAGACCTTGTAACACTAACAAATCACATGGCACCGGGGAGGAAAAATGGCTAAGTGGGCCCAATTTGGACATTTTCACTTAGGGGTGTACTCACTTTTGTTGCAAACGGTTTAGACATTAATGGCTGTGTGTTGAGTTATTTTGAGGGGACAGCAAATTTACACTGTTATACAAGCTGTACACTCACTACTTTACATTGTAGCAAAGTGTCATTTCTTCAGTGTTGTCAAATGAAAAGATAGAATACAATATTTACAAAAATGTGAGGAATGTACTCACTTATATATATATATACAGTCTGAATGTACATTGTATTTTTCAAGCAGCATAAGGTAGATAGGTATAGCCCTCTTTTGGGGGGAAGATTATGAGAACTGACCATCACCAAGCAGGATATGCAATTAGCGGACCTCCAGTTGTTGCAGAACTACAAGTCCCATGAGGCATAGCAAGACTCTGACAACCACAAGCATAACACCCAGAGGCAGAGGTATGATGGGACTTGTAGTTTTGCAACATCTGGAGGTCCGCTAATTGCTTATCCCTGATCTAGGTCAATGCCAGGGTTAGTGTTTGGGTCAAAGTCAGGGTCCAAGGTCAGAATCAGTATTTTTTTGGACAGGATTTTTTTTTTAATTAGTGTTAATTAGTATCACTATCAGTGTGTTTTAGGTAGCAAATAAAAAAAGCAAAATATGCACTATTGTTTCTGGGCTGTACTACAGGTAAAAACAACAACTAACATACACATATGCGGTGTTATTGCTGTGATCGTCAAGAGTGGGAGAATTTGTTTTATACAGCTAAATTAAAAAAATATATATATATTTTTTACTATTTTTGGTACAGTTTTCCTTTGATAATAAAAAAATTCAGGAGATATACATTACCATTTACCACCAAATGAAAGCCTAATTTGTCCTGAAAAAAACAAGGTATAATCCACCTGGATGCACAAAGTAGTTGTGGTGATATGTACAGTTTTATGCACAGTTTTACTAACACATGGCAAAGTTGCAAAATTAGGCTTAGGCATTAGGATTTGTATTACCCTTAGGCGTGAAGGGGTTAGGCTTTATATAGGTGTACAAAAAAGTATTATCAGCAAAGGGCCCAGTCCATACTGTATACCCGAATATATATATATATATATATATATATATATATATATATTTATATATATAGTCATTAATAAAGATACCTCCAGGAGAATGTTGCAGTAAGTTCAGTTGCAGGGGCCACCGAAGATGATTGTAATACAATGACTGACTTTGTGTCAGAGACCTGAAGACAGGTCAGTGGTAATAGGGAAATCTTCAAACCATTGCCCAACCAACCTGGAATGCAGATTATCACCAGTAGAAGCCATAATGTGGCACTGGAACTTAGGAGGGATAGAAATAATCTACTCTGTATCTTAGTCCCAAGTAGTTTCTACTCTGTCATGTAACCTGGACCTCTAACCATGAGAAGTAGCTGTGGGATGCCTAGCCTGGCTCTAGCTTATACTGCTTATTGAGCCCTGAGGAAAAAACAGTTATAGAATCCCAAACCTGAAGGGACAGGGTTAACTAAAATATGATATGAGCTGCATTTCATTGAATAATCAGGTTCACATACAAATATACTGGAAGATGACCACTGTACACATACAATAGCACAAACCTAGCTATCTGCCACTGTGCCTGTAAGATAATAACAATAGGACAGTGACTGGTCTGTCACTAGCATTCAGACCAAGAAGTTATGAGCAGCTACAGTTAAACAGCTAAAACACAGGAACAATTGCCTAACAGTCTCTGCTTCTGGCCTGGATAAAATACAACAGCAGTTCCTCTATGTAGACAAGTGGTCTCCAAAAACCTGCCTATCTGCTTCATTCTTCCAGGGTTTTAAACCCAGCCTCCTAGAGACAAGAAATACATGCATACATTATCTCTGTAATGTCAAAAGCACAGGTAAGTTATTCACAAATACAAACAGTATACGGCAGCAGATCCTTACATAGGAGCTTGTACTCAATAAAACTTGAAAACACATCCACGATCATAAAGATGATTGCACAAACATTGAGATTTACCTGATTGTGTCATTTATGGGCAAGCACCTTATTTCATGTAGATGCTGACCATATACCGCATGATACTTGAACAAATATGGTGGTGGTCTTCTGAAAGAAGTAAGTAAAGGAAAAAATTGTAAAGGGAAATTTTCAAACTTTTTTCGTAACACTATGAATACTTGTAACAGTATACTCAAGGGTGTAAGGATAGGGGTTGCAGGGGTTGCAGTTGCCACCGGGCTCCATGGTCCAGGGGGCCCATGTGCCTCCCTTGTACACCTGAATAGGAGGAATGGCAAGACGGCATTTAGAGGAACTAATCTCCTCCATTTTCCTCTATCCAGTTTACTTATCTTCTGCTGTTCCCAGGGTCCCTGTTTGCTTCCCTGCCCCCCCCCTTATCTCTCCTGCCAGCTGCTGTAGAAGGTGTGCATGATGGAGAGATGGGAATGGGTCGGTAAATTTGTCATTTACCGGCTCCTTCCTTTTCTGAATGAACTGAGTCAGTGATTGGTACCAAATGGTTCATCCATAATGGAAGCATAGTAAACTTTTTTTTTTTACTATACTTCCATTTCTGAATGAATGGGAGGCTCTGTGCACAGCTATTCCTGTCCATTAATTCTGCGCTGCTGAGGCACACAGATGGAGATTGAGAACTGAGGTTTGTTTAGACCCCTGATATCTCATCAAAGCCCCATCAACAGAGCTCCTAAAAAAAAAGTAAAAATAAAATTGTAAAAGAAATAAAATGAAATGGTAAAAAAATAATAAAATTAAAATGAAAAACTACTGACACCAGTGAGGGAACTATCAGGATTGCAAAGGTTGCAATTTGGACTGGGCCCTGGCATTTCACCACCATGGGGAGGCCGAAGATGGCAGAAAGGGGGCCAGCTGCAGAACTTGTGGAAGGGTCTGGCTGCAGTACCGCAATAAAGGGACCCACGATAGGAGTAAAGGGCCCAGCATCATTGGGAAGAGGGAAGGGCCCAGCCAGGGGTCAGATGACCCTTCATAATTTCTTGCACCAGGGTCCTGAAGGTTCTAGTTACGTCTCTGAGTATACTATACTTAGAAAACATGCACTTAAAGGGCTAGCTCACTTTTAGTGAACTTATCCTATAATGAATACACTGTGGGAGTGGCATTTTAAATATTTACATTTCTCCCCTCCTCATTCCAGCAATTTTTACTGAGCAATCCTCTTAGTAAAATTGTCCCCAGAAGTTCCTCTTCTTAGTGTGCATGCTCCTTTCCCACCCATTCATGAATAGGGTCATTGCACAATGTAGGCACACTTTTAATGCACCAACACATGTCTTTTTACAATCTTTTTCTATGAAATCCCAGAGAGATAGAGGAACTCAGAAAGTGGTTCAACCTACCAGCAATATTATTATCACATTAGCCACATCAGTGATCATTGATCAGTAGTTTCATCACTTGTCTCATATATTTTTGTTATTCTAGTTCTCTTTTAGGTATTGCATTTTCTCATGGTGACAACTGGAAAGTGATGAGACGGTTTACCCTTTCCACACTGCGAGACTTTGGGATGGGGAAGAAAACTATTGAAAACAAGATTATTGAAGAGTGTGAATGTTTGGTGAACAAGTTTAAATCCTTTGAAGGTTGGTCATTTGCCAGTTCTCTTAACAAGATGCTATTGACTTTGTTATGTGAATTATCCTGGATCTCAAAACATGTTTTTTATAGTTTTGGATGCAGTTCTGTAGGTTTTTAGTTGCTGTCTTTGTCCCCTTGGGGAGACTTCCTATCACTGTATGTCCCTTAGAAACAAAGTGAAAAATTAGAAAATTGGAAAACATTCCTTCCACATTCTATCCTGTAGACAGTGGGAGGATTTTTTTCCAAAGTAAAGACAAATTTTGTCAACAAATGCCACGAGAACAGATCTTCCCAAAAGCAGACTTCTCACCTCCTGTTTGACAACTGTAAAACATTTGATTTCTCTTGACAAAGGTCAACAGAACACATAAAGTTTGTGAATATGCTCATCAGGGATTCAGACAACAAAGGCCTGAGATTGGATTTAAATTAATACTAAAGACTGCACACTTTTAATCTCAATGTGCTCTCTTCATTAAGGTAAAAAAGGACCCCTATCAGCCCCCCACACCCCCCCCCCCCGTCCCTAAACACTTATCTGGCTCTATGTCACCACTCCAGCGGTGTATCACTTTAGCCCTTCCATTCTGTATCTAAAGCTAGAAAAAAATGGCAAGAGAAACAGTTGCAAGAGATTTTGCAAGAAAAAGTTAAACTATTTGTATTTACAGATTACCATGGTACTTTATAATAATAATGCTGTTGATGCCCTTGGCTAATAGGAGTAACTGCTTTTCTTAAGTCAGACATACAGAGTAAATATTGAATGGGGACATTCCTGTAATACAATGTACTGTTTCTCAAAAAAATTATTAAAATTGCAAAGTAATTCAAGAGCCCAGGCAATAGCCACAGCACACTGATGCATGTCACAGAAATGCCTGTTTCACATTACAGGTTTTTTTTTTTTTTGTGCAACCTGCAACTTGAAAAAAAACTGTCAGCTCCAGCCAGAGACAGTGTATTAATCATGCAGGGTTGGTCCAGTGATTTTCCCCACTGAGCTGTTGTTTTCTGACAGGGGGACAGCCCCCCCCCCCCCCACCAGAACACTCCGATCAGCGATCTCTGCCATTGGCTGGCTTCTGTCGGACAGACCGACATACACAAGGACTGAATGTAGGCCAGTTTTTTTTTAGCAAGAAAATGTCTCTTGACATTCTGCCCATTTATAAGGGGCTTTACACTACTAGATGTAGAATACAGTTCAGCCCTGTGTAAATCAGCCAGTAGGTGGAGCTGTGGGCTCCTTTCCATTTAACTGCTTACCGACCAGCCACCATTGTTTTACGGTGGCAGGTCGGCTCCTTCCCATGAATTGCTGTCATTGTACATCAGTCATGGGAACGGGTATTGTTGGCGCAAGCGCATGCCTACTGGCCAGTGGGGGGGCCAATCAGCGGGTGGGATGGACTCGGTGTCCGCCAGCCACCTGCGATTGCTCCAGAGAGACACAGAATGGGGATCTGCCAGTGTTAGCAGGGGAGTAAAGTGAGATTTTCTGTTCCTACTACTCAGGAACAGCAATCTCTCTCCTCCTCTAGTCAGCCCTGCCCTCATACAGTTAGAAACACAACAGAGGGAACACATTTAACCCCTTGATCACCACTAGTGTTAACTCCTTCCCTGCCAGTGACAGTAATCAGTGCATTATTATAGTACTGATCGCTGTATAAATGTTACTGTTCCCAAAAAAGTGTCAAAAGTGTCTGATCTGTCCGCTGCAATGTCGCAGTCCCAGTAAAAGTCACAGATCGCCGCCATTACTAGTAAAAAAAATAATAATAAAAATGCCATAAATATATCCCCTATTTTGTAGACTCTATAACTTTTGCGCAAACCAATCAATATATGCGTATTGCTATTTTTTTTACCAAAAATATGTAGAAGAATACATATTGGCCTAAACTGATGAAGAAATTTTTTTTTGGATATTTATTTTAGCAAAAAGTAAAAAATATTGTTTTCTTTTCAAAATTGACACTCTTTTTTTGTTTATAGCGCAAAAAAAAAAAAAAATGCAGAGGTGATCAAATATAGAGTTGAGCGAACCCAAACTGTAAAGTTTGGGTCCCTACCGAACTTTGGGGTATCCGTGACCCGGACCCGAACACGGACATTTGAAAAAAAGTTTGGGTTCGGGTTCTGGGTTCGGGTATTTGATCATGCATGTTGAATAGCTGCAGGGCAGCCAATCAACAAGCGTTTCACTGGTTTGCCCTTAGAAGCCATCACAGCCATGCCTACTAATGGCATGGCTGTGACTGGCCAGTGCATCATGTGACCCAGCCTCTTTATAAGCTGGAGTCACTTAGTGCTGCATGTCACATGCTCTCTGGGTAGTGTAGGGAGAGGATGCTGCCTGTGCTGTGAGGGACAGATTGCAGATAGATAGATAGGTAGAGATTACTACTACTACTGCTTTTAGGGACAGATTGCACATCTCATCCTGCATTACAGAACGATCTGACTGGACTAGGTAGAGTCTACGGCTTAGAGGGATAGATTATTGTTCTAAAATCATCTTTTAGTTCTATAGGGTCAGGTTCCTGCTGTTGCTGTAAGGGACAGCTTATTGTTCTAAAATCATTTTGCAGCCCTCTAGCACTTTCCAGGACTTTTTTACAGTCATTTTTGTGCCGAAAAGTTTGGGTCCCCATTGACTTCAATGGGGTTCAGGGTAAAGTTCGGGTCAAGTTCGGTACCGAACCCGGACTTTTTCCCGAAGTTCGGCCGAACCCACCGAACCCGAACATCCAGGTGTTCGCTCAACTCTAATCAAATACCACCAAAAGAAAGCTCTATTTGTGGGAAAAAAGGACGTCAATTATGTTTGGGTACAGTGTCACATGACCACGCAATTGTCAGTTAAAGCGACACAGTGCCATATCGCAAAAAATGGCCTGGTCAGAAAGTGGATAAATCCTTCTGGGGCTGAAGTAGTTAAAGTGGTTGTAAACCTTAAAGTGGATGTAAACCTGATTCATGAAATTTTTGTGCTGGACACATAGATCTGCAGTGTTTTGTTATTTCTCTTCAAAGCACTATGTCCCGTAGCTGTCTCTTGCTCCATAGCTCTGTTATCAGCCTGATACGTCCTCACACGTTCTCCAAAATGGGACATAGAAGTGTGTGTCGGGGAAGGTTGCTATAAATATATTAGCAGTCAAATTGTCATCTAAGAGCAGAGTTATGCACATTGCTTTCTTCCTTTGCCTATGAGGAGAGGGGGTGTGTGCCTTTCCTCCAATCAACTGTCTTGGCTGTATTCCATCGATCCACTCCCAGTGGTAACCTGGAAGAGAAAAATGTTAACAAAAACTGCACTTTCTAAAGGATATATACAGATGAATACATCAGGTATATATGTAATACTTATATAGGGAGATTTGTTTCATCCCTGTGTATCATCTGAGGCTGTTCACTTCACTGGGTATGTGGAGGGTTTACATCCACTTTAATTCAAAAGTTTTTTGCCCATGTTAAGTAGTGTTCTCTTCCTTACACATCAATGTCTTTCATCTTGTCCATAAATGCACCCCTTTGGAGCCAAACCTAGATCTTTACTGTAGTAACATCACCAGCGCATGCACTTTTTGTCCCCAGGTGTGGCACTCTCAGTATGGCGTGAATGAACACTTGCTCCTGCCATGCCTCTGTCATCAGCACTCCCGGTATTGCTTTGTAATATTGTGGGATTGCTGACCCATGGTGGAGTTCTTGAAACACCCCATGTGACTTGGCACACCACAGAGGCTGTCAACATTGGTCCTCATCAGCAATGGAGCCAGCAGCTCCCATACTAACAATGAATAAAACAGAGGCTTGGATAATTTCTAATGCGCATGCATTAAGGATATAGGTGAAAGAGCAGAAGTGTACTATGTGATGGAAGCGGAGAAGAACAGCTGAGATGGCGCAAGCCATGATAGGAAAACCTAATATTGGAAGTAAACCAAAAGATATACAGTATCTCACAAAAGTGAGTACACCCCTCACATTTTTGTAAATATTTTATTCTATCTTTTTATGTGACAACGCTGAAGAAATTACACTTTGCTACAATGTAAAGTAGTGAGTGTACAGCTTGTATAACAGTGTAAATTTGCTGTCCCCTCAAAATAACTCAACACACAGTTATTAATGTCAAAACCGCCCTTAAGTGAAAATGTCCAAATTGGGCCCAAAGTGTCAATATTTTGTGTTGTCACCATTATTTTTCATCACTGCCCTAACCCTCTTGGGCATGGAGTTCACCAGAGCTTCACATGTTGCCACTGGAGTCCTCTTCCACTCCTCCATGACAACATCATGGAGCTGGTAAATGTTAGAGGCCTTGCACTCCTCCACCTTCCATTTGAGGATGCCCCACAGATGCTCAATAGGGTTTAGGTCTGGAGACATGCTTGGCTAGTCCATCACCTTTACCCTCAGCTTCTTTAGCAAAGCAGTGATCATCTTGGAGGTGTGTTTGGGGTCATTATCATGTTGGAATACTGCCCTGCGGCCCAGTCTGGGAAGGGAGGGGATCATGCTCTGCTTCATTATATCACAGTACATGTTGGCATTCATGGTTCCCTCAATGAACTGTAGCTCCCCAGTGCTGGCAGCACTAATGCCTCCCCAGACCATGACACTCCCACCACCATGCTTGACTGTAGGCAAGACACACTTGTCTTTGTACTGCTCACCGCCAAACACTCTTGCCACCATCTGAACCAAATACGTTTATCTTGGTCTCATCAGACCACAGGACGTGATTCCAGTAATCCATGTCCTTAGTCTGCTTGTCTTCAGTAAACTGTTTGCGGACATTCTTGATCATTATCTTTATAAAAGGCTTCCTTCTGGGATGACAGCCATGCAGACCAATTTGATGCAGTGTGCGGTATATGATCTGAGCACTGGTCTGACCATATGGTCTGAGCACTGATAGGCTGACCCCTTCAACCTCTGCAGCAATGCTGGCAGCACTCATACATCTATTTCCCAAAGACAAGCTCTGGATATGACACTGAGCACGGGCACTCAACTTCTTTGGTCGACCATGGCGAGGCCTGTTCTAAATGGAACCTGTTCTGTTAAACCACTGTATGGTCTTGGCCACTGTGCTGCAGCTCTGTTTCAGAGTCTTGGTAATCTTCTTATAGCCTAGGCCATCTTTATGTAGAGCAACAATTCTTTTTTTTCAGATCCTCAGAGAGTTCTTTGCCATGAGGTACCATGTTGAACTTCCAGTGACCAGTATGAAAGAGTGAGAGTGATAACACACAATTTAACACACCTGCTCCCCATTCACACCTGAGACCTTGTAACACTAAAGAGTCACATGACACCGGGGAGGAAAAATGGCTAATTGGGCTCAATTTGGACATTTTCACTTAGGGGTGTACTCACTTTTGTTGCCAGCAGTTTAGACATTAATGGCTGTGTGTTGAGTTATTTTGAAGGGACAACACATTTACACTGTTATTCAAGCTGTACTCTCACTAGTTTACATTGTGGCAAAGTGTAATTTCTTTAGTGTTGTCACATGGAAAGATATAATAAAATATTTACAAAAATGTGAGGGGTGTACTCACTTTTGTGAGATACTGTACTTACAAGATAAAGAGAAAATGTGTAATGCAGTGTGTTTATATAACAATGGTATAGTGGGCTTTTTTTTTTTTAATTGTGGCGGCTAATTTTACTACCATTTTCATTTTCTATTCTTAGGTGTCCTGTTGAAAAGAAATTTGTTTACAGAGCTGAATAGCACAACATCAATTTTACAGATACAGCTGAATGAGCCTGTTCTGTTCACTTAGCAGTAGAGTTGAGCGAACTTCTGGAAGTCCGGGTTCTGCTGGTTCGGCTGAACTTCGGGACAAAGTCCGGGTTCGGGTCCGGACAGAATCCGAACTTTGTCCCGGATCCCGAACCCCATTGAAATCAATGGGGACCCGAACTTTTAGGCACAAAAATGGCTGTAAAAAAGTCCTGGAAAGTCCTAGAGGTCTGCAAAAGGAAGGAAATGGGGGTAAGGGTGGGACAAGTGCCCTACAATGAAATGGGGACAGGGAAATAACTAAAAGCATTTTTAAAAAAATAATTTCATAAAAAAATCAAAAATGGAGGTGGATGTGGACCATCTTCAAACTGTGTCTGAAAAGTATTAATTAACGCTAGAAGCCATATCACTGTTCTAAAATCATCTTCAAACTGTGTCAAAAAAGTATAAATAAGCTGAGAGAACCCATATCACTGTTCTGCAAACATCTGGAAAA
>BLSH010115493.1:38811-58966 GCA_018402905.1 Glandirana rugosa
TTCGAAACGGTGTAAAGTCGGTACGATTGGGACGGAAGACTCCACGACCGCCACCGTGTCGACGCAACCACCGGAGAAGGAGGAGGAGGAGACGGAAGCGGAAAACGAAGGCGACTCGGGGGCCACAGTAAACCCTTACGGGAGTCGTCGCGGAGATGGTCACACGCGAACATCATCGTGTAGAAGGAGAGTGCGAGGTCACTCCATTAATTCCTGCCGTGGAACAGGAACATTACCCCTAGGTCGTCCCACCGGTGGGTCATTAGTCTCCTTCAATGTTACACCCGTTGAGCCGACAGTAACGCGTCCGTGACGTCTTACAGCAGCCTGGCACACATGGCTGACTACATTCTGCAGTGCCTGCGCAATGACAGCCGAGTTGCCCACATTGTAACTTCCTCTGATTACTGGGTGGCCACCCTGCTGGATCCCCATTACAAGGACAAGGTGCCGTCCTTAATTACCTCACTGGAGCGTGAGAGGAAGATGTGCTACTACAAGCGCACACTGGTAGAGGCGCTGCTGAGGGCATTCCCAAATGACACCGGGGGCTCAGCGGAAGCAAAAGGCGAAGGCAGAGGAGGAGGAGGAAGAGGCCACCAACGCAGCTGTGCCACCGCCAGCACCTCAGAAGGCAGGGTTAGCATGGCTGAAATGTGGCAAAGCTTTGTCAGCAGCCCGCCACAACGAACAGCACAACCAGCCGATAGACAACATCTTAGCAGGAGGCAGCATTTCAGCAACATGGTGCAAGAGTATGTGTGCACACGCCTACACGTACTGACTGATGGGTCTGCCCCATTCAATGTCTGGGTCTCCAAATTGGCCACATGGCCTGAGCTTGCCCTTTATGCTTTGGAGGTGCTGGCCTGCCCTGCAGCCAGTGTATTGTCGGAACGTGTGTTTAGCACGGCAGGGGGCATTATTACAGACAAGCGGAGCCGTTTGTCCAGATCCAACGTGGACAAGCTAACCTTTATTAAAATGAATCAGGCATGGATCCCACAAGACTTGTCTGTACCTTGTGCAGAATAAACATTTAGACCAGACTCACACAGCCATTCGTATACTTGTTTTTTTGAATTGGCCTCAATATTTTGGGGACTACCCCAATTATAAACAAACAAAAAAAATACCATGTTGGCTACCTCCTCCTACTCCTCTACCACCGCCACTTCCACCTACACTGCCACGGTCACGGCCTAGTCAACCTCTAGGCTCCTACGCCACATCCACCCCCCTTCCCATTTTTTTATTTGATTTTAATTTATTTTCCCTATCCCCAATTTTTTGTAGGGCACTTGCCCTACTCTTACCCCCATTTTACTTCCTTTTGCAGCCCTCTAGGGCTTTTCCAGGACTTTGTTACAGCCATTTTTGTGCCTAAAAGTTCGGGTCCCCATTGATTTCAATGGGGTTCGGTGCCCGTGCGAACGTTCGGGTTCCGTCCGGACCCGAACCCGGACTTTGTCCCGAAGTTCGGCCTGACCAGCAGAACCCGAACTTCCAGAGGTTCGCTCAACTCTAATTAGCATTAAATTATGTTACTACATTGTATCATATTTGTCTTGCTTCATAACATCAATATCCATTCTAAAATCAGGTGGGCATGGATGGTGAGCTGATTCGGTGGTTCAATGCTGCCAGCCCTCCCCTGTTCACTTGATAACCAAGGGTTTAAAAAGAACTGATACTCTGTAGGGGCAGCCCCAGAAGAAAAACTACTGATGTCTCCCAGAATACAACAGCACACAGCAGCTGCACACCTCCCAGCTCCCACCAGGCACTCCTCCAGTAAGTCCTCTAGGCCAAATCCACAGTTCCAGCACCAACTTCAAATAGGCCACTCAGCTCTGCTATAGCTAAGACATCTACATCAGTAGACTCCAGCAAGACTGCCTCATAAGGGCTTGTATAGCAGGACCAAAACAGGGCTGCTCCTGTCCTCCAACTAGTTATGCTCCCCTCTAGCTACCTACTAGGCCCAGGGAATGGATGATGTACCGTACATATTCAGGCTGCGCTTGTGTTTTTCCCAGCCCCTCTATACTTTGGAAACCTCCAGAATGCAGGGGAAACAATTAAGCCTGTAACTTGTGAGATCCAGAACAGCCCAAAGATATTAACAGCTGCGCCAATGATTACAGAGTAATGCAGTCATCTAGGTTTAGGATGCAGAACAGCGTGCAGTATGGGACATATCAAAAGATGTAAAGGGAGGTTCAGTGTGGAGCAATGTACAACACGCATTGTGCACAGAATAAAGCGGCAAGGACTTTGCCTTATACAGCACAGTATACAAAATAGAGGTATAGAGAGTATAGAATGTGCAGTATAGAGTATACAATACAATACTCTATACACTGATCAGCCATAAAATTATAACCACTGACAGGTAACGTGAATAACCATGATTATGTTGTAACAATGGCACCTGAATGTCGGCGGGATATATTAGGTGGAAAAGTAAACATGTTTTCCCTGAAGTCGTTTTGTTGAAAGCAAAAAAATTGTAAAGCACTGTACGAAACTCAGCTGGCTGAATGAAAAAAAACCTGAGGATCTCAGGAGGAGCTTGCTGTACTAACTATCTGATGCTAGTACAGTGATCTCCCCACTGATCTATTGTGTTCTGACAGGGGGACTGCCACCCCCACCAGAACACACTGGTCATCGCTCTTAGCCATTGGTTGCAAAAGTTGATCGGAAGCCGAACTGCAAAAGTTTTTCTGGCATGCCCCTTCGACAGAAGCCAAATGTTCAGCCAGCTGCTGTTGGACAGGCTGCCATACACACTGACCGAAAGCCAGTGTTGAACTGGCTGATATCGGCCAAAATTTGGCCTGTGTGTACCAGGCTTAAGGATTTGAATGACTTTGACAAGGGATGAATTGCAAGGGTTAGACGACTAGGTCAGAGCATCTCCAAAACTGCAGCTCTTGCGGGATGTTCCTGGTCTGCAGTGATGAGGACTAGTGTTGAGCGAACCCGGACTGTAAAGTTCGGGTCCGTACCAAACTTTGAGGTGTCCGGTACCCGGACCCGAACTCGGACTTTTTAAAAAAAGTCCGGGATTGGGTCCGGGGTTCTGGTAATTTTACCAAAAGTTCTGAAAATTGCTGTAAAAAAGTCCAGGAAAGTCCTAGAGGTCTGCAAAAGGAAGGAAAATGGGGGTACGGTTGGGACAAGTGCCCTACAAAGAAATGGGGACAGGGAAATAACTAAAAGCATTTTTTAAAAAATAATTTCATAAAAAAATCAAAAATGGAGGTGGATGTGGACCATCTTCAAACTGGGTCTGAAAAGTATTAATTAACGGTAGAAGCCATATAACTGTTCTAAAATCATCTTCAAACTGTGTCAAAAAAGTATAAATAAGCCGGGAGAACCCATATCACTGTTCTGCAAAAATCTGGAAACTGTGTGTACCACTTTAACTAAAACCGGGAGAAACCATACTACTGTTCTGCAAACATCTGGAAACTGGGTGTAACACTTTAACTAAAACCGGGACAAACCATACTGCTGCTCTGCAAACATCTGGAAACTGTGTGTAACACTTTAACTGAAACCGGGACAAACCCATATCACTGTTCTGCAAACATCTGGAAACTGTGTGTAACACTTTAACTAAAACCGGGCGAACCCATATCACTGTTCTGCAAACATCTGGAAACTGTGTGCAACACTTTAACTAAAACCGGGCGAACCCATATCACTGTTCTGCAAACATCTGGAAACTGTGTGTGACACTGTAACTAAAACCGGGACAAACTGTTCTGCAAACATCTGGAAACTGTGTGTAACACTTTAACTAAAACTGGGACAAACTGAACTACTGTTCTGCAAACATCTGGAAACTGTGTGTAACACTTTAACTAAAACTGGGACAAACTGAACTACTGTTCTGCAAACATCTGGAGACTGTGTGTAACACTTTAACTAAAACTGGGACAAACTGAACTACTGTTCTGCAAACATCTGGAAACTGTGTGTGACACTTTAACTAAAACCGGGACAAACTGTTCTGCAAACATCTGGAAACTGTGTGTGACACTTTAACTAAAACCGGGACAAACTGTTCTGCAAACATCTGGAAACTGTGCTATAGTTTCACACACAGTTTCCAGATGTTTGCAGAACAGTTTGTCACGGTTTTAGTTAAAGTGTCACACACAGTTTCCAGATGTTTGCAGAACAGTAGTTCAGTTTGTCCCGGATTTATTTAAAGTGTTACACACAGTTTCCAGATGTTTGCAGAACAGTGATATGGGTTCGCCCGGTTTTATTTAAAGTGTTACACACAGTTTCCAGATGTTTGCAGAACAGTAGTATGGTTTCTCCCGGTTTTAGTTAAAGTGTTACACACAGTTTCCAGATGTTTACAGAACAGTGATATGGGTTCTCCAGGTTTATTTATACTTTTTTGCCACAGTTTGAAGATGATTTTAGAACAGTGATATGGCTTCTACCGATTTTTTTATGAAATTATTTTTTTAAAAATGCTTTTAGTTATTTCCCTGTCCCCATTTCTTTGTAGGGCACTTGTCCCACCCTTACCCCCATTTCCTTCCTTTTGCAGACCTCTAGGACTTTCCAGGACTTTTTTACAGTCATTTTTGTGCCTAAAAGTTCGGGTCCACATTGATTTCAATGGGGTTCGGGGTCCGGGACAAAGTTTGGGTTCTGTCCGGACCCGAACCCGGACTTTGTCCCCAAGTTCTGCCGAAACAGCAGAACCCGGACTTCCAGAAGTTCGCTCAACTCTAGTGAGGACCTATCAAAACTGGTCTAAGAAAGGAAAACTAGAGAACTGCTGCCAGGGTCATGAGTGGCCAAGGCTCAATGATGCACATGAGGGGTGAGGGCTGGCCCATGTCATCTGATCTTGAAGTTCAGCTTTAAAGTAAGGGTTCACAAAGGTGTACCAATCTGTACCTCTGTGTGAAGGGCCATCTTCACCCACGCAGGTGTTCTTTGGAGCTCTGTGAAGGCAGTCATCTCAAATCAATGATGGGAAGCCAGCTGCATAGACTTGATGGATCTCAAGAGCATACCGGAGTATACACCTATGTGGGTCCGATGCATGGATCAGAACACAAACCTTCCTGTAGTGCCTATACATCCCACATGGATGTGTCGTTTGGAATGTGTTTGGGGGTTGCCTGCTCGGAGCACCTGTGCATTCCACGCAGATGAAGCCAGCCCCATGTGAATGA
This sequence comes from Glandirana rugosa, assembly GCA_018402905.1. Taxonomy (NCBI): domain Eukaryota; kingdom Metazoa; phylum Chordata; class Amphibia; order Anura; family Ranidae; genus Glandirana; species Glandirana rugosa. Next base: position 44,031 of record BLSH010115493.1, read on the forward strand.
GGTCTAACTGATTTTAATTCTATTTTTTAATTCTCCTTTTCCTTCTACTTCTTTTCCTTTTATTTTTTTGTCCTCCAGCTGTACAATAACTTTCATTCTGTAATACGCTGGCTACCAGGAAATCATAAAACCATCAATGAAAATGTCAGTGAGATATGTCAGTTCATTACAGGAACCTTCACCAAGTACAAGGATCAGCTAGACTCAAATGACCAAAGAAATCTCATTGATGCCTTCCTTGTCAAGCAAAAAGAGGTTAATTCTTTATGTTATGTAGTTGTTCTAAATGATATAGAGAACAACATATCAGTGTATGTATATATGCAGCCATAGATTTGCAAAGTGTTATTATAAAAGGGTGTTTTTATTTATAAAAAATGATAACCACTTCTAGATCGGGCCTTTTTTTGAACTTTAATAACATGTAATAATGTAAGACTTGCTTGCTAAAAAATTACTTAGAACCCCCAAAACATTATATATTTTTTAAAGCAGAAGCTTTAGAGAATAAATTGTTGGGTTTTGCAATTTTTTTATGTCACATGGTATTTGCACAGCATTTTTTCAATTTCCTTTTTGGAATTTTAATGCAAAAAAATACAACACATATTCCAATGTTTTGTTACCAGTGTTCATCCGTGTAACAGCAATCAAATGTGAGAAAACTACTCTGATGAAAGTATGAAAAAAAAAAATCTTAGAAAAAAATGTTAAAAAAGTTAATATTTTTTTTTAACATAATCTCACCAGTCATTAGTTATTTAATTTCCTCATTTCCTTCCTTTTTCAAAAAAAGTGACAACATTTTACAACTTCAAAAAACTTGCCATGCCTCCTTCTAAATACCTCAGACTGTCTACTTTCCAAAAAGGGGTCATTTGGGGGATATTTGTAATGTCCTGGCATTTTAAGGGTCTAAAGAAATGAGATAGGTCGAAATTTGTAGAAGCTTTACACAAACCAATTAATATACACTTATTGGGATTTTTTTTACCAAAGACATGTAGCAGAATACATTTTGGCCTCAAAAAGAAATTTGACTTTATTGGATTTGTTTTATATCAGAAAGTAGAAAATATTGTTTTTCAAAAATGTTTGTATTTTTTTTTGTTTATATATCACAAAAATAAAAAAACAGTGGTAATCAGATAACACCAAAAGAAAGCTCTATTTGTGTAGAAAAAATTATATGAATTGAATTTGCATACAGTGTTGTATGAGCAAGCAATTGGCAGTTAACCACTTCAGCCCCTGAAGGTTTTAGCGCCTTCATGACCTGACCATTTTTTGCGATACGGCACTGCGTCGCTTTAACTGACAATTGCGCATTTGTGCGACGTTGTACCCAAACAAAATGTATGTCCTTTTTTCCCACAAATAGAGCTTTCTTTTAGTGGTATTTTATCATCTCCGTGTTTTTTATTTTTTGTGCTATTAATAAAAAAATTAGACAATTTAAAAAAAACAATATTTTTTACTTTTTGCTATAAAACACACCAATTAAAAAAAAAAAAAAAATCAAATAAAAAAAAATCTAATTGATTCATCAATTTAGGCCAATATGTATTCAGCTATATGTATTTTGTAAAAAAAAATCCCAATAAGTGTATATTGATTGGTTTGCACAAACGTTATCGCGTCTACAAATGATGAAATATTTTTATGGCATTTTTATTTTTATTTTTACTAGTAATGGTGGTGATCAGCGATTTTTAGCAGGACTGAGACATTGCGGCACACAAATCTGACACTAAGTGACACTTTTTGGGGACCAGTGGCACTAATACAGTGATCAGCACTAAAACAATGCACTCCCACTGTATAAATTACACTGGCATTGAAGGGGTTAACATCAGGGCCAATCAAAATGTTAAGTGTGCTCCTAGTAAGTGATTTCTAACTGTGCGGGAGATGGTTTGATTGGATGAAGAGAGGCGTTCTGGCTCTCCTACAAATGATCGTCAGGTCTCGGCGGCCACCGTGGCTGCCGGACCCGCTGATTGGCTCCTGCTGTGTCCAATCACAGAAAGAGTGGGTTGCTGGTGGTGCGTGCAGGCGCCCGAGACCCCAGAGAGAAAACAACATACAGGTACATTGTTTCACCCAGCCGGGCCGCCCTGCTGCAGTAACTGTGTGGTGGGCAGTCCGGAAGCAGTTAAAGTAGCACAGTGCTGAATAGCAAAAAATGGCCTGGTCATGAAGGGGGTAAAACCTGGAGGAGGTTAAAGCAGAAAACGTGCTACCTTGTAAAAAGAGACATTATTACTCTAGTTAGGCCTAAGAAATCATCAAATGTAACTAAAGACCTGCTGACAGCACACATAAGGCTCTGGCAAAATAAGGGTTTAGTAGATTAAGAAAATATCAAGTTAAGATCACCTCCATCTTCTTTAATAATTGAACTTGTTGTAGCTGCTTCTTTAACCTTTAACCTAGCCATGGCCACAATTTCCATTACTGGAGCTTGTAGTAATACATAGAAATGCAGAAACAGAAGGCTGAACCAGCTATGAGGCAGTAAGAAGTCACAGCCAACTTCACATCTGGAGACATAAAGACCAGTGAAGAACCGGCCTGGGTGATGACAGCGATGGATCCCTAGGCTGATGGGTACCTGTTTTTTTTTAAATCAGCAGCTACATTATTTGCAGCTGTTGACTTTTTTTTATTCAGCTAACAGCTTGAGTTCTTTTTTAAGTTCCTGTAGTCTCTCCTTTCCAAGTAGTTTTAGACCTTTTATCATTTTGTTGCTTGTCTCTGGACTCATTCAATCCCAATATTATATTTTTGGAAGCAAGGTTTCCAGAAGTGGACATGATATTCTAAATGAGGTCTAACTAACTAAAGATATATATAACGGAATCAGGAGCTCCTTTATCTTGTTGGAGATCTCTCTAGTGATAGCTAAAGATCTACAGTACAGAGGAATACTTACAGGTGGCATGATTGTGTCCCAGACCCATGCTCCAGGGGGCCCATTCGTGTGACCTGGACACTTGGATGGGAGGGGTGGTGGGGGCATGTAGAGGAACTTATCCCTCCATTCAGCCACTGAATGTCCCCTTGTCCTCCCCTCCCTCCTGCAGACATTCAGTGGCTGCAGAAAGGAAATGGAGGGCATTGGTTGCTCTACGTGCCGCCCCACTGCCTCCCTATCCTTGTCCTGCTGCCCTGGGCCCATGTGTGCTCCCCTGGTTCCCTGCCCCAGCGCTGCTAGGGTTCCCCCTCCCACCAGCTGCTGTGGGGATTACTGTTAGGATGGAGACCAAGAAGGAGCTGGGAAATGTCTAATTTATTGGCCCCTTTCTTGTCTTAATGAATAGATCACTGACTCTTTTTTTTATTCATAGCTGAAGCATAGTAAACTGTGCGTACTATGTTTCAGTTTATGAAAGAACGACAAGCTCTGTATAGAGCTATTTCTGATCATTCATTTTCTGCTGAGGCTACAGAGATGGAGATTGAGGTATCCACAATCTCCTTTCTTTATCTCAAAGGTGAAACATCAGAGGTCTGTTTAGACCCCTGATATTTCATCAAAGCTCCCTAATGGTGGTCCTAAGTTTAAAAATATAAATAAATACATGAAATTAGAAAAAATAAATAAATAAAATAAAATGGTAAAAACATAATAAAAAAATTAATTAACAAAATTTAAAAACTACTGACACCAGTGGCAGAACTACCGGGGTTGCAAAGGTTGCACTTGTGACCTGGTCCTGGCATTCCACCACTGTGGGGGGACCCCAAGATGGCAAGGAGGGGGTTTGCTGTGAGACCATAAAAAATTTTCCAACAATAGGAGTAAAGGGCCCTGGGATCAGTGGGTAGGGCACTGGCTAGGGGCCAGGGGGGCCCTTCATGGTTTCTTGCACCAGATCCCTGAAGGTTGTATTTATGCCTCTGCTACAGTATATAGGCAAACCAGGACCTCCTTTCTCCTGCTGATGATCCCACCAGTAATAGCAAAAGATCTATATAAGAGCATAAGGACCTCTGGCGGTAACTAAAGATCTATATAGAGAAATCAGGACCTCCTTCCTCCTGCTTGTGTTCCATCTAATGATAACTAAAGGTATATATAGAGGAATCAGGACCTTATTTCTCCTGCTGGTGTTCCCTTTTGTGACAACTAAACCCAACTGTTTGCTCATTTTGCAATCATCTGAAAGGAACCCTTCTAAGTATCTTTCTTCAGTTGATCTGGCAAACACGTTGCCCCCATAATTGTACTATTGCGCACAGTCATTGGCTTCCAAAGCCCTGTTATTATCACGTCTTTTACACCTAGCATCTTGTTATTTTACTGATTTGAATCTGGCTTTGAATATTGTAGCATCTTATGTGTAAGATTATAAGAGATAACTATAACTTTTGCTGATGGGAAGAAAAAATATGTTGTACATTACCTATACCAGTGTTTCTCAACCGTGGTTCCGTGGAACCCTAGGGTTCTGCGAGAGGTCCCCAGGGGTTCAGCGGTGATCTACTTGTCAACCGCAAGCCGCTCTTAGGTAGATTGCATCCCCACTGCTCTGCATGCAGACAGTCCGGTAAACAAAGAGTGTCTCTGCTCTTCTTGGCGCCCCCCCCCCCCTTCTTGTCCATCTCAGTTGCTTGTATGTGATAGGATGGACAAGAGATGAGGGGCTGGCTGGGAACAATGTGCGAGCTTCAGGACTGTAACAGCCGCTTCCCCATGTCCCTCTGCATGAAAAGGAAACCGCCTTGCTCAAATGTAATAATGTAGTCTGTTCCCTTGTAAATATGTATCCTGCTCCTATGTGCCCTATGTCTCCTGCTCCTATGTGCCCTGTGTGTCCTGCTCCCATGTGCCCTATGTGTCCTGCTCCCATGTGCCCTATGTGTCCTGCTCCCATGTGCCCTATGTGTCCTGCTCCCATGTGCCCTATGTGTCCTGCTCCCATGTGCTCTACGTGTCCTGCTCCTATGTGCCCTATGTGTCCTGCTCCTATGTGCCCTATGTGTCCTTCTACTATGTGTCCTGCTCTCATGGGCCCTGCTCTCATGGGCCCTGCTCTCATGGGCCCTGCTCTCATGGGCCCTGCTCTCATGTGCCCTGCTCTCATGTGCCATGGGTCCTGCTCTCATGTGCCCTGGGTCCTGCTCTCATGTGCCTTGCTCTCATGTGCCCTGCTCTCATGTGCCCTGCTCTCATGTGCCCTGCTCTAATGTGCCATGTGCCCTGCTCCCATGTGTCTTGCTCCAATGTGTCCTTCTCCCATGTGCCCTGCTCCAATGTAATCACGTACCCTGCTGCTATGTACTGTGCCATCCTGCTTCGTGTACCTTGCCCTGCTGCTGCCGCCCTGTACACTGCTATCAAGTTGGACCCAGAATTAAGCATTTGTGCAAAGAAAAGCAAGTACAAGTTTCACATTAAATAGGTATGTTTTAATATTTATTCTATTATTTAATGCTATTTTTAAAAGTAATTCTTGTTATATCTACAGCTCACGGATCACACCGCTGTTCTGTGACCCATTGATATGAAAACTTATTTCAAGGGCTCCCCAAGATTTCAGACTTTTTGTCAGGGGTTCCTCGATGGTAAAAAGGTTGAGAAACACTGAACTATACAGTTGCCTCTTTGCCTTTGCTACCACAGGTGAACAGCTTCTTTCTATTTTTTTCCCAGGAGAAACCTGAATCAGCTACATATTTTCACAATGAAAATTTAACAATCCTCATTATGAACCTCTTTGCTGCTGGAATGGAAACAACCTCAACAACTTTGAGATGGGGGCTTCTGCTGATGATGAAATACCCAGAGATTCAAAGTAAGAACGTGTCTCTGTCCAAACATATAAGTCTGGTTTGCAGAGCCCCTGCTGGGTATATTTAAAATATAAAACATTTGTTTAACCAGTTCCCGACCGTGCGCCGTGTTTTCACGGCAGCAGTCGGGATGCTGAGTGCGAATCGCCGTAAAAAGATGGCGATCTGCAATCAGCCACTAGGGGGCTGAGGAGTGTGCCAGTGGCTCGGGCGGACCCGATGTCCACCGGCGAGCCGCGATGAGAGGCCACAGGGAAAGAACGGGGAAGCGCTGATGTAAACACGGCAGTTCCCCGCTCTGTTAGTAGGGGCATGGGTGATCTACTGATCCCTGCCACTGGGATCAGTTAGATCTCTCATGCCCATGTTAGCCCAACCCCCCCACATTAAGAACACACCCAGGGAACACAGTTAACCCCTAGCTCTCCCCCCCAGGTTAACCCCTTCACTGCCAATGACATTTATACAGTAATCAGTGGACATTTAAATTTCTGATCGCTGAACAAATGTCATTGGTCCCAAAAAAGTGTCAAAAATGTCTAACATGTCCGCTGAAATATCGCATTACCACTAAAAATCGCAGATCGACGCCATTACTAGTAAAAAAAAAATAAAAAATAAAAACCCCAGAAAGGATTTCTCATCATCCGTAAACACGGCCACTTTTGCGCAAACCAATCAATAAAAGCAGATTGCAATTTTTTTTATCAAATATGAGGAATTATAAAAATCGGCCACAAACGGTGAAAAAAATGTTTTTTTATATTTTTTTTGGGATTTGAATTTTAGCAAAAAGTAAGAAATTTGGGTTTTTTTGCAAAATGGTCGCTCTTCTTTTGTTTATAGCGGTGATCAGAAATGACGCAGAGGCAATCAAATACCACCAAAAGAAAGCTCTATTTGTGGGAAAAAAAGGACGCACATTTTATTTGGGTGCAACGTCGCACGACCGTGCAATTGTCAGTTAAAGCGACGCAGTGCCGAATTGCAAAAAGGGCTCTGGTCCTAAAGCTGGAAAACCTTCCGGTTGGTAAGTGGTTAAAAAAACATATAATTAGACCATACGTAGAGGCTTGACACTCACATTATGACCAAACAGAGAGCTGCACTAATCTTTTACTGCAAACCATTGATACAGAGCAATTTCACCATGCCATAGAAATATACAATTCTTTGAAAAAACAAAATACATTCATTAGCCAGCGTGTAAGCAGGTGTAGTTAGCTGGCTGGCAGTAGATGGCTCTGCTCATATTATACTAGGGAAAAGAGAAAAGTTAAACTGTATGTAAGTAATAGCTTGATATGTGCACTGCCGAAAATGTCTTTTTTTTGGCTTTCATTTTATTTGTTTTCTTTTTTAATGTTTTCCAGATAATTCATTATGATCGAAATTTGTTATTTTGAATAAATTCGTAAATTCATAAAATTTCGTATTCGTTACGTTCACTAATAGGCAGCAAAATTTGAAAGGAAATTCTAATACCTATAATTTAATAGTTTATAACTATTATTATTGTTGTTATTATTATTATTTTTTATCAATAAATAATAATAATAAAAAAAACTATGATAATGGTTAATCATTTATTACATTCACTAACAGCCAAATTTAAAAGGAGATATTACCTATAATTTAATAACTTATAAGTTTATAACTATTATTATAGTTTTTATTATTATTATTAATAATAAATAATAATAATAAAACAATAATAATGGTTAATAAACATAATAATTTAATTACAATAGAAATTATCCAAATTTTTTTTGTTCTTTTGGATTTTCGAATTTCCGTTCTTTCGAATTTCGGATTTTCGTTCTTTTGGAGAATTTGTTTTCGGAAAAAAAATGTTGAAATGTTTTTCAGTAATTCTGATGTTTCTGAATTAACGAATATGCCAAATTTTTAAAAAAAAATGAATTTTGAACAAAACAAATTGCAAATGTCTAGTGATAGCTCCCCTTTTAGAGAAGCCCCTCCTTAACAAATGCTGTAGCTGCTGACTTTTAATGATAGGACACTTACCTGTCCATCGATGCCGCAATGTTGGCACCCCATAGCCATAAAAAAGTCTACATTATGACCCATATCATTTTTATCCTCAATCAATGTGTTTCTATCCACCTGTTCCACGTTTTTACATATAAATCTCTTACCGACGGTGTTAGCTTGCTGTACGTTATCTCCAATATAAGAACAGTTTCTTCTTACCCTAAGGAATTGACTCTTAGGTATGTTGTTCAACCAGGCACTGTGATGACAACTTTTATATGGAATGTAAGCATTCCTGTCACTCGTCTTGAAAAGCTTCCTAATGGTGAGGGATTAAGAATTTTACATAATCTCCAAGTCTAAATAAGTGATCTTTTGTGTACTAATTTCCCAAGATAACTCAATATTTTTATCAATTAATTTCTCTATAAAGGAGGTAAAATCATTAGTATTAGATTTGCAATTTTTGATGGTCCTCTACCTCCATATTTTAAAAACATTGACAAATGTATTATCATTCTTCTGAGGAGTATTTTTTTTACCACAAGAAAAAACAGATAGAATAGTTGAACGTAAATCAAAGATGGAGATTAGCAAACCTAACACAGGAGGAGGGATATATGAGAGAAAGATAATTATCTTGTTGGACAGATTATGGTAGGAATGGTATGACAGGACAAAGAAGAGGATGGAGGGGTAGACCTTTTTTCGGACATGACACCAGTAGGGGGTCATCTACCAGGACTTACTTTTATCATAATTCTATAATCCTATAGATATTTAATAGATTTTCCCTTAGGATCACACCCCTAGAAGAGTTTTTTTTTCAAACCATTGGAGGGACCACATACGTCCCATGTGAATTCAAGCTGGCAGCGGAAGTTCCCAAGATGAAAGAGGTGAAGTAAAGGGGGCAAGAGGAAACAAAAGATGCAGAATGTGACAGGCAAAGGGATATTTAATATAAGGGGAGGACCTCTTAACAAAGATGAGATTAAAGTGGATGTAAACCGGATTCATGAAATTTGAGCTGGGCACATCTATCTGTAGAGTTTTCTTCAAAGCACTGTGCCTCCTAGCTCTGTCCTGCTCTGTTCCACTGTTATCAACCATCATCTTTTGACAAGCTCTCCGGGACCCGGAGATAGAAGTGTGTGTCGGAGGAGGTTGCTATAAATAGATTAGCACACTGCTTGTCATCTAACAGCAGAGCTCTGCATGTGTGGGGAGGGGGTGTGTGCCTTTCCTCCAATCAGCTGTCTCACAGTGTCTCACAGTGACCAGCAATAACCCCTCCTAAAGGGAAATGAGGAAGTGAAAATTCCAACAAAATGTGCCCTTTCTAAACAATATATAAATGTGAAGACAGCAGATATACATGTGATACTTATATACAAAGATTTGATTCATCCATGTGTATCATCTGAGGCTGTTCACTTCACTGGGTATATGGAGGGTTTACATCCACTTTAAAATATTGGAATTTAAATTTTCCCCCTCCAAGAATCGTAAAAATTTGAACATACATAGGGATTCACAAGTTTATTAGGAAATTAAATGTGAAAAATATTGGTTAAGCAATACCCAAGCATTAAGAATTGGAGGAGGAGATAATTATAGAGAAATGAAATACAGTGGACTATGTAATAAAGCCATTTTTAATTCTCAACATAATGATAATAAATGTGTTGATGTTTTTAAGATGGTGGTGGAGGACCTTGAAAAATTCAAAAAGTCAAAAAAAGAAAAGATCTTTGCTTTATTACAGAAGGTATTAAGTTATTGGAAGACAAGTAGGACATGATGATTATCAGACCTGCTGATAAAAGGGGGGGGGAATTGGGGTGACCCTTAGGGTCCTAGCTCACGACCTCATCATTACATTTAAAGAGAAGCTATGTACACAAGATACAAAAAAGGACAAAAGAAGGCAATTGTGGACAAGGGAGGGGAAATATTTGATCCACACCATGTGTAAAGTTCCTATTCTGTATACAGTATATTACTCACAAATATAAGGAATATCCTCTGGGACGTTCCATTGTGAATAGGATTGACTCAGTTTGCTAGAGAATCGGGGAATATATCAATTTATTTTTACAGCCATTGATTTTGAAAACTAGGTCATATTTTCATAATAATATGCCTTTGTTACAATTATTGAACCAGGTGGAAGCTAGTAATGACTTGATTATGGACATGGCAGATGGCAGGTCTTTATATACTATAATTGACCACTTAAAAGCCTTAGAAGTGGTAACAAGGGCAATTGACAAAGATGGTGAGTTGTGTGGATGCCAAAAAAGATGTCTTAGGAAATGCCTCAATTTATGGGCACAATTGCTTTTGGTTTTGGAGAAAATACTATCAACAGATTAGGGGAATTTCCATGGGAGCCTGCTTTGCTAATTTATTCATGGCTAAGTGGGAAGAAGAGAAGATATTCACTGAGAAACCAGCACAACTGATAGTATATTGCAGGTTCATTGATGATATTGTATTGATTTGGAAAGGCACCCCATAATGATTTAGACTCCTTTATAGAGAAATGACATGACAATGATAAAAATATTGAGTTATCTTGGGAAATTAGTACACAAAAGATGAATTATTTAGACTTGTCAAAGTCTGAATCGCTTACCACTAGAAAGTTTTTCAAGCCGCCTGACAGGAACGTTTACATTCTATATAAAAGTTGTCATCACAGTGCCTGGTTGAACAACATACCTAAAAGTCAATTCCTTAGGGTAAGAAGAAACTGTTCTTATATTGGAGATTACGTACAGCAAGCTAACACCGTCGGTAAGAGATTTATTTGTAAAGGTTATGATGAGGATGTCATCATAAACAATATTAAAAACGTGGAACAGGTGGATAGAAACACATTGTTTGAGGATAAAAATTATATAGGTCATAATGTAGACTTTTTCATGGCTATGGTTTTGGATTTTAATTGACAACATAAACAAATCAGGGAAAAAACAGCAAGATCGCTTAGTAAAAGCACCACATAACACACACATTACACATAGTTAGGCACATACTTAACCCTTTGATCACTCCTAGATGTAAACCCCTTCCCCGTGTCATTAGTACAGTGACAATATATAGCACTGATCACTGTATTAGGGACACTATTGATATCAGTGTCAGTTGGTCAGTTAGTGTACCCACCAGCCAGCATCAGCTGGGGTTAGATTGCCCGTCATACTACCACAGTCCCACTATAAGTCGCTGATCAACTCCATTACTAGTATACAAAAAGAATAAAAATTACAGTAGCTATACCAGATACTGTAACTTTCACGCAAACCAAATAATATACACTTACAAGGTTTTTTTGTGTGCCAAAGACATGTAACAGAATTCATTTTAGCCTAAATTTGTGGAAAAAAATGTTTTTTTCCATTTTTTTATTGGATATGTTTTATAGCAGAAAATAATTTTTTTTTTTTTTTTCAAAATTTTCCACCTTTTTTCATCTATATCACAAAAAAAGTGGTGATAAACTACCACCAAAAGAAAGCTCTATATGTGTAAATTTAATTTGGGTACAGTGTTGCATGACCGCACAATGGGCAGTTAAAGTAGCGCAGTGCTGAAAAATGCTCTGGTCATGAAGGGGGTAAAATCTTTCGGAGGTCAAGTGGTTAAAGGACTTTTTCTAAGGTGAATATTTGTTAACTTACATTTAGCTGTTTGTAAAAATGGGATTAGTGGTTTACCCTGTACTCATTAAGGGATGGATATCTGCCTCCTTAATCCTCCATATCCTTTTTGAAGGACCAGATCTGAGGAAGAGGCCTTTTCCCTGAACATTGAGACAGCATGCCATGAAATGGGGGAGGCTTTGCTGTTCCCCTGTTCTATGTACCCCCTCCATGTTGAAAGGCTGTGGCCTGCTCTGGCCTAGGAAAGGTACCATAGGCTCATTGCCCTCCTTTTCCTGGCCATCCAGGCTGCACTCCTGGATAAAGGTTAGGTGGAATTTAAATGGGAACCCACATTTTTTTTCACTTTTAAAAAATTGGTTAACCTCCTCTTGCCCATGCTATAGCCAAATGACGGCTACAGCGCAGGCCTTAATTGCAGGGAGGCCGTCAATCACCGAATCTATGAGACTCTGCTGATCACAGATCCCGGCCCCTTACCATGTGATCAGCTGTCAGCCAATGTCAGCTGATCATGTGATGTAAACAGAAGATCGGTAATCGTTTTTTTCCCTCACGCTGTCAGCATGAGGAGAAAAAAAGCTGATCACTGGCTTCTGTCAGAGGGACATCAGTCCCTCACACAGATAGCCCCTGCTGCTTCATCAGTACCCACCAGTGCCACCTACCAGTGCCCACAGTGCCACCTACCTTTGCCCACCAGTGCCACCTATCAATGCCCACTAGTGCTGCTAATCAATGCCCATCAGTGCCTCATCATCAGTGCCAATGATCAGTGCTGCCTAATAGTGTCACCTACCAGTACTTACCAGTGCCCATCAGTGCCACCCATCAGTACCACCTATCAGTGCCCTTCAGTGATGCACATCAGTGCCAACCATCAGTGCCACCAATCAGTGCCACCCCTCAGTGCCACCTTATCAGTGCCCATCAGTCCAGCCTATCGGTGCCCATCAGTGCCTATCAGTGCACATCAATGAAGGAGAAAAATTACCTGTTTTCAAAATTTTATAACAAACTAAAAACTTTCGGTCTTTTTTAGTTTTTTTTAGCAATAAATAAAAACCCAACAGTGATTAAATACCACCAAAAGAAAGCTCTATTTGTGGGGAAAAAATAATCAAAATATCATATGGCTACAGTGTTGCATGACCGCGCAATTGTCATTTAACCACTTACCAACCGGAAGGTTTTCAAGCTTTAGGACCAGAGCACTTTTTGCGATTCGGAGCTGCATCGCTTTAACTGACAATTGCGCGGTCGTGCAACGTTGCACCCAAACAAAATTTGCGTACTTTTTTTCCCACAAATAGAGCTTTCCTTTGGTGGTATTTGATCCCCTCTGTGTCATTTCTATTCGCCGCTATAAACAAAAGAAGAGCGACCATTTTGCAAAAAAACCCAAATTTCTTACTTTTTGCTAAAATTCAAATCCAAAAAAAAATATAAAAAAACATTTTTTTCACAGTTTTTGGCCGATTTATATAATTCCTCATATTTGTGATAAAAAAAAAAAATCGCAATTGGCGTTTATTGATTGGTTTGCGCAAAAGTGGCCGCGTTTATGGATGATGAGAATTCATTTCTGGGGTTTTTATTTATTTATTTTTTTTTCACTAGTAATGGCGGCGATCTGTGATTTTTAAATGTCCACTGATTACTGTATAAATGTCATTGGCAGTGAAGGGGTTAACCTGCAGGGGGAGAGCTAGGGGTTAACTGTGTTCCCTGGGTGTGTTCTTACTGTGGGGGGTTGGACTAACATGGGCATGAGAGATCTGACTGATCCCAGTGACAGGGATCAGTAGATCACCCATGCCCCTACTAACAGAGCGGGGAACCGCCGTGTTTACATCGGCGGTTCCCCGTTCTTTCCCTGTGGCCGCTCATCGCGACTCGCCGACGGACATTGGGTCCGCCCGAGCCGCGGGCACACTCCTCAGTGGCTGATTGCAGATCGCCGTCTATTTACGGCGATTTGCGCTCAGCATCCCGACTGCCGCCGTGAAAACACGGTGTGCGGTCGGGAACTGGTTAAAGTGCAACAGTGCTAAAAGCTGAAAATTGGTCTGGGCAGGAAGGGGGTTTAAGTGCTCAGTAAGCAAGTGGTTAAAGGATTAAACTGTACCAGTCTGCAATAACACATGTAATGTTAAGGCCTCATGCATACTAGATGTTATAAAAATGGCAGCAGCATTAGCTGTAGAAAGCTATAGCTGTAGAATTAGTTTTTCAATGTTTTTTAGTGTTTTTTTGCATTTGTGTTTTTTAGCAAAACTATACTCCCACAGAAGCTTAAGGCTCAAAAACATTCATAAACACCAAATAGCCATATTTTTCAGGGCTTATGAGCGTTTTTCAGAGTTAGAGCGTTTTCACAGCTGAAAAACTCCTCTCAAACTCACTAGTTCTGCATTTTTTTATCCAGCCAGAAAACACCTCTAGTAAAAAGCCTATGTGTGCATGGACACATAGGATAACATGCTGGGGAGGTTACTGGCTATAGGAAAAATGCCTGAAGCCAAAAACATCAGCTGTAAAAATGACATACTGGACATTTCCAAATGGAAGATAAGGGACTTTAAAGGCACTTAAGTTTAACAAAGATCTGAACATGAAAGTGTATATAAAAATGTTTTTTATTCAAATTTCATTAAAAATTACAAAGATAAAAGACATATCTATGAATCAGCCAAGGGTACATGGCTCCCTGGTGATGGGCATCACACCAGGGCAGCTGCCCAGGTGTCCTAGTTCTCGACAGCCCTAAATAGGTATAGTAATATATACAATCATAGAGGACAAAAGTAGTAAGCCTTAGTAAAGTATATAGCTAAAGCCAGACTATAAGTGTACAGGCAAAATAGGGCTGAGGTTGAACAAGACCCCAGAGGGGGCGAAGAGGACTCATAGGCAGGGCCCCAGCGGATATCCATCAGCACGGGAATATAAATATACTGAATACCATCTCTACATGTTTCACGTCTAGGCGACGCTTCCTCAGGAGAAACAAGGGTGAGTGTTTCCATAAAATCCTATAAGGTAGAACATATTGTCACGATAACAAAAAATAACATAACATTATCAAGTTTTAAACAAAGCCAAATAACATAATTAGTTACGGATCTTGAAATTACAATCACTATAAGCATAAATACCTACAGCTCCAAGTAGCAACAGCGAACATCAGGAGAGAGCCAAGAGGAAGATGGTACAAGAAAGAGAGAGAGCCCTCAGTTCAGGCTACCACCAGAGGATGTGGGGGCAGACCTCGGTACTATTGGAAACAACAAGGTACATAAAAAGGGGGCGTACTAAACATAGGATAATTTTTTCTTCCATGGCTGTTGCATGTAGAGAAAAAGTCAAATCATACTCACTAGTAGTCAGATTAATTACTCATACATAGGTATTAAGGGGGATGTCCAATCAGTGGGGGAGCCACACATAGGTAAAGTCGTAGGCAGCATG
>BLSH010115493.1:68344-93345 GCA_018402905.1 Glandirana rugosa
GGTCGCCGGGACTAGGACAGACGGTCCTCTTACCAATTCCCCCTCCTCTCTTACTTGTACTCCCCAAGCTCTCTTAACGATTCCCCCTCCTCTCCTACTAATGCCCTCCAGCTCTCTCACCAAATTCCCCTTCTTTTCTTACTAATACTCCCCATATCTCTCACCAATTTCTGACCCCTCTCTTACTAATGCCCTCCCAGGCCTTTCACCAATTCCCCTTCCTCTCTTACTAATGCTCTCCCCAGCTCTCTAACCAATTCCCCCTTCCTCTCTTACTAATGCACCCCTCTCTCTCACCAATTCCACCCTCCTCTCTTACTAATGCCCACTTACCTTCCACAAGCCACTGAGAGATGGGATCAGGGCTGTTGAGAGTCGACATCCTGGCTGCTGGCAGACAGGATCAGGGCCGCTGGCACACGGGATGAAGGCCGCTGGCATACAGCATTGGGGCCACTAGCAGACAGGATTGGAGCTGCTGAGAGCCAGCATAGGCTCTCTCACCAATTCACCCCTCCTCTCTTACTAATGCCCCCTCCATCTCTCTCACCAATTCCCCCTCCTCTCTAACTAGTGCTCCCCCAGCTCTCTCACCAATTCCACCCTCCTCTCTCAGTAATACCCCCAGCTCTCTCACCAATCCCCCCCTCCACTCTTACTAATGCCCTCCCAGCTCTCTAACCAATTCCCCCCTCCTCTCCTACTAATGCCCACTTACCTTCCACAAGCCGCTGAGGGATGGGATCAGGGCTGTTGAGAGTCAACGTCATGGCTGCTGGCAGACAGGATCGGGGCTACTGGCACACAATATCGGGCAGCTGGCACACGGGATGGAGGCTGCTGTCAAATGGGATCGGGGCCACTGGCAGACAGGATTGGAGCCACTAAGAGCAGGCATAGGCTCTCTCACCAATTCCCCCCTCCTCTCTTACTAATGCCCCCTCCAGTTCTCTCACCAATTCCCCCCTCCTCTCTTACTAATGCCCCCCAGCTCTCTCACCAATTCACCCCTTCTCTCTTACTAATGCCCCCCAGCTCTCTCACCAATTCCACCCTCCTCTCTCAGTAATGCCCCCAGCTCTCTCACCAATCCCCCCTCCTCTCTTACTAATACCCCCAAGCTCTCTCACCAATTTCCTCCTCCACTCTTACTAATGCCCTCCCAACTCTCTAACCAATTCCCCCTCCTCTCTTACTAATGCCCCCCAGCTCTCTCACCAATTCCCCCTCCTCTTTTATTGACCCCCCCAGCTCTCTTACCAATTCCCCCCTCCTCTCTTAATAATTTCCCCCCAGCTTTCTCACCAATTCCGCCTTCTCTCTTACTAATGCTCCCCCAGCTCTCTCACCAATTCCCCCTCCTCTCTTTACTAATGCTCACCCATCTCTCTCACCAATTCCACCCTCCATTCCTACTAATGCCTGCTTACCTTCCACAAGCCGCTAAGAGATGGGATCAGGGCTGTTGAGAGCCGACATCATGGCTGCTGGCAGACAGGATCGGGGCTACTGGCACACAATATCGAGGCTGCTGGCATACAGGATCAGGGCCGCTAGCTGACAGGATTGGAGCCGCTGAGAGCCAGCATAGGCGACACTGAGAGGTGGGATTGGGAGCCGAAGATGAGGGCGGAGCTGAGAGGCCTGCAAATGATGTCATCGGTTGCGGTTCTAACAACCGATTACTTCATTGAGGGGGGAGCAGAGATTGGGACCAGATCTTCTAGGAACCCTCAATTGATGCTGTGTGTGAGAGCACACATTGCACCCATTGAGGATACCACTACTTGTTCCAGCCCTGGGCTCCAGGACTTCAGCTCAGATCCGTGGGACCCCGGCACTTCAATCTTCAAATCAGACATCAAATCGCGGGAGAGTCCCACAGAATCCGTCCCTCCGGGTGGAGGTATGATAAAGGTGCCAAAGCACCATGTGGTTTCTGTGTGGCTGCATTTTAAAAATGATTCAGGGACCCATTTCCTGCAGGACACACAGGTACAGCAGCCCATTCAAATGAATGGGCTGCTGTACCTGTGCAAACGTGGCATGCAGAACCGCAAAGATGTCAACCTCGGCCTAGCATTAAGAGACCGCAAACAATGCAGCTTTGGAAAACTGTTCAGCTGCTAAAAACACATATATATAATGTTTAGGGGCTCTGAGTAATTTTCTAAAAAAAAAAATACTAATTTGTACATGTCGGAGAAAAATGTTAGAATTGGTCTAGGTAGCAATTTTAGGCCCAAAGTAGGTGGGCAAATTCCTCCGATAAATGTCCAGAACCACAAATAACTTGGGTTTGCCTCAACCCACAAAATGAATCTCATCCCTACTCTTGACCCAGCCTAAGTTGTCCAGATGCGTTTACCAAGACTGAAATGTATTTTGAATACCTTTACAGCTACCACTTCCAGCAAGCATCATAATAATCATTCTAGAACATAACCCTCAAAACATAGTATGAGAATAGCCTACCTCAAAGTACACAGGCTCTTTCATTAATACTTAACTTTGAAGAGCATTGTAATAGTGGCAGCCCGTAATGCAGAGCACAGCCGCCCCCTAATCTATACATCAGGCCCCCTAATCTATATGCGGGGCGCCGGACACATGGATTCCAATGGTATTTTTTTTTAGAAGCACATGATTAGAGCCAGAGTCTCTATTAGGTTTCAAAAAAGGGTGGACTCCGGGTGCAGAGCACTGCACCCAGAGCACATCCACTTGTGTGACAATAGCAAATGAATATTTGCTATTGTCTTCCTGATTCTCCTCCCGACCAATCAGGAAGAAGGTCCTGAGATACATCACCCGATTGGCTGAGAGGAGAAGTGATCCTATTGGCCACCGAGGAAGAGGAGGGAGGAGATGCAGGGCAAGCCACCGTGAAGCACTAGGAGGAGGAGACGACCCCCAGAGAAAGCACTGCCCATGACCTAGATGGGGTAAGTGTGGGGCTGGTGACCGACCGACCGGGGGTTGCCTGTGACCCGACCAAGGGGGAGGTGTCGGCGGGTGGATTGCTTGCCGCCTCCCATATACCACCAACCGCCACTGCACTGTAAGTAAAAAATAGGATTGCAATTTTCACCTTATTCTGTTCATTTTCCCACCCTGCACCGTAACATAATATTATATTGTATGCCGTCACCAGTAATTTTTATTTTGGTTACATTTCTTCTCTAACTATAAATTTTTGTTTCATTTCCATTGATGACTGTAGAAAACGTCCAGGATGAAATAGATAAGGTCATTGGATCTGCTGTTCCTCAGGTTATGCACAGGAAAGAGATGCCATATACAGATGCCGTTATTCATGAGATTCAGCGGTTTGGCAACATAATACCGACTAACCTTCCACATGCTACTACACAGGATGTTACTTTTAAAGGCTACTTTTTACCAAAAGTAAGCAGCATGATAAGTGTTCTGTATTGTCTTCTTGTCTTAAAATGTATTTCCACTTTTGTGGTCAAGATTGGGAAACCCCACTATATGTTTGTTACATGTTCCCATTCTCACAGAATACCTTTTTTGATGTTTCTCAGTAGAAGGCCTCATGGCAGACTGCAAGCTTTTCCAAATAGTAAGTCTGTCGCAATAGAAATGCTAAGGACAGATGACGTTTCCACTCAGTAACATACAATACAGAAGGCAAGGTTTTAAATCTTTAACCCTTTGTTAGGACAGACAGCGGGTTATTTACTAAAACTGGGGAGTGCAAAATCTGGTGCAGCTCTGCAAAGAACTTCCAGGCTTTATTGCCAAAGCCTAATTGAACAAGCTCAAGTTAGAAGCTGATCGGCTACCATGCAGAGCTGCACCAGATTTTGCATTCTGCAGTTTTAGTAAATCAACCCCACAGTGTTCAAATCTAGTTTACAACTGATATTGAGACCTGCCATCACAGTACAGACAGGGCTAATTATGGCAAACATAAACAAAGATAACTAAGTAGGATTTTTCAGTGCTGAAGTTATCAGAAAAATATCTAAAATCCAAAATCCCAAACATCAAAGAGTATACTATTTTAATGAAGCATGAAATAACGCCAAAGTAGAAATGATCCCAATTCGGCTGCAAAAGTGGAAATTCACTTTAACCCATTCAGATCAGCGCTATTGCCGAAGTACGGCTCCAACGTGGATCTGAATTTCCGGATGGACGTCCATGGATGTCCTGGCCATGTGCGCGCTCCTGGCGCGCACTCACAGGCAGCGGCTCACAGGTGGCCCGAGTCCGCCCGAGACCCGTGATCCCCTGTCAGACCTGCAGAACGGAGAACCGCCAATGTAAACATAGCGGTTCTCCTTTCTGTTGAAGGGGACATGACAGATCTACTGATCCCTGTCACTGGGATCAGTTAGATCTGTTATGTCCTGACCAGCCCCGCCCCCCCACAATTAGGACACACCCAGGGAACCCACTTAACCCCTTCACTGCCCCCTGCAGGTTAACCCCTTCACTGCCAATGACATTTATACAGTAATCAGTGGACATTTAAATTTCTGATCGCTGTATAAATGTCATTGGTCCCAAAAAAGTGTCAAAAATATCCGACATGTCCGACCAATATCACAGTCCCGATAAAAATCGCAGATCGCCGTCATTACTAGTAAAAAATAAATAAATAATAAAAACACCATAAATCAATTCCCATAGTTTGTAGACGTGATAACTTTTGCGCAAACCAATCAATATACGCCGATTGCGATTTTTTTTTTGCCAAAAATATGTAGAAGAATATATATCGGCCAAAACTGTTGAATATTTTTTTTTTTGGGATATTTATTATAGCAAAATGTAAAAAATATTGTCCTTTTTTCAAAATCATCTCTCTTTGTTTGTTTATAGCGGCGATCATAAATGACGCAGAGGTGATTAAATAACAGCAAAAGAAAACTCTATTTGTGGGAAAAAAATTATATAAATTTAGTTTGGGTAAAACATCACACGAACGCGCAATTCTCATTCAAAATGTGACAGCGCTGAAAGCCAAAAATTGGTCTGTGCAGGGGGGGGGGGGGGGGTTTAAGTGCCCAGTAAGCAAGAGGTTAAAAAGTGTGATATTTGCTTAGTTAAATTCCAGTTTTAATACCGATGTAGGAATTTGTTTCTTAACAGCCTTTCAGTAAGTGTCTGTGTTATGGTATTTGTGCCTATAGAATTTGGTGCTCAGGTACAATCTGTGTTACATCATCTGCTAGACTTTGGTAGGATCCTTTGATAGCACTTTTTCCATAGAGAAAGGTCCTTTGTAAAACTTCCATTTCAGGGATAGGTTCTGCTGGTGAGAGTGCCCTCAATGTGCATGTCTGGAGAAAGGCCCCATGGCTGGAGCATGGGCCTAAAGGAGTGTAACACTCAAGCAGTCAAGCCAAAAGTAGGGTTTCCCAACAAGGGTCCACCAACTAGGGAATCCGCCACCTCCAACATTACAGCAGATTCATATTCCACCTGTGTTGAGCTAGAAAGAGCATGTGTTTGAAGTGGAGTGCAGGGACGAGGTAGGAGGAGTAGTTGACAGGAGTTTCTTCCAATAAAGCAATCTTATACTGTCAATAATGCAGGGTAATGAGATCTCTCAGAGATGAGGAATGAGATAGTGTGCTTGGGGAGAAGTTTTTCTTACAGGAATTCATCCTGCAGATGAGAGAGATCTCAGTTTTCCAGCTCAGTAGAAAGAAGAGAAAATCAGCAATAAGGGGAGAAAATGCAGGACTGAAGAAGTGAAATTGTAATGACAGTAGCTGGCCCACAGCTGGGAACAATTTAAGGCTGTCAACACAGCAGGACTGGTAGTGATGTGGGTAAAAGAAGTAAGAGAATAAAAATAGCAAAGTATTAGGGAAGATAATGAGTAGAGATGTGCATGACGGAAATATTTGTTTTGTTTCTTTTTGGATGCGTTCGTTAAGTTAATCATTTTGCTTCATCATATTCGTAATGTTAGAATGATTTGTTTTCGAGACTTGTTTTGTGTATTAGAAATCGTTTTGCATATTCATTATGTTAGAATCTAATTTAAAAATGAATTCAAATTTGAAAATGAATTAACATTCAAATCGGAAAAAAGGGATTTTATTAAAACTTACTGTAAAATCCTTTTCTCTGAGTTCACTGACAGACGCTGGCCTCTTTGACATGTGGGTTATATGCACATCCAACTAGGAGTTAACTAGGCAAAAAGAAAGAAAGCAAGCTGGCCCCTCCCAGGGGGCCGTCCTCTCTCTCCCATATAACCCCCCTGCTCTGCTTAGCATATCAGTTTGTAACAAGCCGTACAAACACAACGCAGAGGGGAGGGTGCTGCGTCTGTCAGTGAACAAGTGAACGTGTTTATGGTAAGTTTTAATAAAATCCCTTTGTCTCTTATGTTCAATGACAGATGCAGCTCTCATTGACATGTGGGGATGTCCCAAAGCTGTGTCAGAAAAGAGGGGTGGGTAAATGACAACAACTGTACCCATCAGAAACCTCTCAGGAGGCGCCAGCCGCACCTACACTGCCGCCTGTAAAACTCCGAAGATGTTGACACATCAACTTTATAAAACTTAGTAAACGTGTGCACCGAGGCCCAAGTAGCCACCTTGCACACCTGTGACACCGAGGCCTGGTGTCTGAAAGCCCAGGAAGTGCTAACAGCCCTGGTGGAATGATCCGTGACTGGGAAAGGGGGTACCTTGCCCCGAACAGAATACGCATGAGTCACGGTCTGTCTGATCCAACGGGAAACAGTAGCTGACGAGGCCGCCAATCCTTTGCATGGACCATTCGTCAGTATAAACAATGCGTCAGACTTCCGAAAAGAGTCTGTGGCCGCCAAATACACCCGCAAAGCCCTCACGACATCCAATGAATGTAACTCAACTGTGAAAAGAAGAAACCACCTTCGGTAAAAACAAACGAGACGGGTGCAAGACCGCCTTGTCCTTGTGAAGGACCATGTAAGGAGACTTGCAGGACAACGCTGCCAACTCAGACACCCGCCTAGCGGATGTAATGGCCACCAAGAAAGCCACTTTCTGCGACAGCAATTGTAAGGGAATATCCCTGATCTTCTCATATTGTGGATTCTGCAGCACAGAAAGCACCAAATTCAAATCCCATGGTGCCATAGGCGACCGTACCTGAAGAGGCACATGGCGCACACCTTGTACAAATGTACGAATCAACGAATGTGATGCCAAAGGTCGCTGAAAAAGAATCGCCAGAGCCAAAACCTGACCCTTGAGAGTACTCAAGGCCAATTTTTTATCCAGACCCTGGACACAACGTAAGAGTGGGGATTCCAACCCCTCGCCTCACACCAAGCAATATAGGCCTTCCAGGTTCGATGATAAATCTTGCGCAAAGTACACTTGCGCGCTTTCAGCATGGAAGGGATCACGGAGTCAGAGACACCCCTATCCCTCAACAACTGGGACTCGATAGCCAAGCCGTCAAAGCCAGTGAGGGTAAAGCAGGGTGCAATATGCGTCCCTGAGACAACAGATCTTCACGCAGCGGAAGGTGCCAGGGAACATCTGCCACCATTCGCACCACGTCGGCGTACCACGGACGCCGAGGCCAATCCGGAGCCACCAGGATGATCGGAATCCCCTCCGCTTCTGCCCTGCGCAGTAGCCACGGTAGATTCTTGATGAGAGGATAGGCGTACAGAAGATGATACCGACCCCAAGGCGCTACCAGCGCGTCCGTGGCGACCACCAACGGGTCCCTCGTCCTGCGCACAAAAGGTTTTACTTTGTGGCTGAACCGAGACGCCATGAGGTCCACATCTGGCGTGCCCCACTTGTGGCAAATCTGGCTGAACACTTCTGGATGGAGGGACCATTCCCCCTGATCCAGCGTCTGGCGACTGAGGAAGTCCGCCTGCCAATTCTCTACACCCGGAATGTAGATGGCGGAGATCGCCGGCACGTGAAGTTCTGCCCAGCGCAAAATGAGAACTGCTTCCGCAGCTACTGCCGAGCTCCTCGTTCCACCCTGCTGATTCACATATGCCACTGCCGTGGCATTGTCCGACTGAATCCCGAACCGGGAGGTCGTGCAACCTTTCCGTCCAGTGGGCGAGACAGAGCCTGATCACCCTCAGCTCCAGCACATTGATCGGAAGGCGAGATTCCTGCGCCGACCAGCGGCCCTGCGCAGACAATTTCCCCAGGACCCCCCAGCCCGATAGGCTGGCGTCCGTCGTGATTATCGACCAATTCAGGGGAATAAAAGACTTCCCAATGTTAAGGCCGGGGCCCGAAGCCACTATGTCAACGACCCTCTGGTCCAATCTGATCAACTGGTCATTGGGTCAGTGGGGACTTGTCCCACCGAGACAGAATCGCTCGCTGAAGGAGCCGAGTGTGACTCTGGGCGTAGGGCACCGACTCGAAGGCTGAAACCATGAGCCCCAACACCCACATACAAAACCGTAAGGAAGACCACCGGCGTGACAGCAGGGTTCGCCCCACTGCTTGCAGTGTCAGTAACTTAGCTGGAGGTAGGAACACCTTCGCCTGCTCCGTGTCCAGAATATAGACCCAGGCAACAGGACGGCGACACCGTCGACTTCTGCAGATTGATTAGCCAGCCAAAGTCCTTTAACGAGGTCATGGTGATAGCCACATTCTCCTCCAGAGCCGAAGCAGACTCCGCTCTCAAGAGCAGGTCGTCGAGGTATGCCCCTCTGCCTCAGTAGCGCTAGCACCGGGGCCACCAGCTTGGTGAACACCCCAGGAGCCAAGGCCAGACCGAAGGGAAGTGCCACGAATTGGTAGTGAAGATCTCCCACTGCAAAGCGCAGAAAGCACTGGTGCTGGAGACAAATGGGGACGTGGAGATACGCGTCCCTGATATCCAGAGACGCCATGAAGTCCCCTTGGTGCAGGGCGGCCACGACCGAATGGACAGATTCCATCCGAAATTTTCATGCTCTCACAAAGTGGTTTAACGCCTTTAGGTCCAGAACTGGCCTACCCCCCCCCCTTTTTTGGGACCACGAATAGGTTTGAGTAGAAACCATGAAACCTCTCCAACTGAGGTACTGGCACAATCACCCCCTGGTTGGAGAGTGCCTGAACAGCCCTTAAGAGGGCCTCCCGACGCCCCTGAGGGAGTCTCAAGTTCGATGAGAAGAGCCTGTCTGGGGGTAGAGTGCTGAACTCTATTCTGTACCGGAGGACACCACTTCCTGCACCCAACAGTCGGAAATGCGGGCAGTCCACCTGTCTGCGAACCCCAGAAGACGTCCCCCCACCCGAAGGTCGGGTGGGGGCAACCCATCATGCAGAGGAGGGCTTGTCCTCTGTCTTATCATTCTTGCGCTGCCAGGGATGCTTCCCGGCCCCTGTGCCAGGCTTGACGGGCCTCGACCCCTTGCCCGCTGCGCCAGGGGCATGAAAAAACCTCTTCTGATACCGAAGAAACAGGTCCCTGCTTGCAGCGGAACTCCCACTGCCTGGGCTCCCGGAAGGAAAGTACTCTTCCCCCCAGTGAAATCCTTGATGATTTCATCCAACTGTGGCCCAAAGAGACGGCCACCCTGAAAGGGAAGATCCGCAAGACCTTTTTTAGACGCGTGGTCACCCGACCACGAACGTAACCAGAGAACTCGTCTGATAATGACTGCAAAAACAGACATCTTTGACAACATGGGAAGCAGGTCCAGAGCTGCATCACACAGGTACCGAATACCCTGAAACAAATGCTCTGCCTTCTGCGACGCTTCCAGTGTCCTGCCGCAGGCCAAATCATTCTGCAGCTCTGCCATACATACAGACAGATATTGCGCCGCCATGGCAGACACCAGGGTTGGCCGCATGGCTGATCCTGCTAACAGGAAAAGTGCCCTGGACACTGCCTCTGTCCGCCTATCAGCTGGGTCCTTAAACGAGGGGGACCCTTCCAAGGGAATGGTTGTTGTCTTGTTCAGGCGAGCCACCGGAGGGTCTACTGCGGGGGACACCCACTTCTTCCCGAAACTATCCTCAAAGGGATGGACGCTGCCATTCCTGATAGACCAGGTGGTCAAAGAATGTATCATAAGGATAAGTCTTAGGCGACCTAGGTGGCCTAGCAGACCCGCAAACATATGCGGACACTTGCGACTCCCCTGCCTGGTCCAGTCGCAAGGAGGCACGGATATTAGAAATCAGTGCGGTCACCAGCGCTTTTTCATGCGCAACTGAGGCCCACTGGTCCTCTTCATTGTCCGAGGGTACCAGCTCACCCTCTGAGAGTTCCACAGGGGTCTCCGTGACCCCAAAGCCATTTTCGGTTCGGATTCGTCCCCTGAGGAACAAAGGGGAGGCGGGTTTTTTTGGGGGCCCCCAGAGTGTTGCTCGGCCCCACCCGGGGAAGAAATTCCCCAAACACTGCCCTCAGCTGTTCCAGGGACACCAGGGCCCCCAGCGCAGGCTGCGCTGCCGCTGACTCCTCCTCAGAAGGGCCTGCAGGATCATCTGCCATCGTACCACCGAAACTGACAGTCAATTTTAGAAAAAAATGATCTTACACCACCACAAAGCAGCCCCACCTCCGCTCCACAGAATGCCAGGGAGACCCTAGGAGGACTGCACCGACCGCTACCACACCCCAGGGAAAGCCCAGCTATACTTGCTGTTTTGTGCCCACAGAAACTGCTCCCAGCAGGAGTGCATAAAGGACCGCCACAAGAAGCGCTGTCCCAAGCAAAAAGGAAAGTAAAACGGCAGCAGCACGTTTTACACTGCTCCAGGGACATCCAATATGGCTGCCAAGATCATCCACAAGAGGCCAAAGCCTGTGTGCAGACCGTGACTACAGCAAAATGGCCACCGCTGGCACTAGAGGGAAACCCTCAGTAAAATGGCCGCAGCTACAGCAAAATGGCGGCGATCCGCCGCAAAATGGCGGCGGATCGCCGCATGGCGGTAAAAAAAATGCACAGATGTGGTTTTAAGCGAGGTACAGGGGAGGGGGGGCGAGGACACCCAGGAGGACACTAGCCCAGTGACCACCCTCCACCGGCCGGCCAGAAATTCGCTAAAGTACGCCCAGCACCCCCCCTCCAAACCCCTAGGGGGAGAAGAGGGGGGCATTCACCACTCTGACAGGCATAGCGGGTAGCCACCCGGTCGCAGACCTTCCTCCCCATCCGGAAAGGGATGCTGCAGGCCAAAGCCCCTGGACAGGCACCGAGTCCGGTCACCGGGCATAAGTGGGGGTCACCCACTGGCCACCCGCATGGAACGGGCATGATGCGGAGGGTCCCACCACAGCATAGGACTAGCTCGCATAGGTCGGCCATGCTGGGGACAGTGCAGGATTCTAATTATCCTCTATGCCCCAGCCGGCTTCTTGCTAGCAGTCTTCATCAGATAGCTTGAAAAAAATAAAAAAGCAGTAGCAAAAAATATAAACCGCAGGTCCCATAAGGGAGCCAGGTCAACTGCTTGCATATTAAAACTGATATGCTAAGCAGAGCAGGGGGGTTATATGGGAGAGAGAGGACGGCCCTCTGGGAGGAGCCAAACTTGTTAATTCAAGTTTGAAAATAAATGTGAATTTGAATTTGAAATATGAATTCAAATCCAAAATGGAAACATATTGCAATAAATACAGCAAGGTATAAAAGTGAAATAGGATGATGATTCCTACTTATGCTGCTGAATAGAATAGAATAGAAGCTATTCAATTTCACTCTATTCTTTTATATTCTATTATTTTCTATTCTATTCTATTATTTTATATTCAATTATATTATGTTTTATTACATTCTTTTCTTATCTCTTCTATTCTGTTCCTTTGTATTCTGCACTATTTGAATTATATTTTATTCTTGTCTATTATATTCTATTATTTTTTAATTCTATTTTTCCATTTCATATTCAAATTCAGTTTTGAATTTGGATAATTTGTTTTGTTATAATTTATTTTGGATTTGAATCAAAATGCATTACTATTGTGATTCGGAAATTTGGATACATCAACTAATCATAAACAATGCACTATTTACTACCACCATAAAAAGTGACAAATCTAGAACTAAAAACAGCTAACTTAGGTTAACCCCCAACCACCAACCTGCACACACAGTGAAAGTGTCTTTTTCTTCATGAAATTTGGTAAGATGACTCTCTCCTTTTATAATCCTGTGTTGAATGATATATTCCAGCTGTACAAAGGAAACAAGGTGCGCCAACTTAAGTGCAGTATGCCAAGCAATTTATTTATGTAAAATCACACACAGCCATGTGGATACTCACACATAAATGAAATGGTATAAGCATGTCATTATACTGGACGGTGAAGTAAGATTGTCCCTGTCCGGTAGTTGCAAGGTGCTCCTTGATGGTAAAAGGTGCAGGTGCTGGCAGATTGGGTGATTGTATGAATGCAGGCAAGGGGGGGAACCCAGGGGAGGCTGGTGAAATTTTAGGATGGAGCGCCAGACCCCGCCCTTCCTTTTTGACCCCTCCCACTTCTCATAAGCCCCATCCCTTATAATGTCCACCCCTTGTGTCAGGAGTATACAGCCCAGCATCACCAGATAGGGTATACAGCATCACCAGATACAGGTATACAGAGTCACCAGATAGGAGTATACAGAGCCCCAGATAGGGGTATACATAGTCACCATATAGCAGTATACAGAGTCACCATATAGCAGTATACAGATCCCCAGATAGCAGTATACATAGCACCAAATAGGGTATACAGTCACCAGATAGGGGTATACAGAGCCCCAGATAGGGTATACAGCCACCAGATATGGTATACAGAGCCTCAGATAGCAGTATATATAGCACCAGATATGGTATACAGTCACCAGATAGGGGTATACAGAGCCCCAGATAGGGTATACAGAGCCCCAGATAGCAGTATACAGAGCACCAGATAGGGTATACAGAGCCCCAGATAGCAGTATACATAGCACCAGATAGGATATACAGAGCACCAGATAGGGTATACAGAGCCCCTGATAGCAGTATACATAGCACCAGATAGGGGTATACAGAGACCCAGATAGGGTATACAGAGCCCCAGATAGCAGTATACATAGCACCAGATAGGGTATACAGAGCCTCAGATAGCAGTATACATAGCACCAGATAGGGTATACAGTCACCAGATAGGGTATACAGGGCCCCAGATAGTAGTATACATAGCACCAGATAGGATATACAGTCACCAGATAGGGGCATACAAAGCCCCAGATAGGGTATACAGTCACCAGATAGGGTATACAGAGCCCCAGATAGGGCATATAGTCACCAGATAGGGTATACAGAGCCCCAGATAGGGTATATAGTCACCAGATAGGGTATACAGAGCCACCATATCGCAGTATACAGTCACCAGATAGGGTATGCAGTCACCAGATAGGGTATACAGAGTCACTATATAGCAGTATACAGTCACCAGATAGGGTATACAGTCACCAGATAGGGTATACAGAGTCACTATATAGTAGTATACAGAGCCCCAGATAGGGGCTCGCGCCACTGACAGACCCCCCCCCTAAGTCGGGACAGGTCCCGCACTTACCCCATCTAATAGGCAGGCAGGAGTGTGCAGAGCTCGGCTTGCGGGGTGCGGGCTGGCAGTGTGCAGAGCTTCGCTTGTGGACAGCATGCTGAAGTGGATGGTCTGCGGTGCAAGAGTAGGGACTGGAACCCGGCGGAGTGCTGCGCCTGGGTGAGTAATCACGCAGCCAGCATGTCCGCCACAGTCCCACCTCCACCCACAGCATCCAATGCCAGTCAGTCACTAGCTCAGGGCAGCCAATCAGACTATGTGTAAGCGCCTGTTCAGCGCACACACATAGTTTTTAATGACTGACCAATTGGCTCACTACTTGCTGTCAGCAGACAGCAGGGAGCGGAGAAAAAAAAGTCAATATACCGGCACTAGGGGGGCGGGCTGACTTTTTTTTTTTTCTTGTCAGCGGCGTGGAGTCCGCGCCCAAGTGCCCCTTATTGACCGGCCGCTGCTGGGGGAACCGACCAAGCACCCAGGCTGCCAGCACCTGCACCTTTTACCATCAAGGAGCACCTTCCAACTACCAGACAGGGACGATCTTGCTTCACCGTCCAGTATAATGACATGCTTATACCATTTCATTTATGTGTGAGTATCCACTTGACTGGGTATGATTTTACATAAATAAATTGCTTGGCATACTGCACTTAGGTTGGGGCACCTTGTTTCCTTTGTATTTTTACTTCTAGAGCTGCTTCTACTCTCAGGGGAGCTGCCTCCAAGTGCTAGCCTTTATATATATATATACACACACACACACACACACACACACACAGTTGGACTAATTTATGGATTTTTAAAGGACTACTACATCCAGTGACTTTTTCCACCTCTGGTCCCTGACATCTGGCGCCATTCTTCTTGTACTTTATATTCCAGTTGTAACAACTGGAAACCTGAAATCAGGAGTCTTCTATGACCATGGCTGCCCAATGAACCCCTTTTTCAAAGTAGTGTTTTTGTGTAATTAGCCACTTTAAGACCAGCCGCCGCAGTTATACTGTGGCAAGCTGGTCTCTTCAGGCAAATCGCCATAGCTGTATGGCGGCATGGGAACTAGCCATTGTGGGCGCTCCTATTGGCCAGCAGAGGAGCCAATCAGTGGGTGGGGCGGACTCAATGTCCACTTGCCAACCACGATCGTACCCCACAGTGACAGAACGGGGATCTTCCTGTGTAAACAAGGCAGATCTCCTTTCTGTCAGGGGATGACACACACATTCATTTTAAGAGGGAAGTTTCAGGAAAAAAACATATATTTTCAATGAACTTTTGTCCATCAATGCAGCCTTATCAGTGCCCATCTGCAGCCGCACCAGTGCCCATCAGTGCAGCCTGATCAGTGCCCATCTGCAACCTTACCATTGCCCAGCAATGCAGCCTTATCAGTGCCCATCTGCAGCCTCACCATTGCCTATCTGCAGCCTGATCAGTGCCCATCTGCAGCCTCACCATTGCCCATCTGCAGCCTGATCAGTGCCCATCTGCAGCCTCACCATTACCCATCTGCAGCATGATCAGTGCCCATCTGCAGCCTCACCATTGCCCGTCAATGCAGCTAGATCAGTGCCCATCTGCAGCCTCACCATTGCCCATCTGCAGCCTCACCATTGCCCATCAATGCAGCTAGATAAGTGCCCATCTGCAGGCTCACCATTGCCCATCAATGCAGCCTGATCAGTGCCCATCTGCAGCCTCACCATTGCCCATCAATGCAGCGAGATCACTGCCCATCTGCAGCCTCACCATTGCCCATCTGCAGCCTCACCATTGCCCATCAATGCAGCTAGATAAGTGCCCATCTGCAGGCTCACCATTGCCCATCAATGCAGCCTAATCAGTGCCCATCTGCAGCCTCATCATTACCCAACTGCAGCCTCATGTCAGAGGATGTAAAAACATGGCCGCAAGGGAGACTCATTATTCTGGGAGGACGTACTATAACATCCTGCCATAATTCTGCTCCCGCACGCCCCCTGGGGCACGCACACAGGAGTATCCCTGACCACCAGATCTGGGAGACCCAGCGAATCACAGATCGTGGCAAGCGGCCGCTCACAGTGGCCCTTTACAACATGATTGCTTCGTCAAATGACTGAGCGATGAGGTGTAAACAAGCCGGCAGAAGTTTCGGCTTTTCTCTCCCCTCTCAGCACCGATCGGTGCAGTGTGAGAGGAGAGGGAGAGAGATCAATGCAGCAGCACTGTGGGCAGGATCTGTAGTGCCCACAGTGGTGCTATGTGCCAGTCTGCACTCACCATTCATCTATCCATGCACTCACCATCCATCCATCCATGCACTCTCATCCATCCTCATCTGTGCACACCCACCCATCCTCATCCGTGCTCACCCACCCGTCATCATCCATGCTCACCCACCCATCCTCATCCATGCTCACCCACCCATCCTCATCCATGCTCACCCACCCATCCTCATCCGTGCACACCCACACATCCATCCGTGCTCACCCATCCATCCGTGCTCAGCCATGCATCCATGCTCACCCATCCATCCGTTTTCAGCCATGCATTCGTGCTCAGCCGTACATCCGTGCTTACACATCCACCCGTGCTCAGCCATGCATCCGTGTTCAGACATGCATCCGTGTTCAGCCATGCATCCGTGATCAGCCATGCATCCATGTTCAGCCATGTATCCGTGCTCAGCCATCCATCCATCCATGCTCAGTCATCCCCATATGTGCTCAGCCATCCCCATCCGTGCTCAGTCCTCCCAATCCGTGCTCAGTCATCACCATCCGTGCTCAGTCATCCCCATTCTTGCTCAGCCATCCCCATCCAATGCTCATCCACCCCCATCTGTGCCACTACAGTGCCCCTACTGTGCCCATCAGTGCCACTACACTGCCCATCCATGCCACTACAGTGCCATCCGTGCCACTACACTGGCTATCCATGCTACTACAGTGCCCATCCATGCCACTATAGTGCCCATCCCTGCCACTACACTGCCCATCCGTGCCACTACAGTGCCCATCGGTGCCACTACACTGCCCATCTATGCCACTACAGTGCCTCACAATAGTGTAATAGGTAGTCAAATTAGATTTGAAATGTATGCCCCTAGAACGCCTGATGATGCTCCCTGCATGTTGGACCTCTGTAGGTCTCACACATGTGGTATCCCCATACTCAGGATGAGTAGCAGAATAAATTTTGGGGTGTAATTTTTGCGATGTACATGCTATGTGTTAGAAATATCTGGGCAAATTTGTGTAAAAAAAATGAGTTTTCATTTTCTTTCCACATTTTCCAAAAACTTGTGGAAAAAATAATAAGTTCAAAAGACTCATTATGTCTCCTAGAATATATGTTGGGGTGTTTGCTTTGCAAAATGGGTCATTTTTTGGGCGTTTCCATTGTCCTGGTGCTCCTTCAAAAGTGCAAGAGGTAGTCAAGAAATTAGATGTGTAATTTATGCTCTTAGAACGCCTAATGGTGCTCCCTGCATGTTGGGCCTCTGTATGTGGCCAGGCTGTGTAAAAGTCTCACACATGTGGCATACTCAGGAGGGGTAGTAGAATGTGTTTTGGGGTATAATTTGTGGTATGCATATGATGTGTGTGAGAAATAACCTGTTAATATGACAATTTTGTGAAAAAAAACAAAACAAAAAAAACTCTTCATTTTGCAAAGAATTGTGGGAAAAAAATTACAACTTCAAAAAACTCACCATGCCTCTTACTAAATACTTTGGAATGTCTACTTTCTAAAATGGAGTCATTTCGGGGGGGGGGGGGGTATTTGTACTTTCCTGGAATGTCAGGGTCTCAAGAAATGAGATAGGCCATCGGTACATCAGGTGTAATCAATTTTCGATGATTGGCAATATAGTTTGTAGACTCTATAACTTTCACAAAGACCAAATAATATCCACTGATTTGGGTCATTTTTACCAAAAATATGTAGCAGTATAAATTTTGGCCAAAATTTATGAAGAAAAATTACTAATTTGCAAAAATTAATACAGAAATGAAGAAAATATTATTTTTTTTTACACAATTTTCGCAATTTTTTCATTTATAGCACAATAAATAAAAAACCCAGGGGTGTTTAAATACCACCAAAAGAAAGCTCTATTTGTGTAAAAAAAAAGGACAAAAATTTCCATATGGGTACAGTGTAGTATGACTGAGTAATTGTCATTCAAATTGTGATCACTGAAAGCTGAAAATTAGTCTGGTTAGGAAGGGGGTTTAAGTGCCCAGTGGTCAAGTGGTTAATACAAAGTCCCACCTCCTGGACCGGCTCCTATGATAGACAGAACACTGGTCCAATGCCGGTCCAGGAGACGGGACTATGTATTACAACCGCCGTTCAGTAAACAGGAGATTCTCGCTTTATGTAATCTGATGGCGCTCTTCCTGCCCCCCTCCTCGTCCCCTCCGAGGCAGCCCAAATGCAAGTATTGGCGTTTAACACACACACACTATTTGCAACCGATTTTCAGGGAGAAAAAGTGTGTGTTATATGTATATTCTTCCCAATAACTTTCAGACTGAAAAAAAAAAAAAAAACTTGACAGGGAGTTTTGATCATACCCTATTCTATCTGAAACAAAAAAAAAAAAAAAAAAGGTTGGGCATTTAGATTTACTTTGCTAGATCCATTTTAAAACACATAACAGAAGGTGATGCCTGTCTTAGACAGAAAGTTGTGTAAAATGTATCTGTCCTTCCACTGTTGTGAAAATGTATGGTTTGAAGTATGTCACCTGGGGGTCGCGGGATCTGTACGAGATGTTATTTTAGATAAATAACTGTTCTTATGAGAGTCTGTGGTTGTGCCCTATTGTACAGGGGACATATGTGATCCCATTACTGGCATCTGTACTGCGAGATGAGGGTCACTTTGAGAAGCCGGATGAGTTCTACCCACAACATTTTCTTGATTCAAAGGGGAATTTCTTGAAAAAAGAAGCATTTCTGCCATTTTCAGCAGGTAATCCAATGCAAGTATGATATAATAATAGTTAACAAAACATGCTCTTTTACTTAACCACTTCAGCCCCGGAAGGATTTCCCACTTTAGGACCAGAGCACTTTTTGCGATTTGGCACTGCGTCGTTTAACTGACAATTGCGCGGCCATGCAACGTTGTACCCTAACAAAATTTGCGTCCTTTTTTCCCCACAAGTAGAGCTTTCTTTTGGTGGTATTTGATCCCCTCTGCGTCGTTTCTGATTACCGCTATAAACAAAAGAAGAGCGACAATTTTGCAAAAAAACCCAAATTTATTACTTTTTGATAAAATACAAATCCCCAAAAAAATATAAAAAAACATTTTTTTCCATCGGTTTTGGCCGATATATATTCTTCCTCATATTTTTGGTAAAAAAATAAATCGCAATCGGCGTTTATCAATTGTTTGAGCAAAAGTGGCTGCGTTTACGGATGGTGAGAATTAATTTCTGGGGTTTTTATTTATTTTTTACTAGTAATGGCGGCTATCTGCGATTTTTAGCGGTACTGCGATATTGCAGCAGACATGTCGGACCATTTTGACACTTTTTTGGGACCATTGCCATTTATACAGCGATCAGTGCTATAAAAATACACTGATTACTGTGTAAATGCCATTGGCAGTGAAGGGGTTAACCTGCAGGGGGCGCTCTAAGGGTTAACTGTGTTCCCTGGGCGTGTTCTCACTGTGTGTGGGCTGCCCTGGCTGGGGAAAGGGGATGATCACAGCTTCCATATACAGGAAGGCTGTGATCATCGCCCTTCCCCCTTCAACAGAACGGAGATCCGTGTTTACTTACACGGACCTCCGTTCTGTCAGTGCGGGAAAGCCATCGCGGGTAGCCGGCGGCAATCGAGTCCGCCCTACCCGCTCCCTGGCTCCCCCCAAACACAGTGAGTACGCGAGCGCGCCTCCGGCTGTGCGCGCTTACAATGCTAGTTATCGCGGCCGCCGTCCTGTGACGGCGGTTCGTGATAACAAGCCACCTTGCCACCGTCACGCTGCGGCGGGCGGTCAGCAAGTGGCTAAAGAAGGATTCTACGTTACCTGTAGATTCAAAGGATCTCCCCTTTAACTTCTTAATTATTGTTTGAAAAACGTAAAAGATCAGAAACATTTATACTATTGTCAATGTAACTAAATCCCATTCCCAATCTTCAAGGCTAGAGGTGTAACTAGAACCTTCAGGGCCCCAGTGCAAGAAACCATAAAGGGCCCCCCTGGCCCTGATGGGGGCCCTTCTCACTGATCCTGGGGTCCTTTACTCCCATTGGGGGACCCTTTATTACAGTTCCACAGCAGGCCACCTTCCTGCCCTCTTGGGGTCCCCCCAAGGTGGCGGAATGCCAGAGCTCAGTTGCGACGTGTATCTTAGTGAGCACAACATACAGGGATAAAGGAAATCATTATGAAGATGCACACCTACGCAGGTTGAACTGGGTGGACTGGTTTCTTTATTCAACCTTACCAACTATGTAACTATGTAACTTTTGAGATGAATAAAGGGGCTAAGAACAGATTCATCAGCCCCTTTCGCTGCAGCTTTAGCTGCACAGAATGAATGAACAGGAATAGCTCTGCACAGAGCTCCCCTTTTATTCGTAAACTGAAGCATAGTAAACACGGTTTACTATTCCTCAGCTATGAATGAATAAAAATATAAAAAAGAATCAGTGATTGGTACTGATCACTGACTCTATTAATTAAGACAAGGAAGGGGCCAGTGAATGACACATTTACTGGCCCCTTTCCCTGCTCTCCTTCCTGGCAGATTCCCCACAGCAGCCAGCGGGAGGTGGGAGGGGGAAAACCAGCAGCTCTGCATGGGGGGGGGGGGCAGGGTAACACACAGGGGCCTAGGGCAGCAGGACAGGGATAGGAAGACAGCGGGAGCAGTATGTAGAGGAACTGATGCTCTCTGTTTCCTTCCTGAAGCCGCTGAATGTCTGCGGGAGGGAGAGGAGGGAAAGCGGGTATTCATTGGTCACATGGAGGGATTGGTTCCTCTAAATCAGTGGTTCTCAACTCCTTTCCTCGGGACCCACCAACAGGCCAGGTTTGCAGGATAACTGAAATGCATCACAGGTGATATCATTTGCTGCTCAGTGATTGCAGTATTCTAGTCTGCATCTCCCCAAGGTAATACTTAAAATCTGGCCTGTTGGTGGGTCCTAAGGACTGGAGTTGAGAACCACTGCTCTAAATAGTTACATAGTTAGACTTGTTGAAAAAAGACATCCAGTTCAACCACATGCCACTGTCCCTGCCGCCTTCCTATCCAGGTGTACAGGGGGACCGCACAGGCCCACTGGCGCATAGGGCCGGGTCACAATGGCGACCCCTGTACGTATACCTCTGTTCAAGGCCCATAGATGTTGTCCACACCCATTGTTTCAATATCTACTTCTGAAGGCAACTGATGAAGTGTCCCTGAAACATGGTATAAGCATAGGCGTGTACAGAGGGTGTGCCAGGTGTGCCTGGGCACGCCCTAATGACTCTGTGCTTGTGCAGATTCCCCCTACTGCCTGCGCTACCCTTCATGCTGCGCCCCCATCACCCCCCACCTTTCTTCCCCTCTCCCTGCAGGGGATGTTTCAGGATGAAGGGTGGAGGAAGGGGCTAATCAATATGTCATTTACTGGCCCCTTCCTTTTTTCAATGAAGACACTCACTCACTGTGTTCATTCATGACGGAGGCATAGTAAACTGTGATTATTATGCTTCGGTTTGTGAATAAACAGGAAACCACTCAGCACAGAGTGCTTCCTATTCATTCCCTATCCAGTGCAGGTGATGCTGCAGAGAGAGGCATGTGTGTTTGAGTTTTGGGGTGCACACCCTAATACAATGGGCTGCACACACCTATGGGTATAAGGCTGGGATCACACTGCAGCACAGAGAAGCTCAAAGCAGGGGTCCAGTGCATCCCTGTTCACCATTTCAGGTCTGATTTCAGTTTGAATTTTTGGCTGAATTCGGACCTGAAATGGACCAGAAGACGCACAGGACCCCTGTGCAATTCGCACTGGAGCCACTCCAGAGATGTGTGAACCAGCTCCATAGAGAGCCGGTTACAATCTCCTAACATGTGAATTGGATGCGGAGAAATCCTCATCCATTTTGCAATAGGGTGAATCCAGTCTTTTAGTTGTCACTAAGCAAACGTGAATATTTAAGCAATATTTTGATGTGCGGAGCTTATATTTTTAGAACAACATTATCTGTTATTTTTTTCTTTTTCTTGACCTAGCACCCAAGATCTAAAAAGGGTGGTTAAGATTCTTATACATTTCCCATTCCCATACACACATGTGCTTTTTTAATTGAATCTATGCACTTTGCCTTGAATCGACCCATTCATTTCCTATGGGTTCTCAAACAGTTTATACGCATCATTAACATACTTGACCCTTTTTTTCCCAACACATAGCATCACAGCTCATGTGATTACATTGTAAAGGTGCATTTGTGTTTTCTAGGTAAGAGAAGCTGTGCTGGGGAGACCTTGGCTAAAATGGAGTTATTTCTATTCTTTACCACACTGCTACAAAACTTCACCTTCCAGGCTCCTCGTGGTGCGGAGCTTGACCTTACCCCTGCAGTTGGATTCACAACTCCTCCGAAGATCTATGACATTTGTGCTGTGCCTCGCACCTAACAGGAAAGGGCAATAAAGACAGTATTCAAAGGTGTAACTGACAAATATACAACCCCATGAAAATTCTGAGAAAATACATTTACATTTTTTTAATTATTTTTTGTCATAAATTGCAACAATTTGAACAATGTTATAGAAGAAAGCTCAATATGAAAGTAAATGTTAAAGTATACATTTTGTAAATTTCTGACAAGATGATGATGATGATAGATGTTAGTAGAAATTAGGGATGGGCCCCATGTTCGAGTCGAACCCAAGTTCGACTCAAACATCGGGCGTTCGCCCGTT
The DNA here is from genome assembly GCA_018402905.1 of Glandirana rugosa. NCBI lineage: Eukaryota > Metazoa > Chordata > Amphibia > Anura > Ranidae > Glandirana > Glandirana rugosa. The sequence continues at coordinate 90,795 of BLSH010115493.1, forward strand.
CGGTGAATCCCGAACATTATGGGATGTTCGTAGCAAATTAGAGCACCGCTGAACGCCCCATAATGCAGTGTGCGATTGCGGGGAAATGACATCCGCTGATTGGCCAAAGCATGCACATGACTTGTATGTTATGGCCAATCACAGCTTTCTCTGCTGTGAGAGCCATGATTGGCCAAAGGCAGGGTGCTCAGGGGTTTAAGTCCATGCCCCACACTATATAAGGCCGCTTAAACAGTGGCTGTATATAGTGTGTATAACATGGAGTTGATAGAGAGAGGTTAGGCAGTTTAGCTAGTGGATAGAGCGTGTAGTCAGTGTAGTGTATATATACAGACTGTAGGCAGTGAGTGTAGTATATATACAGAAAACGGTAGTGTAGTATATACACAGAGTGTAGGCAGTGTAGTATATATTGCAGGCAGCGTAGAATATATATACAGTCATTGCAGGGAGTGTATTAATATATATATATATATATATATATATATATATATATATATATATATATATATATATATATATATAGTATCGCACAAAAGTGAGTACACCCCTCACATTTTTGTAAATATTTTATTATATCTTTTCATGTGACGACACTGAAATAATTATACTTTGCTACAATGTAAAGTAATGACTGTACAGCTTGTATAACAGTGTATATTTGCAGGGCCCTCAAAATAACTCAACACACAGCCATTAATGTCTAAACTGCTGGCAACAAAAGTGAGTGCACCCCTAAGTGTAAATGTCCAAATTGGGCCCAAAGTGTCAATATTTTGTGTGGCCACCGTAATTTTCCAGCACTGCCTTAACACTCTTGGGAATGGAGTTCACCAGAGCTTCACAGGTTGCCACTGGAGACCTCTTCCACTCTTCCATGACAACATCACAGAGCTGGTGGCTGTTAGAGACCTTCCGTTTGAGGATGCCCCACAGATGCTCAATAGGGTTTAGGTCTGGACACATGCTTGTCCAGTCCATCACCTTTACCCTCAGCTTCTTTAGCAAGGCAGTGGTCATTGTGAAGGTGTGTTTGGGGTCGTTATCATGTTGGAATACTGCCCTGCACCTCAGTCTCCGAAGGGAGGGGATCATGCTCTGCTTCAGTATGTTATAGTACATGTTGGCATTCATGGTTCCCTCAGTGAACTGTAGCTCCCCAGTGCCATCAGCACTCATGCAGCCCCAGACCATAACACTCCCACCACCATGCTTGACTGTAGGCAACACACACTTGTTTTTGTACTCCTCACCTGGTTGCCGCCACACACGCTTGACACCATCTGAACCAAATAAGTGTATCTTGGTCTCATCGAACCCAGGCCATGGTTCCAGTAATCCATGTCCATAGTCTGTTTTTCTTTAGCAAACTGTTTGTGCTCTTTTTTGTGCATCATCTTTAGAAGAAGCTTCCTTCTGGGATGACAGCCATGCAGACCAGTTTGATGAAAACTCAGCAGCAATGCTGGCAGCACTCATATGTCTATTTCCCAAAGACAACCTCTGGGTATGACGCTGAGCATGTGCACTCACCTTCTTTGGTCGACCATGGCGAAGCCTGTTCTGTGTGGAACCTGTCCTGTTAAACCACTGTATGGTCTTGGCCACCGAGCTGCAGCTCAGTTTCAGGGTCTTGGCAATCTTCTTATAGCCTAGGCCATCTTTATGTAGAGCATCAATTCTTTTTTTCAGATCCTCAGAGAGTTCTTTGCCATGAGGTGCCCTGTTGAACTTCTAGTGACCAGTATGAGAAAGTGAGAGCAATAACACCAAATTTAACACACCTGCTCCCCATTCACACCTGAGACTTTGTAATACTATCGAGTCACATGTCACCGGGGAGGGAAAATGGCTAATTGGACCCAATTTGGCCATTTTCACTTAGGGGTGTACTCACTTTTGTTGCCAGCGGTTTAGACATTAATGGCTGTGTGTTGAGTTATTTTGAGGGTAGTTGTACACTCACTACTTTACATTGTAGCAAAGTGTCAATTCTTCAGTAATGTCACATGAAAAGTTATCATAAAATATTTACAAAAATATGAGGGGTGTACTCACTTTTGTGAGATACTGTATATATAAATATATATATATATATATATACATATACATACACTTGCAATCAGAAATATTCAACCCCCCCCCACCTCAATAGACAATACAGTGATGTTGATGAAAGATAATGAAAATAAATGAAAAAAAAAACTTGTGAAATAACAAACAATATTTATTGATACATATTTGAGTTATTTTGACAACAGAAGTTGACTTAACTTTGGAGTTCAAATGAAAATTGTAAGTCTTGTAACACATGAGCATGTGCAATATTATTCAACCCCCAGCTTCAGTACCCTGTGGAGCGCCCTTTAGTTTTTATAACTTCTAACAAGCGCTTTTGATAAGTGCTGACAAGCTTCTTACACCTCTCGATTGGAATCTTTGCCCATTCTTCACGTGCAAAAGCCTCTAACTCAGTGATGTTTGACGGCTTCCGTGCTGCAACTGCCTTCTTCAAATCCCACCAAAGATTTCCAATAGGATTTAAATCTGG
>BLSH010115493.1:130411-142183 GCA_018402905.1 Glandirana rugosa
TACTTACATTATTTTTGTCCCATAACGACCTATGTCTCGGTCTCCAATTGTCTGTTTTACATCATTTATTTAATCATTAACGAGTTCTTTGTCAAATTCAGTTTAAGTTGCAAGTAAGGGGACCCACACTCCCAAAAATTTCATATATAGGTAGAGCTGAGGAAGACTGATTCCCAAGACTAGAATACCAGGGGGGAGGTCCTAAAGAATATAAAAAGATAGGGGGTCTTGACGTTTACACTCCCCAGAGACAACACAAATAATTCTTTCACAAACCTGTGTGATACGAAGCCCTTAGGAAATTGGAGGGACCGCCATAAGGGCTCACACCGAGTCCCACCTTAAAGTCATGGTTCTCGTCATTGGGGCTCGGTGTCGGGAGGACATCGCTGGATCCAGGGGACAAGGTAAGTAACATTGCCTGGATCCAGCGATGCAATCCCGAGTGTGGCTCGGGGTTACTGCTCTTGGTACTGAAATTCCACCCTGAGCCACACTCGGGAATACCGCCAGGGAGGTTAAAGGATTCCCGAAGCATAGTGTGTCCAAACACTTTCTTAATAAACACAACAGAGACCCCTCACATTTGCAGTTCTGGGGGATAGAAAAATATAAGAAATCCTGGAGGGGGGACCATAAGATCAGAACCCTTAGTCAGAAGGAGTCGAGATGGATATATACTTTAAAAACCCTCACACCCAGGGGAATGAACGTTGAATTTGACTTAAACTGTTTCTTGAGCAATTACTAATTTATTTACTACATTTTGTCTGTTAACCTCTGGCTCTGTATCCAGCAATACCCTGTTTTTATTACATTCATTATACAATAGAATAGAATAAAAAGTCCTCGTTAAAATAATGGTGACAAATCAACAAGCGTTTCACTGGTTTGCCCTTAGAAGCCATCACAGCCATGCCTACTAATGGCATGGCTGTGATTGACCAGTGCATCATGTGACCCAGCCTCTTTATAAGCTGGAGTCACGTAGTGCTGCATGTCACATGCTCTCTGGATAGTGTAGGGATAGGATGCTGCCGGCGCTGTGAGGGACAGATTGCAGATATAATAACATCTCATCGATCTGATTGTGGACTAGGTAGAGATTACTACTACTGAGATCTGCATTACTGAAAGATCTGATTGTGGACTAGGTAGAGATTACTACTAATACTGCTTTGAGGGACAGATTGCAGATCTCATCCTGCATTGCAGAACAATCTGCTTTGAGGGACAGATTGCAGATCTAATAACATCTCACCCTGCATTACAGAACGATCTGACTGGACTATGTAGAGTCTACTGCTTAGAGGGACAGATTATTGTTCTATAGGGTTGGGTTCCTGTTGTTATATAATCATCTCCTAGTTCTAAAGGGAGAGGTTCTTGCTAGTCCTGTAAGGGACGGATTATTTTTCTAAAATCATCTCCTAGTTCTATAGGGTCAGGTTCCTGCTGGTCCTGTAAGGGACAGATTATTGCTCTAAAATCATCTCCTAGCTCTAAAGGAAGAGGTTCCTGCTGGTCCTGTAAGGGACAGATTATTGTTCTAAAATCATCTCCTAGTTCTAAAGGGAGAGGTTCCTGCTGGTCCTGTAAGGGACAGATTATTGTTCTAAAATCATCTCCTAGTTCTATAGGGTCAGGTTCCTGCTGTTGCTGTAAGGGACAGATTATTGTTCTAAAATCATCTCCTAGTTCTATAGGGAGAGGTTCCTGCTGTTCCTGTAGAAGAAGAAGAATTTATTATTCATTTTTTTGTATTAATAAATACTTAAATAGTGCTATATAGTACATTTGCGGGCAGAATGAGGAGAGCGTCAAATAAGGGACGTGGTCGTGGTGCTGCTGGTGCTTCTGGTGCTGCTGGTGTTGGTGGTGTTGGTGAAGCTCCTGTTGGAAGGAGAGGACATGGTCGATCTGTGCCAGCTACATGCACAAGTGAAACGCCTTCCTCAGGTAGCCGACAGAACCTTCAATGTTATATGGTAGGCCCGAATGCCGCTCAACGAATGGTGAGTAGAGTTGATCGAACCTCTGGAAGTCCGGGTTCGGCAGGTTCGGCCAAACTTCGGGACAAAGTTCGGGTTCGGGACCGGACTTGACCCGAACTTTGTCCCGGACCCCGAACCCCATTGAAATCAATAGGGACCCGAACTTAGGCACAGAAATGGCTGTAACAAAGTCCTGGCAAGTCCTAGAGGTCTGCAAAAGGAAGAAAAATGGGGGTAAGGGTCGGACAAGTGCCCTACAAAGAAATGGGGATAGGGAAATAACTTAAAATTTTTAACCTAAAATCACATAAAAAAAAAAAAATGGAGGTGGATGTGGAGTTGGAGGTTGAGGAGGAGGAGGTAGCCAACACTGTTTTTTTTTATTTTTGTGCAAGAAATGCACCGCTGGCCGCAAATGTAGTTTTTGGAATTTTTTTTTTTTTTTTTTTAAACCAGCAATGTAGATACACTTTTTAATTTTGTGCAAGAAACAATAATCTGTCCCTTTAAGCAACAGTAGGAACCCCTCCCTATAGAACTTGGAGATGATTTTAGATTCTAAAATCATCTCCAAGTTGTACAGGGAAAGGTTCCAGCTGTTGCTTTAAGGGAAAGATTATTGTTCTAAAATCATATCCAAGTTGTATAGGCAAAGGTTCTTGCAGCCGCATAGAAGCCATATTATTGTTCTTCCAGCCGCATAGAGAGCCATATTATTGTTCTAAATTTTAGTACAATAATATGGCTCTATGCGGCTGCAAGAAACTTTGCCTATACAACTTGGAGATGATTTTAGAACAATAATATGGCTCTATGTGGCTGCAAGAAACTTTGCCTATACAACTTGGAGATGATTTTAGAACAATAATATGGCTTCTATGTGGCTGGAAGAAACTTCCCCTATACAACTTGGAGATGATTTTAGAACAATAATCTTTCCCTTAAAGCAACAGCTGGAACCTTTCCCTGTACAACTTGGAGATGATTTTAGAACAATAATCTTTCCCTTAAAGCAACAGACTCTACCTAGTCCAGTCAGATCGTTCTGTGAAGCAGGATGAGGTCTACAATCTGTCCATCAAAGCAGCAGTACTAGTATCTCTACCTAGTCCACAATCAGATCGTTCAGTAATGCAGGATGAAATGTTCTATAATATCTGCAATTTGTCCCTCACAGAGCTATCCTGCGAGCATATGACATGCAGCACGGTGACTCAAACACCATATAGAGGCTGGGTCACATGATGCACTGGCCAATCACAGCCATGCCATTAGTAGGCATGGCTGTGATGGCTTCTAAGGGCAAGCCAGTGAAACACTTGTTGATTGGCTGCCCTTGGCAGCTATTCAACTTGTGGAATAAAAGACCAGAACCCCGGACCCGAACCCGGACTTTTTTGAAAAGTCCGGGTTCGGGTCCGGGTCCGGTTCCCGGACACCCCAGAGTTCCCTACGGACCTGAACTTTACAGTCCGGGTTCGCTCAACTCTAATGGTGAGGCCTGAAGAAGTACAGGCGATAGTAGATTGGGTGGCTGACAATGCCTCCAGTTCCTTCACATTGTCTCCCTCCCGGTCCCTTGATGAAAGCTCAGAGTTGGCACCTGAACCCCATGGCTGTCTTTCACCTCAGCCCCTTGTAAATTAGCCAAGCAGTCAGAGCCCCAAGTCATGCAACAGACTCTTACGCTTTTTGATGACTCTCCTAGTGTGCTTTCCTTGGGCCATCCACATAGCCCTGCCCCAGAAGTGAAAGACATTGAGTGCACCAATGCCCAACCACTTCTGTTGCAGGATGAGGACATGGAAACACCAGCGCAGCACGTCTCTGATGATAGACGTTTACTGTACAAACTAAGGTCCCTCAACATGGATCAAGGGGTGAGCAGCTGGATTGAAAACTGGCTACAGGGGCGAGTCCAGAGGGTGGTGATAAATGGGGAATACTCAGAATGGTCTGGGGTAGAAAGTGGGGTTCCCCAGGGTTCTGTCCTGGGACCAATCCTATTCAATTTATTCATAAATGATTTGGAGAACGGGGTGAAGAGCTCAATCTCAATATTTGCAGATGATACCAAGCTAAGCAGAGCAATAAATTCTCCACAGGATGTGGAAACACTGCAAGAAGATCTGAATAAATTAATGGGGTGGGCAGACAAGTGGCAAATGAGATTTAACGTAGAAAAATGTAAGATAATGCATTTGGGTACCAAGAACATGAAAGCAAATTACTCACTAGGGGGAGAGCCCCTGGGGGAATCGAGGATGGAAAAAGACCTAGGGGTCCTAGTGGAGAACAGGCTCAGCAGTGGCATGCAATGCCAAGCTGCTGCAAGCAAAGCTAACAAAGTGTTGGCATGCATCAAAAAAGGGATTAACTTCAGGGATAAATCAATAATTCTCCCATTGTACAAGTCCCTAGTGAGGCCGCACCTGGAGTATGCCGTCCAGTTCTGGGCACCGGTCCTCAAGAAGGACGTCCTGGTATTGGAAAGGGTTCAGAGAAGGGCAACAAAGCTAGTTAAGGGATTAGAGGACCTAAGTTATGAGGAAAGATTAAAAGCACTGAACTTGTTCTCTCTGGAGAAAAGACGCTTGAGAGGGGATATGATTTCAATGTACAAATACTGTACTGGTGACCCCGCTATAGGGGCAATACTATTCAGTGCAAGGGAAAACAAGAAAACACGCAGCCATTCACTTAGAATGAAAGAAAGGCGTTTTAACCTTAAGATGCGTAGGGGTTTCTTTACAGTAAGAGCTGTGCGAATGTGGAATTCGCTTCCAGAAACAGTGGTTTCTGCTGGTAGTATGGAAAATTTTAAAAAACTACTAGATGCACACCTAAGGGACCACAACATTGGGGGATATACAACGTATTACTGACATAAAATAAAACACACACATGGGTTGGACTTGATGGACTTGTGTCTTTTTCCAGCCTCACTGACTATGTAACTATGTAACTATGACGAAACACAGGTGCCAACTGCTGCAGCTTTCCTCAGTGTGCAGACTGACAAGGAGGGCAGTGGTGAAGGGTGAGTGGAAGATAATGTGGAGGAGGATGATGAGGTCCTAGATCCCACGTGGAATGAGGGTCATGCGAGTGACGTGTGCAGTTTGGAGGAAGAGGTGGTGCTCGCACAGAGGCACCAACACAGCAAAAGAGGAAGCAGGTTGCAAAAGCAGAGTGAGCGTCCCCTAGACAGTAGGCCAGGGACCTAGCACACCAAAGGTAGCTCATAGGCATTCCCCCCCCCGTGGCAGTTCTTCAGACAATGTGCTGACAAGACACGAGTGATTTGCACGATGTGCAATGATAGCTTGAGGCAAGGCCTATATGTTCTAAACCTGAGCACAACCTGCATGATCAGGCATCTAAATTCAAGGCACAAGCTGCATTGGAATAATTACCTCAAAATCCAAGAAAGGGCTCGGCCTCCTCCTGCTTCCTCTTCCGCCTCGGCCTCTTCCTCCACCTCTACAGTGCCAGTGTCACCTGCCACCCAGCAAACAGAGCATGTGACAGCAACGCCAACATGTCCGCCACCGTCCCTTACAGCTCTCCATCTCCCAAACGCTGGAGAGAAAGAGGAAGTACCCCCCTATCCACCCGCGATCCCTGGCCCTGAATGCCAGCATTTCCAAATTCCTGGCCTTTGAAATGCTGTCATTCTGTCTAGTGGACACGGACAATTTTAAAAACCTGATGTTGGTGGCTGTCCCACAGTATGTGGTTCCCAGATGCCACTACTTTTCCAGACGAGCCATCCCTTCCCTGCACAAACAAGCCGTGGACAAGATCAAGTGTGCACTGCGCAACACCATCTGTGGCAAGTTCCACATAACCACTGATACATGGACCAGTAAGCACGGGCAGGGACGCTATATCTCTCTAACTGCACACTGGGCAAATGCAGTGGCGGGTGAACCTGAGGCGGCTAGCCATTTGGCGCATGTCCTTCCGCCACCGAGGATTGCAGGGCATTTCTCTTTTCCTCCTGTTGCCTCCTCCTCCTACTGCGCTTCCTCCTCCTCTACCACCTCCTCATCAGCGTAACACCTTCACCACCAACTTCAGCACATCCAGGGGGAAACGACAGCAGGCTGTTTTAAAACTGATATGTTTGGGGCATAAACCCCACACTGCGCAGGAGCTGTGGATGGGCATTGAACAACAGACCGATGAGTGGTTGTTGCCACTGAGCCTCAAGCCCGGCCTGGTGGTGTGCGACAATGGGTGAAATCTCATAGCGGCTCTGGGCCTAGCCGGTTTGACGCACATCCCTTGCCTGGCGCATGTGCTGAATTTGGTGGTACAGAAATTTCTAAAAAAACTACCCGGATATGTCAGAGCTGCTGCATAAAGTGCGGGCCGTCTGTGCGCACTTTCGGCGTTCTCACCCTGCTGTTGGTCGCCTGTCTGCGCTGCAGCGGAACTTAGGCCTTCCTGCTCACCGCCTCCTATGTGACGTGCCCACAAGGTGGAACTCCACCTTTCACATGCCGGCGTTCTCACCCTGCTGTTGGTCGCCTGTCTGCGCTGCAGCGGAACTTAGGCCTTCCTGCTCACCGCCTCCTATGTGACGTGCCCACAAGGTGGAACTCCACCTTTCACATGCTGGAGAGACTGTGCGAGCAGCAGCAGGCAATAGTGGAGTTTCAGCTGCAGCACGCACGGGTCAGTCGCTTTGTGGAACAGCACCACTTCACCACCAACGAGTGGGCCTCCATGCGAGACCTGTGTACCGTATTGCGGTGTTTTGAGTACTCCACCAACATGGCCAGTGCCGATGACACTGTTCTCAGCGTTACTATCCCACTTCTATGTCTCCTTGAAAAAACACTTCGGGCCATGATGGAAGAGGATGTGGCACAGGAGGAGGAGGAGGAGGAGGAAGAGGGGTCATTTCCATGGTTATCAGGCCAGTCATTCACAAGTGGCTCGGAGGGTGGGTTCAGCATAGGCCAGGTCAAAAATATTCAAGCCAGGGCACAGTTCTGGAGGATGAGGAGGACGAGGAAGATCATGAGGAGGAGGAGGGGAACCGCCGCAGAGTGGCACCCAACGAAGCTCGTGGGCATCACTGGAGCGTGGCTGGGGGGATACGGAGGACACAGATGATACACCTTCCACAGAGGACAGCTTGTCTTTGCCTCTGGACAGCCTGGCACACATGGCCGACTACATGCTTCAGTGCCTGCGCAACGACAGCCGAGTTGCCCATATTGTAACTTGTTCTGATTACTGGGTGGCCACCCTGCTGGATCCACGTTACAAGGACAACATGCCGTCCTTAATTCCCTCACTGGAGCGTGAGAGGAAGATGCGTGACTACAAGCGCACATTGGGAGACGCGCTGCTGAGGGCATTCCCAAATGACACCGGGGGCTCAGTGGAAGCACAAGGCAATGGCAGAGGAGGAAGAGGCCGCCAATGCAGCTGTGGCACCGCCAGCACCTCAGAAGGCAGGGTTAGCATGGCTGAAATGTGGCAAAGCTTTGTCAGCAGCCCGCCACAACAAACAGAAGCACCAGCTGACAAGGTCTTAGGTCCTGCTGACAAGCAGGCAAGGTCTTAGCAGGAGGCAGCATTTCAGCAACATGGTGTGCACACGCCTACACATACTGACTGATGGGTCTGCCCCATTCAACTTCTGGGTCTCCAAATTGGCCACATGGCCTGAGCTTGCCCTTTATGCCTTGGAGGTGCTGGCCTGCCCTGCAGCCAGTGTATTGTCTGAACGTGTGTTTAGCATGGCAGGGGGCGTTATCACAGACAAGAGCAGCCGTCTGTCCACAGCCAAAGTGGACAAGCTAACATTTATTAAAATGAACCAGGCATGGATCCCACAAGACTTGTCTGTACTTTGTGCAGAATAGACATTTAGACCGGCCTCACACAGCCATTGATATACTTGTTTTTTTGAATATGCCTCAATATTTTGGGGGCTACCCCAATTAGAAAAAAAAAACAAACAAAGAACAAAAAATGTTGGCTACCTCCACCACCACTGCCACTTCCACCTACACTGGCACGGTCACGGCCTCGTCAACCTCTAGGCTCCTACTCCACATCCACCCCCCTTCCCATTTTTATTTTTTTAATTTGATTTTAACCACTTCAGCCCCGGAAGGATTTCCAGCTTTAGGACCGGAGCCCTTTTTGCGATTCGGCACTGCGTCGCTTTAACTGAAAATTGCGCGGTCGTGCGGCGTTGTACCCAAACGAAATTTGCGCCCTTTTTTTCCCACAAATAGAGCTTTCTTTTGGTGGTATTTGATCCCCTCTGCGTCATTTCTGATCGCCGCTATAAACAAAAGAAGAGCGACAATTTTGCAAAAAAAACCCAAATTTCTTACTTTTTGCTAAAATACAAATCCAAAAAAAAAATATAAAAAAACATTTTTTTTCACCGTTTTTGGCCGATTTACATTCTTCCTCATATTTGCGATAAAAAAATTGCAATCGGCGTTTATTGATTGGTTTGCGCAAAAGTGGCCGCGTTTACGGATGATGAGAATTAATTTTTGGGGTTTTTTTTTTATTTTTTACTAGTAATGGCGGCGATCTGCGTTTTTTAGCGGTACTGCGATATTGCGGCGGACATGTTGGACTATTTTGACACTTTTTTGGGACCATTGGCATTTATACAGCGATCAGTGCTATAAAAATGCACTGATTACTGTGTAAATGCCATTGGCAGTGAAGGGGTTAACCTGCAGGGGGCGCTCTAAGGGTTAACTATGTTCCCTGGGCGTGTTCTAACTGTATGGGGACTGCCCTAGCTGGGGAAGGGAAGTGGTCACAGTCTTCGTATACAGGAAGGCTGTGATCACAGCCCTTCCCCCTTCACAGAACGGAGGTCTGTGTTTACATACATGGACCTTCTTTCCTTCGCTCCGGGGGGGCCATCGCGGGTAGCCGGTGGCAATCGAAGCCACCGCACCCGCTCCCTGGCCCTCCCCGAAGACAGTGAGCGCGCGCGCTCACAGTGCGCGTTATCGCAGCCGCCATTGTATGACGGCGATTTGCAATAACGATCCACTTTGCCGCCGTCAACCTGCGGTCGGCAAGTGGTTAAGTTATTGTCACTACCCCCATTTTTTTGTAGGGCACTTGTCCTACTCTTACCCCCATTTTACTTCCTTTTGCAGCCCTCTAGCACTTGTCAGGACTTTTTTTACAGCCCTTTTTGTGCCGAAAAGTTTGGGTCCCCATTGACTCCAATGGGGTTTGGGTCCGGGGTAAATTTCGGGTCAAGTTCGGTACCGAACCCGAACTTTTTCGCGAAGTTCGGCTGGACCTGCCGAACCCGAATATCCAGGTGTACGCTTAACTCTATCCATGGCGGTAGCAGAACCGTGTTACCAAACAGGCCGGATCTTCTCAAGCAGGGCCCAGTGCTACAACGAAGGCCGGAATTTTTCCAGAAAGAGCCTAGTGGTCAGTACCCTTTAGGTTACAGGTCGCAGCGCTATTGGTCTTCCTGGATAAAAAACTAGGTAGATCTGATTAAATGATTTTTGTTGGCCAGGGAAAGGATTTTCCCAGTCTCCAAAGGAAGTATCCCATCTTGGGACCTGACAAGGATTTTAGAGGCATTATTTAAACACCCATTTGAACCCATAGGGGAGGTTCCCTATAAGGTTCTAACCTTTAAGTAATCCTTTTTGCTGGCAATTACCATGGCCAGGAGGGTTGGGGACCTTCAGGGGCTGTCCATGAAGGAACCTTTCCTAGTGATACAGCCAGATAGGTTACCCTTAGGCCAGACCCTTTGTATAGACCCAAAGGTATTATCCTTGTTTCATAGGACGCAAGACATAACATTGCCATCCTTCTGTGATAAGCCAAAGAATGAGAAATAAAATAAATTCCATTGTCTAGATGTAAGAAGGTGTCTCCTTACATATTTACAGAGAACTAAAGAGTTTAGGAGGTCCAGTCACCTACTAGCTCTGTACTCTGGACCAAGGAAAGGACTGCAGGCTTCCAAGGCCTCGGTCTTGAGGTGGACCAGGGGAGCTATCTCCTTAGCTTATGAGAGCTTCAGGGTCCCAGCGCCAGAGAAGGTTAAGGCCCATTCAACTAGGTCTGTAGCAACTTCCTGGGCCGAGAAAGCAGGGGCCTCCTGGGAACAAATATTCAGCGTGCCCACCTGGTCCAGTCAAGATACATTCCTGAAGCACTATCATTTGGAAGTATTGTCTCAGCAGGTCTTGACCTTCGTCTAGAAGTCCTCCAAGCTGTAGTCCCACCCTGAAGGTAGGCCTGTATTTACTTGATTATCCTCTCAGGTGTGCCATCCTGGAAGGTGATAGGAGAAAACCTACATTAGACTTACCGGTAATGGTATTTCTACGAACCTTCCAGGATGGCAGGCCTACTTCCCGCCCTATGGTGGATGGGAAATTAGTTATACATGAGGTGGTAAGTACCTATGTGGAGTGATTCTCCTTGTGAACGGGTTCAGGATTACTTTTTTACAAACTGGGGATCAATGGGGAAGGGTGAGGACTTATAACAAGCTATCAATTGATTGTGTTTCCTGTAGGGAGGAGCCTTCATCTCAGGTGTACCGTCCTGGAATGTTTGTATAAATACTGTTACCAGTAAGTCTAACATAGGTTTTTCTCTATCTAAAATTAAAAAAAAAAATAACAAAGTTTTGCCTATAGTTCCACTTTAAATAATACTTTAACTGTGGACAATTCCTGGTGCTTCAGAGTAAAAGAGAGAATTTAACCTCTTCATATATGACAACACTCAAGTCTAGCATTTTAAAAATGTTTTGGCTTTAAATATACTTTAAGTGAAAGAGTGCTGAAAATTATTTAATGGATCCAAGGTATACAGTCTATGACAGATTGATTGATTTAAATTTGAAGGGTGCCAATCAAGAAATATCTGATTCCAATGGATCATGGTTAACTGTTATCAGCTACTAGAAACTGCATCCATTGACTTCTATGGTTATTGTGTGTATTAGTGTGATCAGTCAGACAACAGAATGTGGGTCCTTTGTATCAAACTGTAATTACCTTGAGGGTATGGTGAGTGCCTTTTTAGCAACAGGTTCTGCAATTCAATTTTGGAAATACAAAACATTCTACAATCACCTGCGGAGTTTGAGATTTTCAAAATTAAAAAGCTAATTGTCCCCCATCTCCAAGGAAGAGATCGTTAGAGCTGTTAAATCCCTTAAACCCCATAAAAGACCGGGCCCAGATGGCTTTACAGCCACCTATTATAAACAATATATAGAACTACTTGCCCCTCTCCTCTCAGACGCCTTTAACTCTATATTGAAAGGCCGTTCATTCCACGCTGAATCCCTCCATGCAGCGATCTCCATGATCCCCAAACCCTCCACAGATGACTCCTCATGGTCCAACTACCGTCCAATCTCCCTTTTAAACATTGACATTAAAATCCTAACTAAAATTCTTTCCACACGTCTCAACACAATCATAGGATCCCTAATCCACAAGGATCAGGTTGGATTCATACCCTGTAGACAAGCGGGGGATAACATTAGAAGAGCTGTTCTCCTTTCCCACCATGCTCGCACACGTAGGATCCCAGCCTGTTTCCTCTCCCTAGATATTCGCAAGGCATTTGACAGTGTCTCCTGGCCGTTTCTGTTCGCCATTCTACAAAAAGCGGGTTTTGGACCCCACTTTCTCAGCTGGGTCACTGCCTTATACTCTACACCCTCAGCCCATGTCAAATACGCAGGCTATCGTTCTGAAACATTCCAAGTGCACAGAGG
>BLSH010115493.1:154688-176914 GCA_018402905.1 Glandirana rugosa
GGGGTCGATGTAGTGATCGGATCAGAACTTTGTGGTTGGATTAGCAGGAGAAGAAAGAAGAGTTCTGAAGGACGAGAGATCGAGGGAGTAATGGAGGAGGGTACGTGCGTAGCTCCTGAAAATGTCTCGGAGAGGTTAGGATACCTTGAGGAATGGGGTTAGACAGGATAATAGAGGATGAGACAATCGAAAATCTACTAGTGACTTTTGAAAAGAGTAGTCTCTTCGGATAGGATGGGTGTAGATTGTTGACATAAAAGTGAAAGAGGTAGACTAGTAGGGGGTGTCATTAATGGAAAACAAGGCGAGTTCGGAGGGACGATCTAACATTCGCTGCAGCTTCTCAACACGTGGAGTAAAATAGCAGAACCCCAGACCGAACCCGAACGATTTTTGAAATGTCCGGGTCCGGGTCCGTGCCACGGACACCCGAAAGTTCAGTACGGACCTGAACGTTACAGTCCGGGTTCGCTCAACACTATACAGGAGGAATCAGAGGGCCCTGCTCGTTAGAGCTTACAATCTAGCAGGGAGGCTTGAGCGGAACAAAAGGTAATTACTGTGGGGGATGATCAGATGGAGAAAGTGAAAATACAGTTGTTAGATGTGGGTAGGATAGGCTTCTCTGATGAGAAAAGTTTTCAGTGATCATCTAAAAGCTAACAGAGTAGGAGATAATAGGACAGATTGGGGTAAGGAGTTCCATAGGATTGGAGAGGCTCTGTAAAAGTCCTCGATGCGTGCATGGGAGGAGGTAATGAGGGAGCTAGAGAGCAGGAAGTCTTGAGAAGAAAGAAGAGGACGATTAGGTTGGTGTTTCAAGACTAGGCTAGTGATGTAGCTGGGGGCAGAGTTGTGTTTGGCTTTGTAAGTGGTTGTTAGTATTTTGAATTTAATTTGTTGGATGAGTGGAAGCCAGTGGAGGGATTGACAGAGAGGAGTAGCAGACACAGAGTGACTGGTAAGGTGGATGAGTCTGGTAACAGCGTTCATGATGGACTGAAGGGGGGATAGCCTGTGTAGAGGTAAGCCAATAAGGAGAAAGTTGCAGTAGTTGAGGTGAGAGATGACCAGGGAGTGAATTAAGAGCTTTGTCATGTCATTGGTGAGAACGGGGCGTATTTTGGAGATATTGCGGAGGTTGAGGCGGCAAGATTTGGACAGTGATTGGACATGGGGCTTAAAGGAGAGTTCAGAGTCCAGGACTACGCCTAGGACCTTGACATGCAGGGATGGGCTTATAGTTGTGGGGGAGGAAAAATTAGAAGTTCTGTTTTGGATAGATTAAGTCTGAGAAAGTGGTGTGGCATCCAGACTGATACATCTGTTAATAAATTAGTGATACGTGAAGAGACTGAAGGAGTGAGCTGAGGGGTCGAGAAATAGATTTGGGTGTAGTCAGCGTAAAGGTGGTATTGGAAGCCATGGGAGGCTATCAGCTGACCCAGGGGGGAGGTGTAGATTGATAATAGGAGAGGTCCAAGAACAGAACCTTGGGGGACCCCAGCAGAGAAAGGAAGAGGAGAGGAGGAAGTAGAATTGTAAGCAACACTAAAGGTGTGGTTGGATAAGTAGGAAGAGAACCAGCAAAGAGTACAGTCACGGAGACCAAAGTCATGGAGTTTTTTGAGTAGGAGGGGGTAGTCAACGATATCAAAGGCAGCAGAGAGGTCCAGGAGTAGGAGTACTGAAAATTGTACATTGGTTTTGGTCATTAGTAGATCATTTGTTAGTTTTAGGAGAGCAGTTTCTGTGGAGTGTTGAGGACAAAATCCAGACTGAAGGGGATCAATAAGGCTATTATCAACAAGGTGTTCACTCAGTCAGTTGTAGACCAGGTGTTCAAGGAATTTGGATAAAAAGGGGAGCAAGGAGATGGGGCATAGGTTGTTAAGATTGGATGGTCCAGTGATGATTTTTTTTTTTTTTAACAACATTTTATTGGATTTTAGGAAGTAACAAAGTGGGGAGAAAGGGTAATTTGCAATACAAAGTACAATCTCCATATTGGTATAGATTAGAGGGTTGAGGGAAGAGAGAAAGGAGGAGGTAGAAGGGAAGTAGTTATTTTGAATGTACAGAAGTGGACATGAGTATAAGTGGGACCGGTCGAGAGAGAGGGCTCTGTGAACCTCCCCTCTCGGGCAGCCCTGGGGTCCTGAGGAAAGGGGACCTATCACACTGGTGTATTCAATAGCAACATGAATCAGTGGCTTTACAATGTAGCTAAAAGAAGTTGGGTGAAATGTCCGTTTACTAGTCCATGTGTAGGTAATTGTTGAAGAAAGGAAGTCGATGACTGATTTGGTGGAATTAGACCTTGGTAGAGAAGGTGGCGGATAGGTATCCGCTCCGTCTGAAGGCTCGTGGGGTGGAAAGGGCTGTTTGTTCTGAGTGGGTTAAACATCTCTCGATGAAGGCGGACCACCTCTTATGTAGTTTCCCAGAAGGCCAGTCCTCATGTGACGAGAGATGTAGGAATTCCTGGCATAGTAGCGTTTTGAGGTTGTGTTTGATCTCAGGGAGAGTCGGAGGGTGGGGGGAGATCCAATGTTGAAGGATAGCCCTCCGGGCGATCAGGAGTGTCAGCAGGATCCATTGGCTATGTTCTCGTAGCTTAGGAGAGGGGAGTTTGGATGACAAAGACAGTGAGGTGGGGTTCCCAAACATGACAGTCACCGGGTATTTATCTATTTGGCAGTCTGTAACTCCATGTATGAAGGATAGAAGTTGCGACCAGAAGTCTGCAATATTCGGGCAGAGCCATAACCTATGGAAAAGTGAGGGCTTCGCTGCAGAGCACCACGGACATGAAGATTCTCTGTTGGTGGGATATTTAGTTGAGAATGGAAGGTATACTCTGTGCATAATCTTAAACTGAGTCTCCCTCCATACTTCGTTGGTGGTTAGTTTACGTACATAGTTGTATCCATCTAAGATGTTGTCCACTATAGTATCTGTCGGGAGATCCTTCAACCAGGACTTCACAGAGCTTTGGTGTCGAGATTTTGTAAAGGCCGAGTTCAGTGGAGTAGCTGCGTTCGGCGATGAGCTTGTCTAGGAAGGAAGTGCGGAATCTTTTATATTTGTGGGGGCAGATTTTGTTTATGAAGGCAGAAATCTGAGATATTTGTAGAAAATGGGTTTGAGTCCAGTTGTAGGCCGCAGCGATTTCTCGTAGCGGTTTGAGGGTACCCGTATCGGGGTGGTATAATGGGGCCACCGCAAGCAGCCCTTTGTCTTTCCATTTGGAAAAGGGTTCATATTGGAGTCCTGGCGGAAACATGGGATTGCCCTGAATGGGTAAATGGTTGGAGACGAGTGGGGAAAGTCCAAGCTTTTTCCTGGATTCCCTCCAGGCGATTATAGTGTCTCTGAATAGCAAGTTATGTTTGATATGACCCGGCAGAGTTTTCAAGGAGTTATGTAGGAGACCTGCCAGGTTATACGGGTGGATTAAAGCTGATTCTAGCTCATAATTTGTATACTTAGAAGCGTGGAGAATCCAGTCCAGCCCCGTCCTGAGCAAACAGGCCAGGTTATATACTCTAATGTTGGGGAAGTCCATTCCCCTCCCTGTCTTTGGGAGACACAGCTTAGTAATAGCTATCCTCGGTTTCCAGTTGCGCCAGAGAAAGGAAGAGGCTGCTCTGTTTAAATTTTGCACATCTTTGTGTTTTAGCAAAACTGGAAGAGTCTGGAATGTTGTGTAATATTTCATATACATATACATGTAGGGGGTATAAAAGTCTGGCAAAACTAACCATCTTGAATAGGGCACATCTCCCAGATAGTGAGAGGGGTAGACTGGTCCAGGTTTCCAATTCACCTATTATTTTAGATATTAGTGGTGGGTAATTGAGTGAGTATAGGGATGATGGTTCTCTACCAAATCTAATGCCTAGGTAGGTAATCGCGTGGTGGTTAACCGGGAAGGGGGAGGAGGTGAACCAAGGCTTCGATTGGATGGATCCTAGAGGTAAGACCTCGCTTTTACTGAAATAAATTTTTAGTCCCGAGTAGTCGCGAAAGGTGGCGAAGGTGGATTGTATGCACTGCATATCGGCTTGCGGTGAAGAGGAGAATATTAAAATATCGTCCGCAAAGAGGGCCACTTTGAGTTCCTCCTTGCCGAAGGGGATGCCGTGTAGTGGTGCGATTGAATTTAGGTATCGTGAAAGGGGTTCAAAAGCCAAATTGAATAGAAGTGGGGACAGTGGGCAACCCTGTCTCGTCCCCCTGTGAAGGGCTATGGGATTAGACTGGTGGCCCGCTGCCAAGACCCTGGCCGTAGGGGCGGAGTAAATACTCTGGACTAAGTGTCCTATTTGCCCTGTGAGGCCGAACTTCTGCATTACCAGAGAAAGCCAACGAAAACTAACGTTGTCGAAGGCCTTCTCGGCATCCAACGTGATAATTGCAAGGTCTTGATCGCCCCTGGACTTAGCGTACTCCAGAGCCGCCAGTACCTTTCTGACGTTGGATGCCGCAGACCTCCCTTTGGTGAAGCCCGCTTGGGCTGGGTGGATGATCGAGGGCATAATGTTGGCAAGTCGTGAGGCTACAATTTTAGAAATAATTTTGGAATCCACATTTAGCAGAGAGATCGGTCGATACGAGGCTGGGTCGGTCGGGTCTTTGCCCTTCTTGGCTATGAGTTTAATATGGGCCTGGTGGCCAGTAGGGAGGTAGGGGCCGCCTTCCCAAATCCCATTGTATACCTTCAACAGGGTAGGGGCAATCTCATTCTTGGTGATTTTGAAGAACTCCGGAGAGAGTCCGTCTGGTCCCAGGGCTTTGCCAGATGACAGGTTACTGATCATCTCCAGGATTTCATCCAGGGAGATCGGAGCATTCAGTGCCTGCAAGGTGTCTGGGTCTACTTGGGGAAGAGTATTTTCATTTAGCCACTTGGTCGCGGCCTTCTCATCTATAGGGACATTGGCATAGAGGTTGGCATAGAATTTTTCTAGGATAGTTATTATGTCCTGGGGGGTTGTGGCCATTGCGCCCTCAGGGCACTTTAACGGTGAGATGTGCGTGGGTCGGTGGGGTCCCTTGCACAGCCTTGATAACAGTTTCCCTGCTTTATTGCCAAATTTATGGTATTGGAGTTGTTGGTGGGAGGATTTCATATGTTCCAGGGTGGAGGCTCAAACATCAAACAGACGCTTGGCCTCCTTCCAGGCTTCTAAGTTGGAGGGGGTATGCTGGGTGTTGAGGGTTGTTTGGGCCAATCTTAATCGTGCACTAGCTTCCTGATATTTCTTTTGGGAGGACTTTCTAAAGTGGGCCATAAAGGCTATGATCCTACCTCGAAGGAAAGCCTTACCCGCTTCCCAGAAAAGGGTGGGGCTGGTCTCATGTATGGCGTTGGTCGAGGTATATTCTGACCAAGCTTCTGTCACCATCTTTTTGAAGTCAGTGTTGTGTGTCAGAACGCTGGGGAATCTCCACTGGGGGATTCCTCGGGGGGTTTGGAGGTCGTCAAGGACAACCGAGATGGGGGCATGGTCTGATATGACTAAGTCATGAATCGTGGACTGTCTGATGAGTGGGAGGAGTGGGTGGGAACATAATAAGTAGTCCAATCTAGCAAAGGATCCATGGGCTTGGGAGTGAAAGGTGTATTCCCTATTTACTGGGTGGGAGAAGCGCCATGTGTCAATTAAGTTTAATGCTTTAGCCATATGATATAGGTGAGTGGGAGTATCGCTAGAGGGGCCGCTAGGCCTCCCGGTGTTAGGGTTTCTGTCCTCTCTGGTGTTGAGAACCGTGTTGAAATCCCCGCCTATGAGGTGGGGGGTTTGAGGGGTAGATAAGAGGTGGGGAGATAGGTTTCCAAAGTATTGTTTGTCCGGGGAATTAGGGGCATAAATATTGGTTATTTGAATGACTCGCGTAGGGAATTTGATGAGAATGGAAATTAGTCTGCCTGCGTCATCTGTGTGTTCTGAAATTATGTCATATACTAGGTTTTTGTGGAGTAAAATAAGAACTCCTGCCTTTCGTCCCTTGGGTGGCGAGCCTAAGACTTTGCCCACCCAAAGCTTCTGCATTCTGGGGAAGTCCGCCTCGGTCAGGTGGTTTTCCTGTAGTAGGGCTATATCTGTGTTTAACCTTTTTAAGATGTCTCAAAATTAGCATCCTCTTTTGTGGGGATATGAGTCCCTTAACATTCCAGGAGATTACGCTCATAAATTGATGGAAATTTGGGGGTTAAAATAAAGTAGTAATATGTTGTAAAGACATGAGGGGTTTAGAGATTCTGGTGCAAGGAATGCTGGACTGGATTCTCCACGTCTCCCTCGTTTCAGTGACCCCATAGAATGTAGATAAGGTGGAGGAAGGAAGATGAAAGAGAAGGAGGGGGGGGAAGCAAAAACTGAACCAATCATTTAGTGACTTCACTTTTTTCCGCTTGACCCTCCACTGCCAGTATATCCGCTTACCCGCAGCGTTCGTAGGTCATTTCAAGGAAGGGCAAGCTTCTCCTCTATACCTCAGGTTTTATTGGAGGATGTGATTTTATCACCAGGTATAGGCCTCAGTCGGGATATTAATAGCTGCCAGTGGAGCGGTCAGAGTGGTAAAAGTAAAGTATAGGAGTAATAAGCGTAATAAGCCCAGGTAGAGCTGAGTCTGGGTGAAAAAGTATTAACAATATAAGGTAACAGGGTTTCCAATATACGATACCCAACAACGGCTTGTGCCGAGTCGCAAGGTCGACTTGATCCAGAGTGTGATGGGTTGTTGCGGAGCAGTTGATGAGTTTACTTTTATGCTTTTTCCTCCTTCAGCGAGTTTCCATCCCATCTTCTGTGAAGGTGGGTTTCAGCCTTTTTGCTGCGTCTTTTCTGGGGCTGCGTTGATCGCGTGGTCCTTGTTTTGACCTTTTCTGCATAGGTTTCGGGTGGGACCTCCCTGGGCTTTAGGGCGCGTAGAAAGGAGCTTGCCTTCACAGGGGCCTGGAAGGTGTATTGTTCCCCATCCGGGGCTTGGAGTCTGAGAACCGCCGGGTATGCCAGGGTGAAGCGAATCCCTCTCTTGAAGAGTTCTGAGCAGACCGACTGAAATTCCTTTCTTTTGCGTGAGATTTTGGCTGAGTAATTAGCAAATATCAGCAGTTTATGCCCATCAATTGCCACGGATCTTGCTCTCCTGAAGCTTTGCAGCAGCTCCTGGTGGTCAGTGTAGTTAAGATATTTAACTATAACTGGTCTGGGTTGTTTGCGATCGTTAGTAAGAGTTCCAATACGGTGAGCTCTCTCTGCAGTGCATTTATGGCGGATGCCCAGGGCCTCTGGGAGGGAGTTGGTGCAGATATCAATCAGTGAGCTGGGCTTGTAGGATTCAGGGAGGCCTATAACCCTTAAGGTGTTCCTCCTGGATCTATTTTCTAATTCCTCCATTTTGTCATGGAGGTGTTGTTGCACCTGAGAATATTTTTCCATGGAGGCTTGAAGCTGGTACTGGTCGTCTTCCAGCGAGGAGATGCGTTGCTCGGCCTCATTGAGCCTCTGCGTGTGTTTGCCGGGTTCCCGGCGTAGCTGCAGGATTCCCGCCGCCACAGCCCTGTCCACTGCAGCGGTGATGGTGGGGGATAATATGGCCGCTACGGCCTGGGCAATTTTTTCATAGGAGCCCTGTTCCTGATCACCCCTATCAATGGGATCCAGCGGCTCACCTGCTCCTCCGTGGCCAAAGATGTTGTGGTGGTGGCGGTCGTCCCCCCCTCTGAGGTGATGTGGGTCCCGCGGCCATCTTGGCTGAGGTGAGGGCGGGTGGAGGAGAGGAGCATCTCGTCCGAGAACCTGATCTGGAGCGCGGCTGGGAGAGGTACCGCTCCATGCAGCGAAGTCCAGAGATGTAGTGGCTCTTGGCCCGACTGTTCTGAGGTAGCTTTGGGGCTTTGTAGGCAGATTAAAGGCTGCGGGTATGGCGGAGCACTGGCTTCACCGTCCTCTACATGCGGGGCCGGTACCGGAAGTCATGACTTTTTAAGTATGGGGCTGACAAGTGCATGTTTTAGAGAGTTAGGGAAGGTGCCGGTAGAGAGGGAGAGATTGGAGATGGGGATTACAGAGTGTAGAATGGAGCCAGAGGGTGAACGTAGCATTTGCGAGGAAAGAAGATCCAGAGGGCATGTGGCAAGTTGGACGTTAGCAAGTAGTTCAGTAACCTCATCTATAGTAGTGGGGTCAAAAGAGGGAAGTAATGATCGTACCGGTGGGCATGTAGTGTAAAGCATGGGGGGTATCTGAACAGTAGTGATCTCCTCGCAAATTCTATCAATCTTCTGTTTGAAGTGATCGGCGATCTCCTGGGTGAGTGAGTTGGTGGGTAGAGGCAGTGGAGGACAAAGTAGAGAGTTGAAGGTAGGGAAGAGTTGACGGGGACAGGAGGATAGGTTGTTAATGAGAGTGATAAAATAGGTCTGCTTGGCAGTGAGGAGGCTGGAATTGTATTTTTGGAGAGCAGATTTATACTGGTTGAAATCTTTCTGAGACTTAGTCTTACGCCACAGGCGCTCATGAGCACGGCTATGTTTTTTCAGACTTCTAGTATCATCTGTTTGCCAAGGTTCAAGGGGTCGGGCCTGATTCTGTGTGTAGTGAGGGGGCCAGTGAGTCCATTGAGGCCATAGACCATTGAGGCCATGGGGTGAGATTTTGTCATAGAAGTCGTCGGTAGCAGAGTAGAGAAGAGAGGGGTTGAGAAGATATAGGTTTCTGCGGGTAACTTTTAGGCAGTTGGAGGGAGGGGGGGTGGAGGAGAGGGAGAGAGTGAAACTAATAAGGTGGTTATCAGAGAGAGGGAATGGGTAGCTGGAGAAGTTGTATGGAGTGCATAGGTGAGAGAAAATAAGGTCAAGGGTATTGCCTTCAGAGTGAGTAGGAGCCTGTACCCATTGCCTCAGGTCAAAGGAGGAGGTTAGACTGAGAAGTTTGGAAGTGGCAGGAGTGTTAGTATTAGTAGGGATGTTGAAGTCACCCAGAATGATTGTGGGGGATTTCTGAAGAAAGTATGTAGGGTAGCCAGGCAGAGAAGTCATCAAGAAAGGTTGATACTGGTCCAGGGGGCCTGTAGATCACAACATTCCTTAGAGAAACTGGAGACAAAAGATGAATGCAGTGTGCTTCAAACGAGAAGAGTGACAGAGAGGGAGGTGGGTGAAGTACCTGAAAGGCACTATGTAGGGCTAGAAGGATTCTGACTTCTCCTCCCTTACGTCCACTGGATCTGGTTAAGTGAGTCCAGAGAGAATCACAGTGTCAGAATCATGAAGCCAAGTTTCGGTAATGGCAAGTAGATTAAATGAGTTAGAGATAAAGAGGTCATGGAGAGAAGTGAGTTTATTACAGACAGAGCGGGAATTCCAAAGGGCGCAGGAGAAAGGGAGTCTGGTCTTGGGGAGAAGAGAAATGGGAACTAGATTGTGTGAATTGCGGCTGCTGCCAGAGGGTGCAGGGTAATGGGTCTGTTGAGTACAGTTAAATGATGGAGGCCCAGGGTTTGGGGATATACCTCCAGAGGCTAGAAGAAGCAGAAGGTTGAGGGAGGTAATATGGGAGTGGGATTTATATGAAGGGACATGACCCAGTGTTCTGGAGATTTTTTGTGTGTGTGGATTTAGAATTCGCAGGAGTTGGTGGATGCAGTAATAAGGAGAGGACAGAAGTAGGGGTAATATATATATATATATATATATATATATATATATATATATATATATATATATATATATACTGTGGTGTGGAGCAGAGGGGTGGAGGAGAGAGAGTTCAAGGATGCAGGACAGAGCTGACAGGAGTGGTAGAGAGTGCATGTTAGGAGGAGAAAGAGCCGAAGGGGTAAACAAGGGCTCCTAATGTCTGTATGGTGTTATTACTTTTTTAAGTGTAATTGTTCTGAGCTAAAAAAAAAAGTGCCATTTTAGGAATAAAAAATATATTTAAAACCTGGAGATGTCCTTGGAAGCCACAGAGTGTTGTCAACTATTTTCGAAACTTTATGGGTGTAGCTTAGCAAATCCAGATAATCTCGGAGCAAAGAAGACAAAAGACATAGGCATAGTGGTCACATGAAAGGGCAGATGGAGGGTTAAGAAAAGTACAACAAGTAGGATGATCTCTTACATGATTAGTGAATGAGATCTTCAGGGGGAGAAGGTCCCCTGAGCCAATCTGCAGAGAGGAGCACAGCATTGTATTTTCAAACTTGTCAGCACCCAAAGGGCTAAACATCTCAAACCCTGCATCCTGCATTTTGTTTTCTGTTGCTTTTGATCCTTTGTTTCCAACAGATATCACCATGAGTTTTTAGTTTGAGTGTCTTTGAAGGTGTTTTATTTGTATAAAAGTGAGCAGGGGCCCTAGAAAGTATGGCGTCCCATTTTAGGGTTGTTCAGTTTTTGAGACCCAGTATTAATGTATAGATGGGTATTCTGTGGTAGTTTTCTGTAATTATATCCCAAATGGTGAGATGCTGTTGGGGCCTACCAAGTAGCAGAATTTGGGCCACAGATACAATGTTGGATGTTTTCTTCCTGGTGCCTTCAAGAGGCACCAATCCACCTTTATTATTATTTATTAATCATTATTGTTATTTATTGAGCTTGATTTTGTACTAAAGGATTTTGATGGCCATTTAACTCTTCTCCTGTGTGGTCTATGTTTGCACGGAGTGATAAAAGTGGTAAGCATGGTTGTTGCTTAGTTTTAGCAGTGGCAGACTTGCTCTAAAATACTCTTGTCATGTTGACTTTTAGTTTTGCTGATCAGATGACAGATGAGTGATTGATCAAACAATTTACACATCTTAAATTACAAAATGTAATTGACATTTTTGTATCCCATGCAGCTGGCTAAGAAATACGGGTCAGTGTTCAGCGTACAAATAGGAACACAAAAGATGGTAATCCTGTGTGGCTATGAGACGGTGAAGGAAGCTCTCATCAACCATGCTGAAGAGTTTTCTGAGAGACCTTACATCCCCATATTCCAAGACATTACAAAAGGACATGGTAACTTCTGTCTACATTAATCTGTAACCTTCTATTTACTAAGTTTACAGTGAGGATGATTTTTTTTAAATTATAGCAAAGGGTATAAATATGTTGCCCATGGCAAAACAAAACAAAAACAAACTTTAGGTTATGTCTAACCGATCTAATTTTCTTTATTTCAGTTAAATAACAAAAGGTGTACTTGAATATTTTTTTTAATATATATTTTCTTGCCAAAGGGTAAATGTGCATTACCACTTGAAATACATTTACACGTGTTTAAGTGTATTTCTAGTTTTGTTGCATATGTTTCAGTGGCAGCCCCCCCACCGCCCCCTCTCTCCTCGCCACTCCTATCTATGCTATGGATAAATTTATGCACAGCATAGCATGAATCTATCCATGGCCGTCCGCGACCACCCCCTATTCACCCCCTACTAACAACCAGCTACAAAGCCATCCACAACTCTGCTCCCAGCTACATCACCAACCTTGTCTCAAAATACCAACCTAACCGTCCTCTTCGCTCCTCCCAAGACCTCCTGCTCTCCAGCTCCCTCATCACCTCCTCTCATACTCGCCTCCAAGACTTCTCCCGAGCCTCTCCCATCCTCTGGAACTCCCTACCCCAATCGGTCAGAATGGCCCCAAATCTATCCACCTTCAAGCGATCCCTGAAAACTTTTCTCTTCAGGGAAGCCTATCCTGCCACCACCTAATAACTACACTCCTTTTTTTCTCAATCAGCTCATCCCCCGCAGTTTACTGCCCTTTTGTATCATTTAACCCTCCCTCCTAGATTGTAAGCTCTAACGAGCAGGGTCCTCTGATTCCTCCTGTATTGAATTGTATTGTAATTTGTACTGTCTGCCCTAATATTGTAAAGCGCTGCGCAAACTGTCGGCGCTATATAAATCTTGTATAATAATAATAATATTCATGCGGCCGGCTTCTTTGAGGCACTGGCCGCATGAATTACCACTGCAGGGGGTTTCTTTGAAGCATCTCATTAGAGTCCTAGGCTTTAATAGGCTTCAATATATTGTGGCTTGTGGCACAAAGCATGCCCCCACAAGCCCTTAGAAAGGCAAATGAACATTTGCCTTTCTAACACTAAACCACTCTCCGCCAATCAGGAAGAGCCAGTATGTTACTGGTTTCCCAATTGGCGGAGAAGACAGGTTATCCTATTGGACACCTTTCTCGTTGGAGGGGGATGCACGGCCGAAGCCAAGCCACTCGCCGGACACCACTCTGCCTGCTGCCCGCTCCTAGATGGGGTAAGTGTGGGACTTTGATGTCCCGACTACACTGGGGGGATCTTCTGTCAGTGCCATGAGCCCTGCGGCGGGGGAAATGTATACCCCTATCTATGGTGCTGTATATCCCTATCTATGGTGCTGTATACCCCTATCTGTGGTGCTGTATATCCCTATCTATGGTGCTGTATACCCCTATCTGTGGTGCTGTATACCCCTATCTGCCGTGCTGTATACCCCTATCTGTGGTGCTGTATACCGCTATCTGTGGTGCTGTATACCGCTATCTGTGGTGCTGTATACCGCTATCTGTGGTGCTGTATACCGCTATCTGTGCTGCTGTATACCGCTATCTGTGGTGCTGTATACCGCTATCTGTGGTGTTGTATACCCCTGTCTGTGGTGCTGTATACCCCTGTCTGTGGTGCTGTATACCCCTGTCTGGGATGATGTGTATATACCCCTATCTGGTGATGCTGTATACCCTATCTGGTGATGCTGGGCAGTATACTCCTGACACAATGGGTGGAATCTATAAGGGGTGGGGCTTATGTGAAGTGGGATGGGTCAAAAAGGAAGGGCAGGGTTTGGCACCCCACCATCCTAAAATTTCACCAGCCGCCACTGGTATGTTTTATGTTTGTTTGGGTCTTCTTGAGGTGAACCAGTTTGTGAATGCTAAAGTGAAAGTGAAATTAAAGTGCCAAAAGAATGAAAATAAAATTGCAAGCACATGTGCGAGGCTCGCCGGGGTGAACATGCCGCTCTAGAGCTCCGCTCAGCCCGGGGGCTTTAAGCTGATCGGATCAGCAGCCAGCCGTCTCTTACAGCTCTAAACAGCCCCGACAGGCTTCCTGAGACCCCGTGAGCCACCAGCAGCGGCCGCGATGGTTGCCTCTAGATCCAAGCTGCAACTTTGGACCAAAAATATACGTGAGGCCCTGCCTTGGGCCTCTGCCAAGATGGCGCCGCCGTCCACCTCCCGAATGTGCACTCCGCGGACACCAAAGCTGAAGCCGCCACGCGAGGGTGAGTCAGACACCGAACCCCTAGCCTCCCCCCTCCTCTCCCAGCAAGGTGAACTACAAGCAGATATATTGCTGCAATTCAAACGTATGCTACACCATGCTCTAAAGCACTCATCTGACCAGATCACTGAACGCTTATCAAGGGAGATAAGGGAGTTAGGACAACGCACATCTGAGCTTGAACAGAGGGTAGAGGTGCTGGAAACCCACATTGCCTCTCAAACAGATGAACTAGAATCACTCAGGGAACAAAACCTTACCCTCCAGTCCGATTTGGAGGACTTTGAAAACAGAGCAGAAGGTCCAATCTAAGGATCAGGGGGATCCCAGAAGTGATCGATGACTTGCAATCAACAGTCACAGCTCTTTTCCAAGAATTGGCCCTGTCTTTCCCCATTGAACGCCTCGAGATGGACCGTGTCCATAGGGCTTTAGCCCCCCGCAAACAAGATGGCCCACCACAGGACATTATAGCAAAACTACACTACTTTCACTTCAAAGAGCAACTTATGCAAGCCACAAGACAAAGGGATTCCCTCACTTTCCAGGGCCACCAATACCAGCTCTTTGGCAATCTTTCCCAAACCACCATCGCTAAGAGGAGAGCTTTCAAGCCCCACTTACAAATACTGCAGCAACGCCCTATAACTTACTCTTGGGGTTTCCCCTTTGCCCTGCGATTCACATATTAAGGCCATAAACACACCTGTAAATTGGTGGATGACCTGCAGAATTGCCTCCAAGACCTCCACTTGGCTCCTGAGACCCCAACACCAGCTCAAGGGACTCGCAGACGCTCAGCTTCCTGTTCTCCCCAGAAAACAGCCCCCTCACCCTCCTCTTCTAAGAGAAGTAGAATAACCGTCGCCCATTAAGACCCCTCAGACTCAATGGACAGGGGGACCTTTCCACACACCTTTCTAGAGGCACTAATTTGCACAATGGATGAACAAACTGGTTTACTACAACTACTGTTACTGCTGTCTCCCCAAAAAACAAAATTGATCCTTTCTGGAACCATGTTTTTTTTACTTCCCCCCCCTCCTTTTTGGGGAGAGGGAAATAGAAAGGGCCACTTTCTTGATTGAAACTCCATCTTTCTATAAATTGCTCTATTACCATACTAATGCTTTCTCTTCCAGGAATTTTCCTCCCTGACCTAGGGGGCATTTTTTTTTTTTTTTAATGATTTTTATTGATATTTTCAAAAGTATACAATACATGTTATTGCAATTGGGTTACCAGATTAACCCTTCCATACAACACATCAGGTAAGAATAACAATCGTACAGGCTTATAAATGTTAAATGTTAAAAGTAGGTTAGTAGGCTCAACTTCACACACAAGATGTTATCCTGTCGGCTCAGATCGTCCAATTGAAAGCTCAACGTCCAAGATTAATTGTATAATATCCACAACATTGATTATTGGTAAATTGTCAAACTCTTTGAATTGTTGTCCAGGGAGACCAGGCTCTAGTGTATTTATTGAATGTGTCATTTTGTAGGGCTAAAGAATATTCCAGATTTTTGGTCAGATTCAGCTGGAATTCAACCTCAGATCTGTTGAGTGTCAGCGAACCTCTCCATTTTCGCATTATGAGTAGCCTGGCAGCAAATAGTGTGCATTACTATAGGTCTGTAATCCTGAGGGAAGTTTTCTATAATGATGCTAAGAAGAGCCAGTGCTGGGGATGGCTTAGTTAACACTCCTGTCAACTCTGCTATAAAGGAGAATCTTTTTCTCCAAAAGGATTGCATGTGGGGACAGTCCCATAAAATATGTAGTAATGATCCCGGTTGAGAACAACCTCTCCAGCACCGATCATCCTCTATGTTTGTGTATTTTGATAATTGTACAGGTGTGAGGTACCATCTATGGTGTATTTTTTGTGACATCTCCCAGTAGTTACTGCATTTGGAAGAGATCTGGTTATATCTAATGGCTATTTGCCATTGATAGTCCGTGGAAACTGTTTTTAGATCTCTTTCCCATCTAATATGTGTGGGTAGCTTATGGAAGGTTAGTTTGTTGTGGATGGTGTTATACAGTAATGCTATCCCTTTTGTCTTTTATGGAGTCAGATGACAAAAATGCCCAGGCTTTACTAGGTAATGAGATGAAAAGGACAGGGTTCTTTGCTAGGTATGATGCTATTTGTCTGTATGTGTGCAAGGCTTGAGCAGAAATATGATATTTGTTTTTCAATTCTTCAAAAGACAGTATTTGGCCCTTTTCCATTAGTGATCCTAGTGATTGCATTTTAATATGAGACCAATGTTTGAGAGAGATTTCTGGAAGAAGAATTTTCAGTGTTTCTATAGGAATAGGTATCCTTTGCTGTCCTGTTGAGGATGTGGTGTTGAGGGAGAAGAATTTCTAGGCTGTTAGGGCCGCTGATATAGTGGGGTGGTTGTATTTGTTGGGTATTTCAGAGATTGATTGAGCTATAAGGAGTGTACTTAGGTTTTCTACTGGTACATGTTCTTGTTCAAAGTAACTCCATTGTTTTTTAAGAGACGGAGTGAACCAGATTCTAAGCTGGTCTAGAATCACTGCATATAGTAGTGTTTCATGTCTGGAAGACTCATGCCTCCTGCAGATTTATGTTTAACTGTTATTGTGTATGTACATCTTGGTTTACTGTCTCTCCGCACATGTTTTCTGATCAGTAGCTTTAAGGAGTTAAAAAAGGAGTCTGGGGCAGGTATGGGGAGGGCCCTAAATAAGTATAGCAATTTAGGGAGGACAATCATTTTGAAAGCCGCCACTCTACCTGCCCAGAAGAAATAGTGTTTGCCTATTTGTTGGAGGTCTCTCTGACACGTGTGTAGAAAGGGCAAGTCGTTTTTCACAAATAAGTTTGAAGGGTTGGCCGTGATCAATATGCCTAGATAGGGCATGGAGTCAGAAATCCATTGGAAGTTGTGTTCAGCTATAAGAGATGTTTTAGTGGATGCCAGCACATTTACACTTAAGATATTGGATTTGTCATCATTAACTTTATAATACGAACAACCATTGAAAGCTTTGAGTAGATAAACAACCTTGGTCAGGGAAAGATCCGGTCTTGATAGGGTTAAAATAATGTCATCTGCAAAGAGGCTTATTTTAAATTCTGTATCTTTGATTTTAATGCCTGAAATATCAGAGGAATTGCGAATCATTTGGGCCAGCGGTTCCATTATTAATGTGAACATGAGAGGGGAAAGAGGGCAGCCTTGTCTCGTGCCACAAGAACTCGGGCATTGGGGTTCGAGTACAATGCAAGAATGGCTGAAAGAATATTACCTTGAAAGCCACATTTTGATAAAGTCTGTTTCAGGTATCCCCAATGGATCCTGTCGAAGGCTTTTTCTGCGTCTAATGTCACAAAGATTGACGGAATGTTTTTCATTTTTGTGTAATGTATGAGATTTATAATTTTCTTGGTGGCGTCTGGGGCTTGCCTACCATGAAGGAAGCCGACCTGATCTTGATGGATGATGTTAGGCATGATAGAGGCTAATCTCTGCGCCATTAGTTTAAGATCAGTGTTTAGTAGGGATATAGGACGGAAATTTGGAGGCGAGACTGGATCTTTCCCTGGTTTTGGAATAGTAACGATGTCAGCAGATAACATTTCATTCAGAAAGGTGTCGAACACCTGTTTCATGTGTGGTACTAAAGTTTTTCTGAAAAGTTTATAATATTCGGCTGAGTAACCATCAGGTCCGGGGGCTTTGCCGTTGGGGAGAGAGAGTATAGTTTTGAGTATTTCAGCTTGAGATATTGGGGCATTTAAATCTGCTAGTTGATTGGGGGAACTTTTAGGGAGATATACTGAGTCCAGGAATTCTAAAATCACCGCCTTGTTGGGTTGAGATAATGAGTGATCGTTGTTAAGATTATATAGGTTGCTATAATATGAGCGGAATGCATTTGCTATGTCTTTCGGATGGTACATCTTTTCTTTTGAGCGGGGGTGTAAGATAAAGGGGATCTTTTGTTTGAATCTTTTTTGTTGTATCTGTGTTGCCAATAATTTGCCCGCCTTATTACCAGAGGCGTAGCAGTTAGTTCGCCATTTAAATAGATTTCTGGCATATTTGGCATTGAGGAACGTTGCAAGAGCGTTCCTCTCAGCAAATAGTTTGTCACTAGTAATTTGAGTTGGGTTTTCTTTGTTTAATTTTTCTAGGGATTTGATATTTGAGAGGAGTTCATTAAGTTGCTGTGTCCTTCGGTGTTTGGCTAGGGAGCTTAATTTAATTAGAATACCACGGGTATAGGCTTTGTGGGCTGTCCATACTATGGTAGGGTTGCTATCTGCAGTAGCATTGATTTCAAAATAGTCCTTGAGACTTTTGTCAATATCGGCGGTATTTTCTGGGATGGAAATCAGGTGTGCGTCATTTTTCCAGTGGAAGTTTAGGGAGTGTGTTGATTTATCAGTCAAATCCAGAGATATGGGTGCATGGTCCGACCATGTAATGGTATTGATTTCTGTGGCGATGGTGTCTTGCAATAGTTGACAGTCTCCTAGGAATAAGTCTATCCTTGAATATGTGCAATGTGGCTTGGAAAAGAAGGTAAAATCTTTCTCCGAGGAATGTTGGCATCTCCATATATCCAATATGTCATTCTTGTGTATAAATTGTGACATGTCAGATTTCCTGTTTTTTTTTGGTGTTGGCCCTTTAATGTCCATAGAAGCGTCGGGTGCCAGATTAAAGTCCCCACAGACAATTGTGCGTCCCTGTTTGAGGCTGTTGATTTTCTTCCATAGTTTGTGTATAAAACGCATTTGTCCTGTGTTTGGCGCATAAACGTTAGCAATCGTGTATGTGGCATTGTTGAGTTCACATATTAGGATGTGATATCTTCCTTGTGGGTCTGAGATTGACGTGATCAGTTTAAAGGTCACTGAATGTTTGATGGCTGTGAGAACTCCTTTAGTTTTGTTTGGAGAGTTAGCGTAAAAAATGTTTGGGAAGGTTTTGTGATTTACAGTGGGCGCTTTCCCCTGGCAAAGGTGCGTTTCCTGGACGCATAAAATGTCGCATTTAAGTTTGTGTGCTTCTGTCCAAAGGAAGTGCCTTTTGCTCGGATGATTTAAACCCTTAACATTTAGGGAGGAGAACCTTAGAGGCATCTTTAATGTGCCTGTGTTTCTGCAACTGTTTGAGGTTAACTTTGAATTGTGTGGATTCTACGGTAGGATGCGATAGTTGTGTATATATATGCAAAAGACTTACGGTGTGACGTCTGAGCTTCAGAGAAGTCTTCAACAGATCAAGCCTGTTGGAAAGACCTTGTTGCGTGGAACCTTGGGTGTTATGTTGATAAGCCGATTGTACTGTATGGGAAAGAGTAACAAGTGAACAAAACGATAAATAACCTTGTTAACTTTGTCTTAGATACATGTAAAGGTAGAGAGAAGTGATCAACTGAAATGGTTAAAAAGAGAAGTGTATAACTTTGTGGGCGGAGTTAACCGCGACAACTATTGGGGGTATAAGGCGGATAAGCCTGGCATGAGCGGCTGATCCAGGGCTTATTTGCGTGCCTTGTGTAATTTAAATGGAATCAAGTGGTCATGTCATCTGGAGGGTCAAAGTCTTCCCATTCTCTGTTTTGTTGATGTCGATGATGGCGGCTTTGTTGGCGTTGTTCTATCGCTTCAACTATGTTCCATTGACAAAGTAGGGCCAGGCCCTCATCCAGTGTGCGAATGGAGAATGATCTATTCTCTTTCGTGATTATCAGTTTGACTGGGTGGCCCCATTTATATTGAATTTGGTGGTTCCGAAGGGGTTTTGTGGTGATGGAGAGATTTTTGCATTTCAGCATGGTGTATTTTGATAGATCTGCATAGAAGGATAGGTTGTTATAGTTTTGTGGGTAAGCATCTGGATTTCTTGTGGCCCGTAACAGGTTCTCTTTTATGTGGTAGAAGTGGATGCGGACAATGGTGTCCCTCGGTATAGCGTCAGGAAGATGTGGAGGTTTTGGTAGCCGATGAATCCGGTCTATGATCAGCTCACCAGGATGTGTTCCAGGCAGGAAGGTCGCCATCAGTTGGACAAAGTAATCCTTCAGGGCGCATGGTTGAATGGATTCAGGTATGCCTCTTATTTTTAAATTGTTCCTTCTGGAACGGTCCTCTAAGTCTGCAATTTTCGCTTTCATCCATTCAATATCTTCTACTTCATCATTCTGCGCGTCCACCATTTCGTTGAAGGAAGTTGTGACCTCCCCCATCTTGTTTTCTATAGTGGTAACCCTGTCTCCAAGGAGGGATACTTCAGAGGTAAAATGTCATAGCATATTGGTAATATCAGAGTGAATAGAGCTCTGGAGTGTCTGGAGAGTCTCAATGTGGTGTCAAGCACAGGTTGATTGGAGGTAGGGTATACAGCCATGGAATTAGAAAAGGATATCTGCTCATGGGGAAGTTGCGGTAGAGGGTTTCCCTCATTCTGTATTTCAGTCTCCGGTGTCAATTTCATCTTGGATTTGGCAGGACTGGATGAGGATGTGGATGTTGCCAAGCGAGTTTCGGGGATCTGTTGTCCCCCGCTTCCTCCTCCTTGCACCGAACCACCTTGGCGTGGTTGTCTGGGTTTGACATTAGTTGCCGCTTCATGGCCTCTAGCGCCATCTTGGAGTGGCTGTCGGTGAGGCGTCGGAAAGAACTCTGTAAGTTTACGCGGTGCCGCTCTCTCTTGTCTTCTTTTTGACATTTTTGAGAGTTGGAAGTTTGTTTTAGTTTGGGTTGAATTAGGGACGACTGATTCCGTCGTTGCTTCCGCCCTGGATCCCCGCTATAGCCGGGATTGGTTTCATCAAGTGATCATAACTGATGACTGCAGGCTCTGACCTGGGTCAGGGAACATTAATTGGTTGGAGCCGGATTGGGGTTCGAGTGAGGTTGCGTTTCTCGATTTCTATTTGTTTAGTCCCAAATATGACGTCTAGAGAAAATGGTGGCCTTACTGGTAAGTGGATCTGAGAGATACTGGTTTCGAAGTAGGGTATACAGATATGACCGCAAGGTGTATGCCCTGAGATTCTCAGGTCAATCAGATATTCGGGTACAAGCCCTTGGCCTGCCCTTTCTTAGGCTTCAAGCTGGAGCTAGGTAGTTATACGGTTCTATGCTTCACTGGGTGTACCAAGATGGCCGCTGGTCCCGGATTACACAGTTTCCAGGTGAATTCCTGGTGCCCTCGTCATATGCTCTGGTTCAGAGTGTTTGGTGAACTTTAATTTGACGATGGGGGAATCCTGTAAGGAGGGGGAGCCTTGGGGTGTCTGGATCTTGTCCTCCCTGTCTAGGATGGCGGCTGGTGGAGGTGAATACTACTGCGGCCTAGACAAATTGAACCGCGTGGAGCCGCGGCCTATATTTCTTTCACTGGCGGGAATCAATCCACATAATATTGGGGGTAGGAGGTGGCCTGGGGTATGAGGCAGATGTCCAGAGTGTTATTTATTAGTAATCGGCTGTGTAATGTGCAGATGGTTGTGGATTATATGGCGCCGGCCCAAGCAGATGGGACGGAGCCGCGGCCTAGATTTCTCTGTTTTCCCCCGCCGGTATCCTGCAATAAATGTACCGTGATGTATCTTGACATGTGGGGGACAGATGGCACTGCTATCACTATCTGATGTTTTGTGCACACCACGATCCGGGCTGTTTTCTATTCTGAAGAGTCAGGTGTTGTATTAGGCCTTAAGATGGCGGCGGCCGCAGCCAGTGCTTATGAGGGGGCCAGTCCGGAGGCTGTATCTTTGCTGTTACCGAGCTAGCTTCCTCAATATTAGGCTGACTAAATAGTCCAGGGTCTGGGGAGTCTATTGGGGGGGTCGAAGTCACTCACCCCACTTTACTGCTTGAGGATGGAGGCTGATTGTGAACGATGTTCAGGCATCCGCAGGCTCTCTCTACCGCTCTCCTCTCAGAATTTCTCCTCAGGGTTTGTATTTTCTCCTCTCTCTGGCTACCAACTTGTTGCTGGCTGGGTAGTGTATGTTGTATGGTAGAATTAGGATAATTAGCTTCTTTTGGATGGTGGAATGATGCCTTTCCACTCGCAAGCCGCTCAGAGCTGAGCAGTTAAGCAGCCATCTCCTGCTGCAGCCGGCCACGCCCCCAGGGGGCATTTTTTAATGCCTTCTGGGTTAGACAGCAAGAGACATCCCTCTTGCTGACTCCCCCTATGAGGATCCAGTGAGATGGATGCTCTTACATATACCCCAAAAAGTCAAATACTAGATGCCTTAGAGTAATTTTAAGGTTCATTAACTGTTACTGCTTTTTGTTGATGTTAAACAACAACACACTTGGTCGTGACCCCCCCAGACTGACTGCTCCCCTTGCACTCTTCCGATTCACAAGCCAGCTTTGGCCCCCTCCATTCTGATTGCTCAATCCTCATAATAGATTATTCATAACCACCTCGCGACGACCAGATATATTAGGTATTAAATAATAAAAATTGATAGAGTTGAGCGAACACCTGGAAGTTCGGGTTCTGCTGGTCCGTCCGAACTTCGGGACAAAGTCCGGGTCCGGGTCCGGACGGAACCCGAACGATCGCACGGACAACGAACCCCATTGAAATCAATGGGGACCCGAACTTTTAGGCACAAAAATGGCTGTAGGAAAGTCCTGGAAAGCCCCAGAGGGCTGCAAAAGGAAGTAAAATGGGGGTAAGGGTAGGGCAAGTGCCCTACAAAAAAATGGGGACAGGGAAATAACTGTAAATATTTTTAAAAAAATAAAAACATAAAAAAAGCAAAAATGGAGGTGAATGTGGATCATCTTCAAACTGTGTCTGAAAAGTATTAATTAACGGTAGAAGCCATATAACTGTTCTAAAATCATCTTCAAACTAGGGCAAGTGCCCTACAAATAAATGGGGATAGGGAAAATAAATTAAAATC
>BLSH010115493.1:181326-208431 GCA_018402905.1 Glandirana rugosa
TCAACCCTATCTTTCTGTTCTCGCCTCTTCTCTGTCTTATCCGAACTTTTTACTTCTCTTTTTGTCCTAGAACCACCACTTGGCAGGTCAGCTCGTCATCCTCGGACGTACCTCCCTCAGTACAACGGACCCCTAAGAGACTACTTCCCTTAACGGTCCGTTCACCCTCCCGTCGTCACTGTTCGTCGGGTCCTGAAAAGTCAACTCACAGTTTAACTTAAATGTCAGATTTCGTCGGTCCACCTCTCATCCTAGTTGAGGAACAGTCATTGCGCTCTGTCTAGAAGTATACCGAAGGACTCGTATCATGTACACGTTGATATTGTCTCCAATTGATCATTCTAACAACGGATCTACGTACCGAACCCGAACGATTTTTGAAATGTCCGGGTCCGGGTCCGTGCCACGGACACCCTAAAGTTCGGTACGGACCCGAACGTTACAGTCCGGGTTCGCTCAACACTAAAAATTGAGTCCCGGGTGTCACGATCAGGAAAATTCTTGTCGCCTATTTACTCGCAATTTGCATCTAGGCAACAATCTTACTAGTTAACCTCTGTTATAGTTGCACATGTACTATGCTCAGGAAGCCATATGAAGATCTGTCTCGCGTTACTGACAAGGAGTTGATCCTACTCTCCACCTGGCTGCTTTAGACTGTAAATTCAATTTGACACTCAACTGAAAAGTCCTGGGCTGCTTGTCACTGCTGCCCTCCCACTTGCCTGGCAATTCCCTTCATCAGAGAATCCCCAGGCAACATGACTCCCTCCATGCAGGCTCCTACTGCTCGACTGGACGGTTCACCACCAAGATCCTGTTTTTCTCTTCATTTTTCAAGCCTATTCTGTCTCTTCTCCGCTCTTGTCTTTCTATCCCAACTCTCCCCATCCTTCCTCGCTGGGAGGGAGCGGCCTCACCCAGTAGAGATACATTTCAGTCACTCACCACACTTTCCCCCATGGCAACATTAAACCTCCTCTCCCTCAATGCACAAGGGCTTAATTCCCCTTGCAAGAGACAAAAGGCATTCTGCACATTTTCCTCCCTTAAAGCACACATTGTTGTCTCCAAGATTCCCACTTAACTATTCTACTCCCTCCTAGATACCTGAACCCTGCATATCCCCAATTTTATATGGCCTCTGTGAGAACCAAACAAAGAGGAGTCTTAATTGCCTTCCATAATCTGCCCCCTTCACTTTAAAAACTGAAATACGAGATCCCGAAGGCTGGTATTTAATCCTAATAGGTCATCTAATTGACACGCCTGTTACTATAGTCTCCTATTATGGCCCCAATCGAAACCCAACCTCATTCCTATCCCGCCTGTTTCAAGTTATAGATTTACATAAACAAGTCACCTTAATAATTGGCGGAAACTCTAATCAAGTCCTCTTCCCCTTCTTAGACAAGTCACCCTTTTCTTCCTCCTCCAATCCCCACAAATTCACGTTTCAACAACTTCTACATAGACATTCCTTAGTTGACACTTGGAGAGAATACAATCCTACCAAGAAACAATATACGTTCTACTCACATCCACATAACACATTTTCTCGAATCTACTACATTCTAGTCTCGGTAGGTACTGTGCCGTTGTTGTTGTTGTTGTCCTCCCTTATAGTTCCTATACCGTGGTCTGACCACAACTTCATTCTAACCTCTCTGTCATCCCTGGTCCCACCTTCCAGTAATAGAACCTGGTCTCTGAATGAAACCCTTTTGACTCACCCCTCCAATATCCAAGAGGTAGAATCTGCTCTCAAAAATTATGTCACACTAAACTCCACTGATGATGTCTCCCCACTCTTACTCTGGGAAGCCCACAAATCAGATATACAGGGAAGCCTGATCAGTTTAGCTTCCTGTAGAAAAAAAGAACGTCCTTCCAGATTCCAGGCATTGGAACGAGATTTCACCCAAGCGCACACTGAGTTCCAAAGTTCCTCGACTCCCTCTAATAAAAGTAAGTTAGATAAAGCAAGACTAGAATTGGACCTCTTTTTGACAGACTCCACTGAAAAAGCCCTCAGAAGTTCGAGCCATCGGGTCTACACAAAAGCCAACAAACCAGACTCCTTTGTAGCCCTATCTCTTTGAAATCTCGAAAAACCCTAAAAGCCCATTAGTTTAAAGACCTCTTCGGACTCTTACACCAGTAATCCTGTTAAGATCCTCCAACTATTCCATAAGCACCTATAAACCCTGTACTCTGCCTCTAGAGTTGAGCGAACCCGAACTGTAAAGTTCGGGTCCGTACCAAACTTTGGGG
This sequence comes from Glandirana rugosa, assembly GCA_018402905.1. Classification (NCBI taxonomy): domain Eukaryota; kingdom Metazoa; phylum Chordata; class Amphibia; order Anura; family Ranidae; genus Glandirana; species Glandirana rugosa. The sequence goes on from BLSH010115493.1 coordinate 183,601, forward strand.
TGTCCCGGACATTTGAAAAAAGTTTGGGTTCGGGTTCAGGGTTTGGTTATTTGATCCCGCCTGTTGAATAGCTGCAGGGCAGCCAATCAACAAGCGTTTCACTGGTTTGCCCTTGGAAGCCATCACAGCCATGCCTACTAATGGCATGGCTGTGATTGGCCAGTGCATCATGTGACCCAGCCTCTTTATAAGCTGTAGTCACTTGATGATGCATGTCACATGCTCTTTAGCTAGTGTAGGGGAGGATGCTGCCGGCGCTGTGAGGGACAGATTGCAGATATAATAACATCTCATCCTGCATTACAGAACGATCTGATTGTGGACTAGGTAGAGATTACTACTGCTTTTAGGGACAGATTGCAAATCTAATAACATCTCATCCTGCATTACAGAATGATCTGACTGGACTAGGTAGAGTCTACTGCTTAGAGGGACAGATTATTGTTCTAAAATCATCTCCTAGTTCTATAGGGTCAGGTTCCTGCTGTTGCTGTAAGGAACAGATTATTGTTCTAAAATCATTTTACTTCCTTTTGCAGCCCTCTAGCAATTTCCAGGACTTTTTTACAGTCATTTTTGTGCCGAAAAGTTCGGGTCCCCATTGACTTCAATGGGGTTCAGGGTTCTGGCTCAAGTTCGGGTCAAGTTCGGTACCGAACCCAAACTTTTTCGCGAAGTTTGGCAGAACCCGAACATCCAGGTGTTCGCTCAACTCAATCTGCGTCTCCTACTTCCAATAATCTCACTCAAATATCAGATTTCCTAGGCCCACTGGAACTGCCCACACTCACCCCTGCCCAGCGAACGCAAATAGACCAGCCAATAACTGAATTAGAGGTCGGCATAGCGATTAAGGCGCTCAAATGCAATAAGCAGCCCGGCCCAGATGGCTTTACAGCTAAATATTATAAGTGCTTTATATATATCTTGGCCCCACTCCTAACTGAAGCCCTGAACTCTATTCTTAAAGGCTCGACCTTTACTCCTGACTCCCTTAGGGCCACCATATCTATGATCCTGAAATCTCAAGCAGATGACACCTCATGTACAAATTTTCGACCCATCTCCATACTTAATAATGATATTAAATTACTTGCGAAAATTCTTGCCTCTCGGCTAAGCACACTTATTGGTACCCTAATTCATAGGGACCAGATTGGCTTCATGCCTTCGAGACAAGCAAGTGATAATGTCCGCAGAGTAGTACTTTTGACACACCTAGCTTGCTCACGTAAGATACCTTCATGCCTCCTTTCCTTAGATATAAAGAAGGCCTTCGACAGCCTATCCTGGCCATATTTGCGTTCTGTCCTCCAAAAATGGGGCTTCGGCCTGCACTTTCTAAAATGGATATTATCCCTTTACTCTAACCCTATGGTGCTTATTACTTACGCAGGTCACCACTCCGACCCTTTCCCCTTTAAGCGTGGAACACGTTAGGGCTGCCCGCTTTCCCCACTTTTATTTGCCCTTACGATCGAGCCACTAGCCCGGAAAATTTGAGAAGACCCTAACATCAAAGGTCTGGAAGTAGGAGGCTACAACCACAAATTATGCCTCTTTGTGGATGATGTCCTTATATTTTTTACTTCCCCACTGACTTCTGAGCCAAATCTCTTGACCACATTGACTAGATTCGCTAAGGCTAGTGGTTAATACCCATAAATCTAAAATCCTTAATATTTCCTTACCATATACGCAAGTAACACACTTACAAACACTTACTACTCTCATGGGCTTCCTCCTCCTTAACTTACCTAGGTATCAAACTCACCCCTGATCCTGCAAGCCTATTCTCAGCTAATTACCCCCCCATGCTACTCCACTTGACCAAACTTATCTCATCCTGGGCAATCCTCCCCCTAGCCTGGCTAGGTCGCATTACAGCAGTGAAAATGGTAGTCCTCCCAAAAATTCTTTATTTAGAGTGCTCCCCATTGCAATCTCATGATGGTTTAGCCCTCCCGTCCTTTATGAAATATTACCAGGCAGCCCAATTAGCTACTCTCACTAAGTATCACCCAACTAAAGAAACTCCTCTCTGGGTCTCCCTAGAGTCAATAGACTGTGACCCCCTTTCAGTCGCTAACCTGCTTTGGTTACTACCTAAAGACCATAAGACCATTCGCAACCCCGTCACCTGTCACTCCCTCCACCTATGGGATACACTTAAATTCAAATACAAGTTACAATCCCCGCATAACCCCCTCCTCTCTTATCTTTGTAATCCCTCATTCTACCCAGCCTGGACATCGCCATCCTCCTTTCGTAACTGGTCATCAGCTGGCCTCATTCAGGCATATTCCTTCACCACCCTGGATGCGCTGGTCCCATTTCCAACTCTCTCAACCGCTTACGGCCTCCCTTGTGCTGGGCTATTCCATTACCTACAATTAAAGCATTTCTTTACCCCATGTATTCGCTCTAACCCCTCCTTACCACACAAATCAATATATGAACAGGCCTGTGATCGAGATCCACACATGCGGGGGCTCATCTCCCAATTTTATCTCCTTCTCTTGGACCCCCCTCCGCACACCTCCCTTCCTTATGTTTCTAGATGGGAATCCGATTTAGGCATACAAATGGAAGCTACTGAATGGAGAGGCATCTGGCTTGCCACAAAGACAGCATCTCCGAATGTGATAACCTCTGAGGCAAATTACAAAGTACTGTTCCGTTTGGTACCTGGTACCAGCTCGGATAGCCAAGTACCATACCACATATCCCTCTGGATGCTTCCGAGGCTACCTTGACAAAGGAACGCACCTCCATATAAGGTGGGATTGTCCCCTGGTGCAAAGTTTTCTCCATTATTTCCAAGCTCTTTAACCAATCTCTACGTCCTGCCCCAGATGTAGTCTTACTTAACCGCAAACCACCAAAGATCACAAACAGACAATTTAAACTGTTGTTGCAAATAACCACAGCAGCAAAGCAAACAATTGCTAAAGCTTGGAAGACTTCTTCCTTCTCCATCCTTGAGACCAAACATAGAATCACTAAGGCTATGATACATACCAAAATAGAAGCCACGATTCTTGATGCCATTCCCAAATTTGACCGTCTATGGCAACCTTGGGTACAACACTTCCTCCCAGCAGATTTTGATGCTAGCCTTCTTCTCCCATGACCCCACAGTGATGACTGATTGCTTATCTGTCACCTCAACATCCCTGCTGGACAGCCCCCCCTCCCAGAGATTCCTTTGTTTTCTACTTCTGTCCCCCCTACTTCCTTTGCTTTTTCCTCTCCTTTTCTATTCTTTCTGTTTCTATTATTTTTTTTTTATGTTATTTAGTTATTAATAAGTTTCATATGGACCCCTTAGCCCATACTGCCATTGCTCAGTTCATACACCTGCTTAACTCTTCTTAAACTCTATCATTCAAAGCTGGAAGGCAATTAGACGAGGGTTATACCTCCCTGTTTTAAGCACATTGTTCTATCGCCTTCGCAGTAGCCTCAGTTGCCAAAAGGCACCTATAAGATCTCCACCCAACTGGTGAAACATATTAAGTAATCACTGTTTTATGGTTTTGCTCTTGATGTCTAGTGCAAGCATGCTAATTTTTGACTAGTTAGGGAGTCCCACCAGTTCCTGCCATATCCTGCCTTCGGATCCATTGTAACTAGTGCAAGTATAATTACACCAAAACAACTCCAGTTTGCCATTATGCATTGAATTTTTTTATATTTTTAGGAAATGACAGTAACTTCACAATGAAATGGAAAGGGCATTTTTAATATCATTGCATAGCTTGTGTGCAATTTTTTATGCTATGCTTATTTTTGTAACGGCTACTTCGTTTTCCTATAAGTGAATTATTAAGTCATTAAATAAACTAAATAAAGGGGCGCATGTGTGGAGGCTGAAGATGGCGGATGCACCTTAGACCCACACCGCTTCTCCTCACCACTCCTATACAGCTTTTGAAGCCTCCAGGACACAAGGGAGCATGGCCGATAAACTCAGCAGCATTCGGGGACCCATATGGGAAAAATCGGGCAACAAAAGGAGTGTTATAAGCCTATTTTCGCCACGAGGCCTGCACACATGGAGAAATATCTCACACAATCTGGATCCTCAGCCTCAATTTGCAATGCTTCCCAGACTTCCAGCATGAACAGCGCGGCAGACCTGATGGCGGTGGTAAACCACTCAAACACAAGTCAGGCCCCTACACTAGCATACCTGACAGAAGATCTATTAGATGCAAAACTCCACACCCTATCACAAAACATTTCCCACACCACAGCCAATGAGGTGGGGAAAATAGCTCAGGAACTGCGGGGATAACTGGCACGGGGTGGAGGAGAGGACAGACCAAATAGAAAACAAGATGGATGAGTTGGTGCAATATGTACATGTATTGGAGGAGGATAATCATGCATTGAAACAACAGGTCTCCAAGCACAACAGGAGGATTTGGAGAACAGGGAGAGAAGACAAAACCTCCACATCAGAGGAGTTCCAGAGATGGTGGGGGACACGCAGATACCGGAATATCTGTTGGGTCTCTTTGTCACTCTAGTCCCCACTATACCTGACATAGATTGGCATATGGATCGTGCACACCGATCCCTAGCCCCTAAGCCGCCAGCAGGGGCTAGACCCAGAGACCTTGTAGTAAGACTCCATTACTATGAAATTAAAGAATCTCTTCTAAACTCTACCCGCAATAAATCTACCATCACATATAAAGAAGAAAAATTGCAAATCTTTTGTGACCTCTCTCCAATTACATTGGCAAAGAGACATTCTCTTCGCCCCATCACCCTCCATCTACAGCAACCCTGCATCATATACCGCTGGGGCTTCCCCTTTAAGTAGACCATGACCAAAGATGGCACGAAATACCATTTACGAGATCTTTCAGAAGGGGAAGCTTTTTTATCACAACTGGGACTCCCCCCACCTGAGGAAGCTTTGATGACACCCATACAAAACATTAGACCCATTGCTGCTCCAAGCAAACTGTGGACACCAGTCAGAGCCAAGCCAAAGAGCTGACTACCCACTCAGAGCACCCCAAGATCCCAAAGATCTGCAGACACTTGAACAGTCAGTGTCCCTGTCAACAGGCAAGTCAAGAAAAGACACGTAGGTACCATTTAACCACATCTGTTTACATCCTATGTAGGATACCTTTGATTTCCCATATGGTTCAACGTCAGTGACAATGACAAAGATATACTCTTTGAGTGTGGAAATTTTAAAGAGGATTAGTGGTAAGCGACCGTCCTCTTCCTGACCTCCACATGCCATCCTCCTTTTGTCTATGGCATGTACCATGGACCCCTGGGCTTGCTCAGGATTGTTATTGCTGCACTTATTGTCACAATTTTTTTCTTTTCTATTTTTATGTTTTTATGGACTCAGAGGCCTTAACTAGGCCCTGGTGGTTCCAGAGGTGGATCCTTGAAAAACCTACACGGACCTGTTCAAAGTGTAAGGACTCCCTTCTGGCTTACCTATGTTCAGTTATAGTTAGATTCTATTCAAATACTATCAACCTGCTCTAACTAAATGCTTACAATAGTTTTTGTAAAATGTCTATACAAGTTTATTCATGTAATGTTAAAGGGTAAAACTCAGTGCGTAAAAGGTGGCTGGCTCTGAGGGAATTATGTCAATCCCAAGCTGATGTGATCCTAATTCAGGAGAAATATTTTAAGAAAGGGAACTCCTCCTTTAAATTTGCCCTTAAAATTACCCTACAACATGTAGGGCCTCCGACCCTACAGGAAAAGCAGGGGTTGTTATATTGATCAAGCAAAATACTAAACTACAGGTACAAACCACAACAGATAAACTCGGACGCTACATTTCCCTTAATTGTACATACAATGCAACTCCTGTGACAATTATTAATATATACGCCCCGAATACAGGCCGAATAGGCTTTCTTCGTAATTGTATATCTCCCCTTCTGGAATCGTCACACCCACTAACTGTGATGGGCGGAGATTTCAATCTGACTATATCCCCATCTAGGGACAGGAAATCACTTTGGAGCCATCAGCCTTCTAAACAAATGCTCAGGCAGTCCACATCCTTTCGTCAGTGGGTTAGGGAAAACAATTTGTTTGACTCCTAGAGAATGAGACACCCTACAGGTAGACAATACTCCTTCTTAACTGTACATCACACTTTTTCAAGGCTCGATTACTTTTTTGTATCTAACCTACTTAGGCAGATGATGGTAGAATCTGACATTGTCACTAACACATGGTCAGACCATTAATTTATTGCAATAGATTTCCTCATGGGTAGTTCTGTTCCCCATGTAGGCCAATGGCGATTGAACGATAACCTCCTCCGTCGTGTTGACGTCAAAGTGTCTGTATCAAAGGCGCTTGAGGAATTTTTTAGGTTAAATGAAGGCTCTGCCTCTCAGATTTCCACACTATGGGAGGCCCATAAGGCCTTCATCAGAGGCCAATTCATTGCAATAGGCTCCCACCTCAAAAGAGACGCTGCCCAACAAAAAAAGGCTCTCCTTCAGCAATTAACACAAGCTGAGGGAAAGCTTATAGAACGTCCTTCTGTGGGTTATTTGAGGAAGGTGTTGCTGCTCAGAGACAGACTTAAAACATTGGATATTGAAGATATGTCAAAAAATTTTAAGTGGATGAAACAGAAGTTCTACCAATCTAATACTAACAAGCCACATAGATTACTGGTAAGCAGATTACAGACCAAAACCATGGGGAGTGCCCCTGAATTTGTCTTTCAATCCGATGGGACCCCCACTTGCTGCCCTATAGGCATAGCAACAACCTTTGGCAAATGTTATAGTAAGCTTTATAATTGCCTGTCACCTGACCAGGACCCACCGTTCAGCAAACTGAAGTTCGATGAGTTCTTTTCAGATCTCCATTTACCTAAATTGAACCCTGCAGATAGACAGACACTGAATGTGCCTATCACCCTTAATGAATTGGAGAGAGTAGTCAAAGAACTTCCTACTCACAAATCGCTAGGACCTGACTGCTTTACATATTCATATTTTAAACAGCTTCTCCCACATCTAGCTCCCACCCTACTGCCCTTTTATGGTTCCTTAATGAAAGGTGATACCCCACATCCACACTTTCAGCATTCCTACATCACCATAATACCAAAAGAAGGTAAATCCCAGCATCCCCAGCCAATTACAGACTGATAGCTTTACTTAACTCCGATTACAAGATATTTACTAAAATATTGGCAAATCGCCTATCCCTCCTTTTACCAAAATGAATACATATAGATCAAGTGGGCTTTGTATTTATTAGGCAAGCAGGCGACAATGAAAGAAGGACCGTAAACCTTAGAGATATCATTAATAGTAATCAGACCCCAGCCCTTTTCTTGAGCCTTGATGCTCAAAAGGACTTTGACAGGCTGGGATGGCAATACATGATGGAGACTCTATGTCATATAGGTATAAAAGGCCCATTCTTCAAGGCCATAACTGCCCTATATTCAATGCCCACTGCCCAAGTAAAACTCCCTTATTCAATGTCTGACCCCATCCAAATGTTCAATGGCACAAGACAGGGGTGCCCCTTATCCCCTCTCCTTTTGGTGCTTTGCCTAGAACCCCTGGCAGCAGCCATTAGACTCCACCCAGATGTCAGAGGAGTGAAAGTTAGACAACGAGAGTTCAAACTCTCATTATTCGCTGATGACATCTTATTGACACTTAGTAACCTCATATCATCCTACCAGTTCTACACAATATTCTATGCACCTTTAGTGACTTTTACGGCTACAAAATTAACACAACAAAAACAGAAACCCTACCACTACATATCCCCTTATCTCAACTAACCAGGCTGCAAAATAACTATACGTACCACTGGTGCACTCATTCTATCAATATTTAGGAACTCACATCACCCCGCATTATTCACAGTTGTACTCAGCCAATTTCCCCCCCTTGTTTAAAAGTATTAGATCCCTCAACTATCAATGGACCTCTTTGGACATCTCACTTTTAGGCAGAATTAATGTCGTAAAAATGGCAATTCTACCAAAATGACTATATCTGTTTGAGACCCTACCAGTAGCTATACCAAGGACTCAGCTAAAAGGTCTACAATGCCTTTTTCTCAGTTTTATCTGGCACAAAAAGAAACCCAGAATAGGGCGCTCTGTGCTTCTATCTCCTAGAGCGAGGGGAGGACTGGGTGTACCGGATATAACAAAATATTATTTAGCCACACATCTTAGACAAACCTTATCCTGGAATGTCAAACTTCCAAGAAATAGTTGGACAGAAATAGAATCAAATCAAATCTACCCAGTTCACCTACTAAGTACCACATAAACACCAACCACATCTCTGTCACCCATCATCTTATTGAATTCAATGCTTTTCACAAGGAAGATCTGGCATGAATGTAACAAATCAAATGTATTAGTCCCATCAAGTTCATATTTGACTACTGTCCTATATAACCCTGCCATACCCGATAGCTTATCTCACACTCAATCGATGCCCTGGGCTCAAATAGGTATATTCCAGCTACAACATCTCATAAACCCAATTACCCGCAAACTATGGCCTTTTGAGCATTTAAGAAATCAACACGACACTCTACCACCTCAAGCTTTCTATGCATACCTCCAGTTTTGACACTTTTTTCAAACCCTAAAACCCTCTTTGACATTAGACCAGCCTACAGACTTTGAGCATATCTCCATGCAGGGACCTGATCACCCCACTTAATTTTCACACTATACAAACTCCTATTGAGCAATATCCAATTGGAGGAAAACACACATACCTATATCAGGAGATGGGCAAAGGCCCTAAACAGACCCATCTCTATAAACATATGGCTATTGATTTGGGAGAATGCGTCAAAAGCATCCAGATGTGTTGTATATAAGGAAATCATCTATAAAATAATGATGTGTTGGTACAAAACCCTGACATTCTTACATGCCATAAACCCGCCTATCCTAGCTGTGTGCTGGAGATGCCATCAGGAACACGGATCTCTGGTCCACATTTTTTGGGAGTGTCCCTGGATACGAGAGTACTGGGTCATGGCCCGGAGGGTGATGGAACAGGCCTTGGAGATGGACTTACCTTTAGACCCACTACATTATTTTCTGGGCCTTCCAATTAAAGGCATACCAAAATCCTCCAAATCCTTGGTAATTCATATACTAACTACAGCTAGGCATCTAATCCTTAGAAACTGGAAGACGGAGGTAGTACCTACACAAAACCAGCTCATATCTAGCATATCTGAAATGCGAGCTATGGAATATATGACAGCTTTAAATGACGATACCTTGGCCCAATTTAATACAATTTGGGAAATGCGGGATCGCTCTACATGTGGTTCTTGGTCCATACATACCCCTGACATGGCCTTAATTTCTGAGACATCATAAGGCTCTTGCCTCAAGCCTAACGTACTCTCCAGATAGCAGGTTGAATTTTTGTTTTTTGTTTCTGTATATGCTTTTGTCTCTGTTTTTGTTCTGGTTCTCGTTCCTGTTTTGCTTCCCACCAGTACATGTTATTTCATTCTGCCTTCTTTCAATTCATTGTAACCTAATTCATCTATACAGGTTATGGAAGTGCAACCATAGAGAGATTTGCACGGATAGCCAAGAAACTTTCTTGTTGAAGGATAATCTTTCTCCTGCTTCAACATATGCTCTGTTAGGCTAGGTCTCCTAGTGGGTTGAACCCGGATAGAGCATTAATCCAAGCTCTGTTAACTATATTTAAAATTATTATTAATGAGACTGAAATGGATTTATGTCCAAACTGGTGAGAATAGGCCCACAAAATTATATCACTATGCTCTGTTTCACCGTGACATGTATAATATGATCCTTACAGTGCATAAGCTGCAATTGTTGTACTTATAGCAATAAAAACTTTAATAACAAAATAAACTAAATAAAAATGACATCTTGTTTTTCACCTTTGCTGTCTGCTTTGCCTCAATGAGAGATCCAAACTAGAAGAATAACTCCCTGGAGATGTACATCATGTCATTGTGACAAGGTAATTCACTTTTGCCTTCAGTTATGTTTAAAAAAGTGGGAGGATAATGCTTTATATGATCAATATTAATGCATCTGTTTATCTTATTATCAGAGAGAATGTATCAAAAGAGAGACTGTACAAGTTTTTATCACATATTTAGTTGTTACAAAATTATGCATCGGTTCAGTCTAGAATTCAAATTCAGACGTAGGGCATTTTGTATCAATGAATAGACTAATTGCCTATGAACAAACCCAACAGCAGAGTGAAAGTTAACATTGGAACATGCTTCAGACAAGATAGTCAGAAACTAATGGCCCATACACACGGTGCAACTGTTGTACAACAATGGTCATACAACAGCTTGTTGTACGATAATCTGATGTTAGTACGCGCAATTACAACAGCTGACGTTCAACTGTCGTACAACAGAAGTTGGCTGGGCAAACTAGAAAACTTTTCTTGGCCAACAAGCCGTTGTACGACTGTTGACTCGTGTGTACAGAAGTTGGCCCAACAAAAGTTGAAAGTGCAAACACGCATGCTTGGAATCCAGGAAGTGCTCGGTCGTGTAAACCCGTGTTCCTAATTCACAAATCACACTCACCTGAACTTCCTCATTATAGGCTCGTAACACATCGCTACGCTTGGCTTTGCTGGCCAATTACTTGACTCATGTCAGTACACTTGACACAACCACCAACAGCCGATTGTTGAAGGTGCAGTCGTACAACAGTTGCACCACGTGTACGAGGCATAAGTGTCTTAGGGGTATATAGCATATGTGTAAGTTATGTTAACAGGGACAGCATTATCTTCAGGGGTTTACCAATGACAATCAAGGTCTATAGATATAAAATGTAAGACCCGCGATTCCCAGGTTTTTTTAAATACTTTCATGCACGGTTCTTTCATCCATCAGTGGGTTTCCCTCACTGACAGCTAAAATGTAAAAAAAAAAAAAGCTGCCAATTATTGGTTGTTAAGGAACGGGGCCACCGTGTCCTTAACAACCGACAACTCATTCAGTTGTTAGTGGGGTTCCCCAGCTGAAAGCTGAAGTGTAAATGAAGTTCTGGCAATTGGAGCTGTCAAAAAAAAAATCAGCCAGGCAATGTTTATCAACAACATTGCTCAGCTGCTGAAACAGATAGATAAAGATGAACATTGTTTCTTTTTATCCATCTTTCTGTTTATTCATTGACAGATCAAATGGATGAACTTTGGTCTGCAGATGAAATGAGCTTAAAGCAACCTTTCAAGTAAAAACATTTTTTCTTTTTTTTTTTTTTTAATTGTTCCTATGTTTAACCCTTAATTTACACTAATTAGCCTTATTAACTCCTTATTCTTCTCCATTTAATTATTTTCCTGCTGATTTTTTTTTCACTTCTATTTTATAAACTATTAATAATTAAAACATTTTTGTTTGCTTTGTTTGTTAATATTTTTACACCTTTAACATACTTTAACACTTTCACATTGAAAAAAACGCAAATAAAAAAAATACATTTATTTAATTTGTAAATAACTTTTCAATGCTTTGTACCATTATTGACAGCTGAATTGTAAACAGTTGTGGTAGGTATCAGTAATTTGGTATCGGTGAGTACTAAAAAAAGTATTATATATAGTAGTCTACCAGAGAAGCGCTCAAATCTGTTACTGCCACAAATCCCTGTAAATATGAGTAAAAAGACACCCCCTTGTTTGCAGGACTTTAACCACATCAATACTGGGCACGAAAACCCACTTCCTGTCCAGGCCATTTTTCAGCTTTCAGCGCTATCACACTTTGACAATTACTCAGTCATGCAACACGGTACCCATATAAAATTTGCATCCTTTTTTCACACAAATAGAGCTTTCTTTTGGTAGTATTTAATCACTAGGGGTTTATTTATTTTTTGTGCTATAAATAAAAGATTGAAAATTTTGTGAAAAAATGCCTTTTTCTTTGTTTCTGTCATAAAATGTTGCATTTAGTAATTTTTCTTTGTAAATTTTGGCCAAAATTTATAATGCTACCTATCTTTGGTAAAAATAACCCCAATAAGTGTATATTATTTGGTCCTTGTGTAAGTTATAGAGTCTACAAGCTATGGTGCCAATCATTGAAAATTGATCACACCTGATCACACCTGATATACTGATGGCCTATCTCATTTATTGAGACTCTAACAAGACAGGAAAGTACAAATACCCCCAAATGACCCCTTTTTGGAAAGTAGACATTCCATGGTATCTAGTAAGAGGCATGGTGAATTTTTTGAAGTTGTAATTTTTTCCCACAATTCTTTGCAAAATTAAGATTTTTTTTTCTTTTTTTTTCACAAAATTGTCATTGTAACAGGTTATTTCTCACACACAGCATGTGCATACCACAAATTACACCCCAAAACACATTCTGCTACTCCTGAGTATGGCGATATCATGTCTGAGACTTTTTCACAGCCTGGCCACATACAGAGGAGGCCCAACATGCAGGGAGCACCGTCAGGTATTCTAGGGACATAAATTCCACATCTAATGTCATGACGACCTATCACATTTTTGAAGGCCCTGGAGCACCAGGACAATGGGATTGCCCACAAAATTACCCCATTCTGGAAAGCAAACACCCCAACTTATAATCTATGACGCATAATGAGTCTTTTGAACATGTCATTTTTTTCCAGTAGTTTTTGGAAAATGTGGGAAAAAAATGAAAACGCTTTTATTTTTACACAAAGTTGTCCATTTATATGATATTTCCAACACATAACATGTACCTATACCTAGCTAAAATGACACCCCAAAATACATTCTACTACTCCCCCTGAGTATGGTGATACCAAATGTGTGAGACTTTTACATGTGATGTTTACTCATGGGTGTGACGGTCACTGACAGGTGATTGGCGATGATCACTGATAGGTGACGTTTGACTGGTGGTGGTCACTGATGGGTGACTGGTGGTGGTCACTGATTGGTGATGGGTGACAAGTGGAGGTCACTGATGGGTGACGGGTGACTGGCGGTGGTCACTGATGGGTGCCAGGTGTCAGGTGGTGTTCACTGATGGGTGATGGGTGTCTGGTGGTCACTAATGGGTGACAGGTGGAGATTACTGATGGGTGACAGGTGACTGACATTGGTCACTCATAGGTAATGGATGACTGGCGGTGGTCACTGATGGGTGACGGGTGTCTGGTGGTGGTCACTGATGTGTGACTGGCGGTGGTCACTGAAGGGTGACTGGCAGTGGTCACTGATGGGTGCTGCGTACCTGGCGGTGGTCACTGATGAGTGACGGGTGACTGGCGGTGGTCACTGATGGGTGAAAGGTGTCTGGTAGTGGTCACTGATGGGTGACTGGTGGTGGTCACTGATGGGTGATGGGTGACTGGTGGGGGTAACTGATGGGTAACAGGCCATGGTCAGTGATGGGTGACAGGCCATGGGTGACTGGCGGTGGTCACTGATGGGTGATTGGTCACTGTCACTGATGGATGATGGGTGACTGGTGGTGGTCACTGATGGGTAACAGGCCATGGTCAGTGATGGGTGACAGGCCATGGGTGACTGGCAGTGGTCACTGATGGGTGACAGGCCATGGTCAGTGTTGGGTGACAGGCCACAGTCACTGATGTGTGGTGGTTGACACACCACAGTAACTGATGGGTGATGGGTGACACGCCACGGTCACTGATGGGTGTTGGGTGACATGCCACGTTCACTGACGGGTGACACGCCACGTTCACTGACGGGTGACATGCAATGGTCACTGACGGATGACGGGTGACATGCCACGGTCACTGACGGGTGACACGCCAGGTCACTGACGGGTGACACATCGCGGTCACTGACGGGTGACAGGCCACGGTCACTGATGGGTGACGGGTGACATGCCACGGTCACTGATGGGTGACGAGTGACAGGCCATGATCACTGACAGGTGATGGGTGACAGGTGCACTTTATGATGGCAGTTTGATGACAGGTGCACTTTATGATGACAGGTACACTTTATGGGGGCAGATGGGGTGACTGTTGAGTGACAGGTGCATTGAAGGGGGCAGGGGGATGTGACAGTGTGTCTTTTTACTATAGAGGTCAGTAACAAACTGATCCTAGCTCTTCTCTCCTCACACTAGAAACTGTGTGAGGAGAGAAGAGCTGGTAACAGTGAGTTACCGCTCTGTTTACATTACATGTGATCAGCTGTGAAGTAGATCACAGCCGATCACAAGGTAACAGCCGCCGACCGGCGGCTGATACCAGTGTCGGCGACAGGCAGTGTTCCCTGGGAACACGCCGCCACCGACGCGCACGCACAGCGCGCTCCCGATCACACGCATGCACCGAGCGAATGGGGAAGTGCCGTTTGTGATCAGCCGTGACTTTGTCAATGGCTGTTCACCCCCATCGGTGACGCGGTGTGTCCTTGGGACACGCCGACACTGACAGAGCCGGGATGCGCCAACACTGACAGAGCCGGGATGCGTGCGCCCGATCACACGCAATCCCGGCTTAAAGGGGCGACGGCATATGACGTCCCAGAACGAGAGCCTCACCGCTCCATCCGTCATTTGACGGTGGGCGGTAGGCAAGTGGTTAAAGGTGGTAGTACAGAATATACTTGACAATATAATTTGTCTGAAAAAACATGTTTATTGCACATCCATTAATAACATTGCATACAAAAAGAGAAAGACTTGTGTATATATCACTGGGTCATCTGTTAAAAGACAGCAACTTGCATAGCGCCAGCCACTAACTATATCCGTATAGAAAAAAATCACATTCCACACTCCTACACAAAGGGAAAGAGCCCGATGCATTTCGTCAGGGGCTTATTTGTAGAACGTGTTTAATCAATATAATCTATAAAAAGGGAGAAAAAACATAATGAGATAAGGATTATAATGCCACTGCATCAACACATAAGAGGCGCTCCCCCCCAAAGAAAAGGGGGGAGGGGAAAATGTAGGAAGGCAAACAAAATCCGCCATATGGTCCCTAAAGATGACCTAGTATTGCTGCCGGGATCCCCGGTAGTAGAATATTTGAGCCCAAGAGAGTGATGCCTACCTGCTTGTGTTTCAAACAGTTCTTCAACAGGATGATGTGCAAAGGATAGGAGAATTATGAATAAGAGAGGGGGGAGTTTATTTGACACCTTCTGTATTGATATAGTGGGATCTTCCAGACGTTGGATTTCTTTTTCATAGGCTTTTTCACCTGAATGGCAAGGAAAGCAACAGAGAAAAGGTAGATGAAGAGACGCCTAAATGTCAAATGACACGTGCGGTACACTCTGCGTCTTAGGGCCATGGATCATCGACTGAAACACATCAGTTAGGTCCAAGGTTCCCAATGTATAGAGCGTGCCACACAAGATGTGAATGACATTGACATCAAGGAGAGGACATAGTATAGAAAGCCATACATAAAGCTGATACTAACCATCCAGAGGAGGGAGAGGTGTTTCCTCCACTTGTAATTGGTCGCACCACCACCCGTCCAGCTCCAAAGGTAAATAGAGAGGGGGGTAGGGAGAAAAAAGAGGGGAAAGGGGGGTTTATATAACCCCCAAACTGCCCCCCAATAACACCCCCAGTCAGTAGTTCAGGTAGTCCCCAAATGGGGAGAGCTGTGACTTGGTCCAGATGGGTCCAGGGCTCCAGGGAACCCTGGAGACAGCAGGATCAGCTGCTTGAATCCCAGATACCGGTGGTGCCCAAAATAGTTAACAGACAAATGGTGTGTTAGTATAAAGAAGTATCCCCTAAGGGTGTATATATATATACATAGAGCCATATCTCTTCAGGTATTCCCTCATGTTGTGGACCGTATGGCCCTAGATATCCACCCCCCTGCAAGTATCCAGAAGGCCCCCAATCTAACTCAACCCAGAGTGAAAAACTCCTTCTAATAAAACAATTGAGATATACCTGGTGTAGAGGAGCGCTCCTGCCTGCAAATGTGGTCCAGGGTTGAGGGCGGATCCCGACCATATTGTTACAATCTTGCCCCAGCTCTGCTGAAAATGGGTCATAAGAGTGAAGAATGAGCTGCACTCCAGTGATCCACAGGAGAAGTATGGCAAAACAATCTTTAATGTGTACCTTTAGACTGATAATTATACCACTAGTCTGCTGCAAGCAGGAGAAAGCATATCTTCAGTCTCCTCTCCTTTAATAATGAGACTGTTTTGTTCAAGCATTATAAGATAACTGGGTATGATATCATTGGGACTTGAACACACAGCCAAAATCATAAAGGCAATTGCACAAGAACTGGGATTTACACAGCTGTGCTATCTATGGGCAAGTGCGTTAGTGGATGTCGATGATGACCATATAATGCCTAAAAAAGTAGGTTAGTGGCCTTCTAGGAAGAAAAACAGAGGAAGAAATTGTCATAGGTGGTACTGTAACCTATTTAAAAGACTGAAAACAATATTGGAAGATTAGCATATTATACTTGCTATTCATGCTCCTATAGAACAAATTTACTTTTCGTGAACATGTCCTTTTAATTTACTCCCCCCACCCATACCATTTCTTTGAGGTTAATCCCTTATTTATTAATTTATTTTTATTTTATTTCATTTTGTTTTTGTTTCCACTTTATCTTCAATTCTTTGTTTTTCTCCTCTTCTGCACAGGACGTAGGCATAGATTTTCTGCATTTGTATATACAGTATCTCACAAAAGTGAGTACACCCCTCACCTTTTTGTAAATATTTTATTCTATCTTTTCATGTAACAACACTGAAGAAATTACACTTTGCTGCAATGTAAAGTAGTAAGTGTACAGCTTGTATAACAGTGTAAATTTGCAGTCCCCTCAAAATAACTCAACACACAGCCATTCATGTCTAAACCGCTGGCAACAAAAGTGAGTACACCCCTAACTAAAAATGTCCATATTGGGCCCAATTAGCCATTTTCCCCAGTGTCATGTGACTCATTAGTGTTACAAGGTCTCAGGTGTGAATGGGGAGCAGGTGTGTTAAATTTGGTGTTATCGCTCTCACTCTCTCATACTGGTCACTGGAAGTTCAACATGGCACCTCATGGCAAAGAACTCTCTGAGGATCTGAAAAAAATAATTGTTGCTCAACATAAAGATTGCCTAGGCTATAAGATTTGCAAGACCCTGAAACTGAGCTGCAGAATGGTGTCTAAGACCATACAGCGGTTTAACAGGACAGGTTCCACTCAGAACAGGCCTCACCATGGATGACCAAAGGAGATGAGTGCACATGCTCAGCGTCATATACAGAGGTTGTCTTGGGGAAATAGACGTATGAGTGCTGCATTGCTGCAGAGGTTGAAGGGGTGGGGGTCAGCCTGCCCGTGCTCAGACCATACGCCGAACACTGCATCAAATTGGTCTGCATGGCTGTCATCCCAGAAGGAAGCCTCTTCTAAAGACGATGCACAAGAAAGCCCACAAACCGTTTGCTGAAAACAAGCAGACTAAGGACATGGATTACCAGAACCATGTCCTGTGGTCTGATGAGACCAAGATAAACTTATTTGGTTCAGATGTTGTCAAACGTGTGTGGTGGCAACCAGGTGAGGAGTACAAAGACAAGTGTGTCTTGCCTACACTCTATCATGGTGGTGGGAATGTCATGGTCTGGGGCTGCATGAGTGCTGCCGGCACTGGGGAGCTGCAGTTCATTGAGGGAATGATGAATGCCAACATGTACTGTGACATAATGAAGCAGAGCATGATCTCCCTTCAGAGACATGGCCACAGTTCAGTATTCCAACATAATAATGACCTCCAACACATCTCCAAGACGATCACTGCCTTGCTAAAGAAGCTGAGGGTAAAGGTGATGGATTGGTCAAGCATGTCTCCAGACCTAAACCCTATTGAGCATCTGTGGGGCATCCTCAAATGGAAGGTGGAGGAGTGCAAAGTCTCTAACATCCACCAGCTCTGTGATGACATCATGGAGGATTGGAAGAGGACTCCAGTGGTAACCTGTGAAGCTCTGGTGAAGTCCATGCCCAAGAGAGTTAAAGCAGTGCTGGAAAATAATGGTGGCCGCACAAAATATTTACACTTTGGGGCCAATTTGGACATTTTCACTCAAGGGTGTATTCACTTTTGTTGCCAGCGGTTTATATATGAATTACTTTTTTGAGGGGACAGCAAATTTACACTGTTATACAAGCTGTACACTCACTACTTTACATTGTAGCAAAGTGTAATTTCTTCAGTGTTGTCACATGAAAAGATAGAATAAAATATTTACAAAAATGAGAGGGGTGTACTCACTTTTGTGAGATACTGTACATCTTGGACGTTTGTAATATATCTGCAGTTCATTGTTTGTTATGTATTTACAATTATGTATATTTTTTTTATAGAGTAACCCTTCATCTCTCGATTATGTATGCATTATTGATAGTTAAGATTTTTATGGGTCCTTTGATGCGGTCATGATTTTCTTTGTGTGTTGACATGCACATTCAGATTTGTTTTCTTTGTTTATGTATACTTTTTCATATAGATGTTTTTACTATTACTATTTACTATTCCAGTCATGCAGTGGAAGTGTGAAACCACTAATGGGAATCAGCTGGTTAATAACCATTTAAGCTGGTCTCCAACAGGTGGAAAATTTTAATGATTAAGCACATTTCTGTGTGAAACACGTTTACTGCTCTCTGTCCATTATGGGAGTTGTGATGTCCGTTTTATAAATCTGCTGAAGACTGCAATAAACAAAATTTTATCTGCTACATCATTGAAGTGTGGCCAGCCTTTGTTTAAGTCTACCAGTGTTTACAGTCACAGATCAGGTCGGCACCAATTGATGCATGCAGGGGCTGTTTGCTCATTCACCCACGAGGAGCGCTTTTTTCTTTCATTGTTTTAAGGTTAATCTTGCAGGTTCAAGACTGCTCTGTCATCTATGTTGTATTAATTCTTGTTAGTAATACTCCTGTCTGTACTTTCTACTACTTTACTAGATCATGTTAACCAATTATCCCTTAATAAAACTGTCCTTCTGCTGGCCAATTTTTAACTGTTTAATCATCTATAGTCTCCTAATCCTATGATCTACTGGTGGATGATTAAAATGTCCATCCATTCATAGATCGTGTTTCAGTATAGGTTCTGTGAATGGAGCAGCTAAGAGAAAAGGGTGAGCATAGTTTGGGTGCTCATGGTGAGAACCTAGGACAACCCCTTAGTTCTCCTAACCCCCACTGCACCAAAAGAATAGGGCAATAAAGGGGGGCATGGATGGAAACAATCTAGCCTAGAAGAAAAGGCATCCACACAAGGGACAAATGCTGCTGAATTTAAAGTTATGTCCCTTGTGCTGACTTTTGTGTTTTTTATTTTGGATGGATGCACTTCTTATGCTTTAATGTTTTTTTTCTATCAGCTGCCTAAAGTTTGAACTCTAACTCTTTCATTTTGCTGTGTCTCTTATTTATGTTCATGTTCTAGTTTTCTTTTAGGTATTATATTTTCTCATGGTGACAACTGGAAAGTGATGAGACGGTTTACTCTTTCAACACTAAGAGACTTTGGGATGGGGAAGAAAATCATTGAAAACAAGATTATTGAAGAGTGTGAATGTTTGGTGAACAAGTTTAAATCCTTTGGAGGTTAGTCACTTGCCAATTCTCCTAACAAGATGTTCCAGACTTTATTGGTTCTCTTGCATTTCTAACCAAAATGTTTTGTATGCAATTAAGGGCAGATTGGAGCTCCATCAGGTTTTAAATGCTGTCTGTGTTCTGTTGGGGAGACTTGGCGGCCATTTTGAAGTCAGTCATTTTGAATCCAACTTTTGTTTTTTCAATAGGAAGAGGGTCATGTGACACATCAAACTTATTGGGAATTTCACAAGAAAAACAACGGTGTGCTTGGTTTTAACGTAACTTTATTCTTTCATGAGTTATTTACAAGTTTCTGACCACTTATAAAATGTGTTCAATGTGCTGCCCATTGTGTTGGATTTTCAATGCAACACTATTCTCCCACTCTTCACACACTGATAGCAACACCACAGGAGAAATGCTAGCACAGGCTTCCAGTATCCGTAGTTTCAGGTGCTGCACATCTCGTATCTTCACAGCATAAACAATTGCCTTCAGATGACCCCAAAGATAAAAGTCTAAGGGGGTCAGATCGGGAGACCTTGGGTCCATTCAACTGGCCCACGATGACCAATCCACTTTCCAGGAAACTGTTCATCTAGGAATGCTCGGACCTGACACCCATAATGTGGTGGTGCACCATCTTGCTGGAACTATGATGTCGGTGATAGGGAATTGCTGGCCATCAAGTCGGCTTTGGAGGAATGGCGGTACCTCCTGGAAGGAGCAGCTCACCCAGTATTGGTTTTTACTGACCATAAAAACCATAAAAAAAACATATGCTGTGAAGGTACGAGATGTGCAGCACCTGAAACTACGGATACTGGAAGCCTGTGCTAGCATTTCTCCTGCGGTGTTGCTATCAGTGTGTGAAGAGTGGGAGAAGAGGGTTGCATTGACAAGCCAACACAATGGGCAGCACATTGAACACATTTTATAAGTGGTCAGAAACTTGTAAATAACTCATGAAAGAATAAAGTTACGTTAAAACCAAGCACACCATTGTTTTTCTTGTGAAATTCCCAATAAGTTTGATGTGTCACATGACCCTCTTCCTATTGAAAAAACAAAAGTTGGATTCAAAATTACTGACTTCAAAATGGCCGCCATGGTCACCACTCATCTTGAAAAGTTTCCCCCCTCACATATACTAATGTGCCACAAACAGGAAGTTAATATCACCAACCATTCCCATTTTATTAAGGTGTATCCATATAAATGGCCCACCCTGTACAATAAACTGTCTCTAAAAATGTTATTACAATTCCAGTCAAAATAACCTGATGCTTTTCACAGAGATGTATGCCTTACACTAGCAGCTGTTGTGTACAGTACTATGTAAATAAAATGGTAGGTGAAACTGTAGGATCCAATTTACATAGCTTAGTAGCTCAAGATCAATGTTAGACACAGCTCAGTGAGTCAAAGGAAGCCCTCCCCCTCCTGATCTGTTCACTTGACAAATCAGAGTTCTAATTAGAGAAAGAGCTTGAAGTCCAAGAGCTTCTTCTATAATCAGTCTTTGGAAAACATTTTAGTTATTATTGACTTTTTTCAATATAATGGTTATAAATGTGTTGAATGTTCATTTGTAAAACAAAGTTTTGATGTCAAAAGAGACATTCATTTGAAAAACATAAAAACAAAAATAAAATGGATCCAGATGCATATTTAGTTTCAGTCTAAACGTAACCTTCATAATTATTTTAATTTCAGGAAAACCATTTGAAAACTCTATGATAATGAATGCTGCTGTGGCCAATATCATTGTATCCATAATACTTGGCCATCGCTTTAACTATGATGATCCAGTATTCCTGAGATTAATGCTTTTAATAAATGAAAACATAAGACTAGCTGGATCTCCTATGGTTACGGTATGTTGATTCAAATTTCTGACATGTAACGCTCAATTATACCACATTTCTATTTTATTTTTTAAAGAATAACATTTTATTGGTTTTATAGAATATAAACAGTATTATATAAACCACATCTTTATCCGTGTCAAAATAAAAGAAACAGTCATCGATAGGTTCAATTACATAACATTCTGATAATGCCTGAGAGAAATACAAAAAATATTGAACAGATCCTGTAGATGTCTGGCTCAAGCAACCTCCATTTGTGTTGTAATATAGTGCAAAGAGCAAGGTTAGCAACATGGAGCCAGGACAGGCACCAAGGCAACTGCTAAGCATTTTGAGAGGAATGTACATCACAGTGCCATGGAATACCTGCAGATGATGGGTATAAGTTTATGGTGGGAGGCCACTTATAGAGAGGGGAGGTGTTTGGCAGGAAGGTTGACTAAAATGATTAAGAGACTGGGTGGAAGTTGCCCATCATTAGCTAAGGAAAGGTTGAAGTCCCAGGGAGGTGAAGTCGATCCAAGCAAACCAAAAGTCCCGTAACTTTGTGCAGCTTCTGTTAGAGTTAGCAAGTAGGTCCTTCATCCTCATCATTCTGTTTAATCCGGCCACCCATTCCCTAATCGTGGACATAGTTGTGGATTTCCAATATCTAGGGTTCAGGGCCCGACCTGCCTAGTTAAAAAAAGTGGAACAGATGATTAACACTTTTAATGTGTTGCAGGAAAGAAATTTTGCTTGATTTTCCCCATCAACACAGACAGTGTTGATGTGTAAATCCATCCTGCTGAGACATTGCTATCTTCTTACGGCAGGGACAGGGGAGGGCAGGGGAAGCCGTACCTGCTGGAAGAAGACAGTGATTATTGCTAGCGGCTATAGCAGCTGCTAGTGATAATCACAGGTAAAGCCAGCATGCTGGTTGTACTCAAGTTGATTGATCGATAAATTGTCTATCATATATGGTTTGAATCTCGGCTGAGATTCGAACCATGTATGGCCTGCCTAAGTCCAACACCACACCCAATACCTTCCTTCTTTTTCGACCCTGTTACCACAGAGGACGTTGCCAAATGCCTTTCTGAAGCCCACCTTACCACCTGTACCTTGGACCCTGCCCCCTCACAGTTACTATGGCCCCCTTCCTCCTCCCCTAAACTCTCATACACACATCTTAAATTACCTCCTCTCTGCCAACACCTTTCTCTCCCCACTCAAACATGCACTGGTTACCCCCATACTTAAAAAACCCATGCTATATTGAAGAATGTTTGCAATATTTCCTCCTCCACTATTCCCTCGTAACTTTAACATAGACATCAACAGAGAAACCATTGGTCCCTCTGTAAATGCCAAGGTGCTAGGTGTAATCCTAGATTCTGACTTCTCCTTTGGGCCTCACATCCAATCACTGGCTAAATCTTGCCTCCTTAACCTTTATAACATTTCCAGAATCTGCCCCTTCCTAACTAACAACACCACAAAAAAAGTATTCACTGTTTAGTAACATCCTGCCTTGACTACCGCAACCCCTTATCACTGGCCTATCTTTAAACCGGCTACCCCCCTCTTTAGTCTATTATGAATGCTGCTGTTAGACTTATACACCTCACTAACCGATCCGTGACTGCTGCCTCTCTCTTCCAATCTCTTTGTTCAATGGATAACATACCGTACAAAGCAATCCACAAAACTGCCCCAGCTACATCACCAACCTCATTGCAAATATTGCCCAAATTGTCCTTTCCACTCCTCCCAAGACATCTTTCTCTCTAGCTCCTTTGTTACTTCCTCCCATGCTTGTCTTCAGGACTTTTCAAAAACCTCTTCCATCCTCTGGAACTCCCTACTCTGGTAAGTCCAGTCAACTCCTATTCTGTCTGCCTTTAGACAATCCTTGAAAATTCCTTTATTCGGGTAAGCCTACCCCATCTCCACCTAAAACCTGTGCCTGAGTCACCTCCATCAGATCATCCCCTGCAGCTATTACCTTGTACCACCTCCCCATCCTATTCCTTCTGTATTGAACTGTGTTGTAATTGAACTGTCCCCTTTATATTGTAAATTGCTGTGCAAACTGGCACTATATAAATCCTGTATAATATTATTAATATACAGCAGTTTGCAATTTAGAAAATTAATAAAGTGTTTATAAAGATCTGGTGTGAAGCAATGTATAGTAAGCACAGTATTGGACTTGATTGTTCGGTGCCATATGGGGCTATATGAAGCACCTATAATTTAACTGTGCCACATCCTATGAACATATACAGAAAATGGTTGGCCAAAATGTAAATGGATTTTATAGGCACATAACTATTAAAAAATATAAGCTTAACACGTTTGTTGATTTTATTTTGTTCCGACTGGGGCAATCACAATGTTACCTGGACGTTTTCTGCCGTTTATTCTCCTTTTTTTGTTCAAGTGAATGGTTAATAAAACAGTATGTACGGTAAAAAAAAAAAATAATAAAATAAAAAAATAAAAAATATAAGCTTTATTATAACCCATTAAAACTGCGATATTCATACAAATACAATTCCATACAATTAGGCTGTGTGGATAAATAATTTGAGATAGACAATGGTATATTCCCCAATGGGATAAAACTAGGACCCAATACAAAAAAAACAGTAGGTAGATAACCATAAATGGCTAACACTTCTTCCACTGTTGGGGTACTACTGAATCTTCAGAAATGCAGTTCAAATGCTGTTTGACATGTTTTGCGATCCCTGATCGCTTCCTCAGGAACTTGATATATTGCCTATTGTGGTGAATACATGTATACATAAGAAATGTATACGAAAATATTTAACATAGTAATAACATCACAGTGCTCTGGTATTGCCCATAACTCACTTGTGTACAACATGGAAACTGTGTACAACGCCCAGCCCTGGTAAAATACACATCGTGGGGCAATACTTAGTACAGCGTGTTTCTTGAATTTATATTCAAATATGTATATTCTGGGATTTTGGGAATGTACATGCAGCCATCATTATAACTGATATAGCCCCAATGGGGAGCAACATAGGGGCATTCATAGGAGATACTAGGGATGGGCGTCATATATGAATATAGTTCTCTGGTGCAATAGTCATATATCCAATCATAGCGTATAAGCAAACATTTGTTGCCATATGTTTGTTGTTTATACTATACACAGACCAGTATCATGTTATATATTTGTATCTATTTATATACATTGTTCTTTGTATTGACATCCGCAGTGCTCCGGTAGGTGTCCTGGGTGAGTGGAATTTCCCACTCCCAGGGGATCCACACTTTGTCACCCATTCTGGCTGGTCCAGCCTGTGATCCTCTC
>BLSH010115493.1:219759-244478 GCA_018402905.1 Glandirana rugosa
ACCTTACAGGGAATTCGATTACAGAAAGTTGTGATCTCCTAATTTGTCGGGAGTATTCTCTTCGAGTGAGACCTCCTTTCGGGACCTTGGCTCTACACTGTAGGACACTCACGTCCTCTGTGTGAAGAGGGTCTCAGATTCTCCTCCGCACTAAATTGTCCCATGTCTGGCCGTCGCCTACCCACCACTGAAGAGGAGTCCATATCCCCATGCATAACAGTGTTGAAATCCCCACAAACAATCAAGTTTCCTCGCTGAAGTTTCTTGGCTGCTTGAATTGTTTTCCTGATGAACTTCATAGGATGCTTGTTAGGTGCATAAATATTGACAATGGTGTATAATCTGTTATTGAGCTCCGCTGTAAGAATAATATAACGGCCGTGCGGGTCGATTACACTATTCTGCAAGGTAAATGTCACTGAGTCCTTAACTGCTATCATTACTCCCCTGTGTTTCTTCATTGCTTTTGCCATGAAGATATGCGGAAATTTGTTGTGTGTACAGTTTGGTGACTTACTCTGGGAGAAGTGTGTCTCCTGCACTCACAGGATGTCACATCTCGGTTCCAGGGCTTTCCTCCAGAGTGAGCTTCTCTTATGAGGGCTGTTTAATCCTCTAGTGTTGAAAGACATTAGCTTAAGGGACATTCCATCTGTACGTTGCGCTGTGCTGCCATCTAGTGGAGAAATATTGTGGACACAGGAAAAAAGGTTATTTTGAAGCACTTGAAGCATTCCAGCCTGTGTTCCTTCAAGGATAAGAAGAAGAAGATCAAGAAAGAGAAAGGTTCAACTGATAACATTAATACTTTTGGTAAACTGTAACAAAGCTTTGCCATGAAAGCGATAGTGTTCCGGATTTTCCCGTAAACCAAGTGGAGGGGTTTAAGTAAATCCAGGAAAGAAGTAAAACACATAAACCGTAAAACTTTTTCTGTGTTCAGCCGAACATCAGCTACTCCATGTCTTTCACCCTTTCAGTACTGTGTGCTACTTTAGGTGACTGTCAGGTTCTCTGGTAAAACAGGTAATTGTTCTTCCATGATATCTGTTGCTGATTGTGAGGTCATAACTTTCTGTTTGAAGAGGTAGTCTGCCCTGAGGTGCTGGTCCCCATTTACGCAGCAGGTCCAGACCCTGCTCCAAGGAGGTGATGCTATATGCAATATTCTTCCACTCTAACATAAGTTTGGTTGGAAAGCCCCATTTGTAGAGGATCTTATGGTTCCTTAACATTTTTGTAATGGGGACTAGGTCATTTCTAACTGCCATTGTGGCCTTGGAGAGATCAGCGTATAGCGTGATTCCCTTAAATGGTTCAGGTAGGGTCTGGTTTTGTCTTGTGTATCGCATTAGTTGTTCTTTTATTTGGAAGAAATGAATTCTTGCTATAGTGTCTCTGGGGATTTTATCAGGTAGATATGACGGCTTAGGCAGTCTATGTACTCTGTCAATAATCACGTCTGCCGGCGTGAGGGAAGGAATAGTCGTGAGCATGAGCTTTTGTAGATATTGGAGTAATTCTGTCGGTTTGACCGATTCTGGTATTCCTCTGAATTTTAGATTGTTCCTGCGATTTCGGTCTTCTAAGTCTGCGATTTTCAGTCGCAGTGATTTGATTTCTTCCTCCATATCAAAATGAGCGTCCACTAATTCATTATGTGCTGTGGAGAATTCCCCCATTTTGCTCTCCATGTGTATGACTCTGTTCTCTAATATGGTGATGTCTTTGTTGGTGGATCGCATGAATGAATTAATGTCCTGTTGTATGGCCCCTCTTAATGTCAGCAGCATGTCTTTCATAGTGATGTCTGTAATAGGGGTGCCTGAGGTGGGAAAGTTGTCTAGCTTATTGCTCTCCTCCGTTGTCTGCTCCATGTCCTCTCCCTCTTTGCCATCATCTCCCCCTCCTTCTCCTGTAGGATTTAGTCTCCTTTTCTGTTTTATTGGGATATTTTCAACTGAAGGGGGATTAGGTGTGCCTGAATCAGGCGACTCACCGCTCCTTTGATCCTCCGTGCTGAGGGCCGCGTGAGGCTCCGTGCTGCTTCTTCTTCCGGCGCCATCTTGGCTGGACCCAGGCAGCGCTGCTGAGTAAAAGTCCGTCAGTTTTCTTGGCGGATCTCTGCCTTTTCTCTTCCCCATTACTACCCTCCAGTCCTCTGTGCTTTGCTGTGCCAGGATCAGGGTGTATTAAGCCTTTGGTGTCGGTGTAAGTCGCTCTGGAGTGACTGGTGTGTCGGAGCTCTTCTCTCACACCACCATTAGCTCCGGCTGCCGGCTCCGCCCCCCCCAGTCCCGTTTTCTTAGGAACTGTTGAGTTCTTGCTATAGTGAAATGCAGGCTTTTTGGAATATTGTATTCTTCGATCAGCTTATTAATTGTTTTGGGGGTACAGCTAGAGAGAAAGTCTTGCAGTGTGGAGATCCCACAGTCTCGAATTTGTCTTGTAGAAACCATGGGCATTCTATTCGCTAAGGTTTTTAAATCAGGTTGTAGGTCAGGCACTGGGGAGGAGTTGCTATTATGGTTTAGTAGTAATCTCCATGTCTGTAGTGATACACAAGTGGTAGGTGAGAGGTCTTGCATGGGCCATGGTTTCCATGCGTCTCCTATCAGGAATGACTTTAGGTCCTTGATTGGGGCTAACTCTCTCTCTCCAGCTCTACCCACAAAGGTGCATTCGACTCCCAAAACCATTCTCAGAGTTGGTCCATCTTGACTGCCCAAAAGTAGTCACCTATGTCCGTCAAGCCAGCTCCTCCCACAGATTTGAGAGTAATTAAGTTTTGGCATGGACATCTGCCCCGTTTTCCACCCCAGATGAATTTCCATAGGAGACTTGACAGGGTTTGTAACAAGTGAGAGGGAGTTGGAATGGGGAGGACTCAGAAGATATACAAAATCTAGGGTAGAATGGACATCTTAGAGGCTGCTAGTCTGCCCAACCATGACCGCTCCTTCTTGGATATTTTTGTTAGTTGTTCATCTATTTTGGTCATAAGAGTGTTGTGATTTGTGGTAGCTAAGGTAGTCGTTTTGGGTGTTAGCTTAATTCCCAAGTATTGAATACTTTGGTTTGTCCATTTTTAGGGGAGATGTTGCTCAAGTTTCTTTTTGGTATGTTTGGGAACACCTAAGTCTAGGATAAGGGATTTTGGGAAGTTTACTTTATATTATGAGATTCTGCTAACATCTCCTATGACTCCTATGACTCTATGGGCATTGGGGAGAGATGAAGTTGGGTTTGTTGTAATAAGATAATGTCGTCCGCAAACAGGTTGATGATATGGGAACGTGAAGCAATTTGAAATCCAGTAATCAAAGGATGTGTGCGTAGCTTTTCTGCTAGATTAAATTAAATATGGAGGGGAAAAGTGAGCAACCCTGTCGAGTCCCGTTTGAGATTGGAAATTGTTTTGACAAGAGGCCAGATGTGTGCACCTATGCTGTAGGACAGGAATACAGTGCTAAAATTGCATTCAGACAAGGACCCTGGAAACCAAATTTCCTAAGTATATAATACATGTATCTCCAGTGTACTCTATCGAACGCCTTCTCTGCATCAATTGACAATAGCAGAGAAGGTGTTCGAGTTCTTTATGCATAGTGTATAACATTTACAAGCCTCCTAGTGGCATCTGAGGTCTGCCGCCCTCTCACGAATCCCATCTGGTCGCTGCCAACAAGTGAAGGTAGAAATTTGGTAAGACGCTTAGCTACCAGTTTTGCATATATCTTAATGTCTGAGTTCAATAGGGATATCGCTCTGAAATTTGCCGGTGTCGTGGGGTCTTTTCCTGGTTTGGGTAGTGTTACAATGTATGCTTAGGTGCATCTCGGGTGGGATTGCAGAGGACTGCGCCGCTTTGGCAAAGACACTTTGTAGATATGGAGAGAGAATCTCGTTGAATATTCTGAAGTATTCATTGGGAAGGTCATCTGGACCGGGGGATTTCCCGTTAGGGAGCGTTTTAATGATGGATTTAATTTCTCGGGATGTAAATGGGGCGTTTAGTTCGGCTAGTTGTGATTTAGAGAATAAGGGAAGGTTTAGTGTTTGTAAGAAGCTTTGTATATCTTCCTCTGTGGGTTGAGGGGTCGCCTGGTCATTGCATAAGTTGTACCGTGAACTGTAATAGTCAGCAAATTGGTCAGCTATGGCTTGGTTATTTTATGTTGGGAGGTCAGGTGGAGCAGGTAGGCGATTCTCATTTTCGTTCGTTCTTAAGTCTGTTAGCAAGGTACTTACCAGCTCTATTGGCATTGGCGTAGTGTGCTAGTTTCAAGCGTCTTAAGTGAAAGTCGTATTGTTGTGTCAGCAACTCCCTTAGTTTTTCTCTGAGTTGGGATATCTTTTGTGTCTTGATGTGATCAGGAGATGCTTTGTTGGCTGATTCTAGGGATTTAATATCTGTGAGAAGGGAGTTGAGTTGTGTATTGTATTGTATTGTCTTTTTAACCTTGTCCCTTGCTGGATGATAAACCCCCTTATGTACGCTTTATTGGCGTTCCATAGTAAGTATGGATTTTCTACAGAGTTTTCGTTGGTGGCAAAAAAGCTAAGTAGGTGTTGGGATATGGTCTGACTATATTGGGGGTCCTGTATGATTTTATTGTTGCAGCGCCAGATGGGGGAGGAGAGGGGGGCGTCCCCTACATTAATTGACAAAGTTATAGCAGCATGATCGGACCATGTAATGTTGTGTATGGTAGCCTCTGTCATTTTTTGTAGCAGCCATTTGTTCGTGAGGAACAAGTCGATGTGGGAGTATGATTGGTGTCTGTGGGAGGAAAAGGTGTACTCCCTTTCATTTGCATGGAGACATCTCCAAGCATCGAATAGTTCCTCCGAGTGCAGTAGCCGGCTTAAGGTGACTGTTCGTCTTGGCGTTTGTGCGGTTGTGTCCAGTTTTGGATCTTCTATAAGGTTTAGGTCTCCACATAGAATAAGATTTCCATATTTCACATTTTGTATCCTTTTCAACAATTTGTGCATGAAGCATAGCTGGTGGGTGTTGGGTGCGTATGCCGACACTAATGTATAGGGCCGCTCGTTTATGTCCGCATTGAGAATAACATATTGGCCTCCTTCGTCTGTGAAGGTTTCTTTGAGGCAGAAGGACACAGAATTCCTGACCGCCAGGAGAACTCCACCTTTTTTGTGATGTGGGTTATTGGCTAGGAAGATGTGGGAATAGTTCCTATGTTGGCAGTAGGGTACCTTAGAGGATTGGAAGTGAGTTTCTTGTATGCACAAGATGTCCACTTTCTGTGCGTTGGCCTCTCTCCAAAGTGAGTGTCTTTTAGCCGGGTGGTTGAGGCTTCTCACATTTAAAGATGGGCAGTTAAGGGTCATTTATAGTTATATATGTGAGGTTTGGAGTTTGTGATGTGGTACTCACAGTTGTGTTTAACCATCGTCCATTGCTCATAGCAGTGGTCTAAGCGCCTTGGAGCTTGTGGATGGAGCTGCGTATTTGATGCAAGTAATTATTGGTGGTCACTGGGTACGGTAAATAGGAGTAGAGTGCTTCTGTGCTTAACAAAAAGGAAGAAAAGAAATAGTTATAACATAAAGGTAAAACTTGGAAAAGATGTGGGTCCTTTGGCGGGCCCGTGAGCAGGGAATACTGCTGAGAAGACATCGGTGGGGAGGTAAATTGGAGTGACTCTGTGGTCCTCCGTGGTTGGAGAATAGTATAGGAGCATAGTATGGCTAGGTACCTCCACTAGTTGGTTTCTTGTGTTGCCTTTTATGGGATACCACCTGTCACACTTCTGGTATGGTGTTCAGTTGTAGGTGCTGAGTTGCAGCCATTGATGCAGTTGAGGAGGATTCAGGGATAATTCCCCATTTTCGTAGGGCCGCAATTCCCTCTTCCAGGGTGGTCATTTGGATTGTCGTCCCATTGTGTGTTATCAGGAGGGTTGCTGGGTATTTCCACTTATGAAGTATCTTGTGGTTCCTCAGTGCCTTTGTGACCGTTGCAGAGTATGTCTGGATAGATCCGGGAGTAACTGAATGGATGCGTAGGGAGAAGATGCGTTGTCTGCTCTACGCGCTGCTATCATGATCTGCTCTTTGATGTGATAGAAGTGGACTCTGAGCAGAACATCTCTTGAGGAGTCTGCAGATATGAAGGAGGGTTTTGGCAGCCTATGCATCCTGTCGATTAGGAGATCTTGTGCTGATAATGTTGGTATTAAGGTGGAAAATAGGGCTTGGACATATTGTTGTAGCGGATTGGGTTGTACTGTTTCAGGAATTCCGCGGATTTTTATGTTGTTTCTCCTGGATCTGTCTTCCAGGTCGGAAATGTTGTCTTTCAACCAGGTTATCTCATAGTTTTGGGCTTTGTGGGCATCCACCATGATGTTGTAAGAAGCGGAGTATTCATCCATTTTTCTTTTAACCAGGTCAACTCTGTTCCCTATGATTTGTACTTCAGCTTGGCATTGGTTCAATCCAGACAAAATATCAGATTGCAGGGATGCTCTTAAGGATAATAGCATTTAGTTGAGCATAGTGTCTGAAATTAGTTGCCCGGCTGTGGGGAAGCTGGATATTGGATCTGCTCCTTGTTTTGGCATGGGCTGTTGAGTGGATGCAGGTCCGCTTATCTCCATTTCCCCGTTGAGGTGTGGGTCATCTTGGGAGTCCAGACAAGGTTTTTGTTTCTGGGGGCTTCTTGTGGAAGGTGTAGAAGCTCCTGAGGAGAGTACACTTCTGCTTGCTGCCTTTTGGGAACTTTTGTGCTGGTTCTTGCCGTTGATATTGTGATAGTCTACTGAAGTTGTAGTCTGAGGGTTTTGAGCACTACTTCCATCCTGTTGTAGCCCTTGTGCTACTGATGTGAAATAACTGGCCAGCTTGCAGGGCTGTTGTTGATTTTTCTTGTTCTTTGTCATCTTTGTAGCTGGTGGTAAAGCTGTTGTAGTAGCTAGGGTGGATTGCGGAGGTGTTGATGGGATTAGCTATTCTCCGACCGTTAGGAATCCCCACATCATATGGCCGTCATGCGGTTTGTTGTTTACTTATTGTGGTAGACCATGTGGCCGTTGCTGCATTGGTAAAGTCCTGAATTTAAGTAGTCAATGTTGTGGTGATTGTGGTAACTGGAAGACGATCGTATTTGCCGTCGTTCGCGGCGTAGATTTAGCAGGCTGCAGCCGGGGGTTCAGTTAGAAGTGTTTGCTGCCTCTGGCACGTGTCGTCTGTCTTGGTAAAGACTGTGTGATTATAGTAGTGCTTCCTGCCCCTGTTTTATGCAGTCTGTCAGTCTTAGTTTAATCCTGGGCACAGGAGTTGTGGGACCTGGTCTTTGAGCAGGTTGCAAGGTGTTTGACACACTCGTAATGAGATATGAGAGGGGGGTTGCTGGTGTTTCCCAGGTGTTTAGGGCTGGCCGTTCCAACGTGTGGAGATAAGTGGATGGGGGTGCTAGGGGGGGGTCAGATGATCTCCTGTGTCCAGTCCCGAGTGTATGATCTGGTGGTGAGGGCGTATGAAAGGGTCCTGGTCTATGCCTCAAACTAGAGGGATGGGGAGACGGGCTTATGTGGCTGATTGTCTCACCCATTCCTATGGAGCCAGGATTCCTCCAGATAGCCTTGCTGTGACACCGGGTCCAGTCCTTAAAGATGGCAGCGGTTGCGGGAGGATAGGAGCTGCCTCGCGCTGAATATCTCGGCAGATGTTCCACAGACCCATCCAATTTTTGGTCTGGGAGCAAGCTCAGAGGTTGAGGGTTGATCGGGGTGGTTGTGGTAGCTCTCCACTCTTGTAATAGTGAGGATGGAGGCAGATTCTAGCAGGGCTCCTTGTAGCTCTCTCTCCAAACGTCTGCTGCTTTTCTAGTCCAGACACGCCTCCCCCCTCAGTCCCGGTTTTAATCAAACTGTAAAGTCACTTCAGTGCATATAAAGGATGGCTCTGTGAACCCTGGAACCAGTTCGTTCTCGAGCCTGTGGCTGTATGTGAGCGGCCGTTCACTGACTGTCTTAAGCAAGTATTCCTTACACATGTTTGGTAACTACTAATGATGGGTTTGCTGAGGATTGACAACCATATCCAAGCTATTTATGGAGCCAATCCTTTATATGCACTGAAATGACTTTACAGTTTGATTAAAACCGGGATTGAGCTAGGAGTCACCGCACATCACACCAATATTTGCTTTGGCTCCTCTCCCCTTTAATTCACACTCGCGTCCCTACTGCCTGGTTGGGCTCCAGGCTGGACTGAGAGGAGATACATTGTACACTCCACTGGACCTATTTATATAGGGGCCTATGCAATAGTGTGGATGTTGACGGTTTCATGTCTGTAGGTGTGCAAGGGAGGTGTGACAACGTTGTCATTTTTAATATATGGTCCGTTGGTGGAGGTTAATCCTTTTCAAAAATTTGTAAACCATAAAGATATATTAAATTGATTTATAATGCTTGGCTCCTCTTTGATGAAGCCTTGGGGGATCTCTCCCCTTTATTTATATTGCAGGATAGTCAGGTGGAAGATGGAGTTCTGAGGAGACTGTCAGTGGCCCTAGAGCGGAACTCTTACCGGGAATCTTACCTAAGAAGCAGCGGGAGCAAGGAAGACAGTGTGAGAACATCAGCATGGCCGGGGACCTACAAGAGGAAACACTGCCACATATAGCAAGCCTTTCTGGAACGCAGCGTTGTGCTTAATCTTTCCTTTCCCTTGCCCTGGGAGGTCTTTAAAGCAGTCATGTAGGCTGGTGAAGAGGCAGCCGGGTGGGCTGGTGAAGAAGCAGCCAGCTGGGCTGATAGTTCCTCCAGTCAATAGAACTGGGATTGGTGTCTACAGAGGAGTGGGAGATACTCCTTTATGGTGCTTACTACACAAAGCACTACTTTCTAAGGGACTGAGGGTTCCTAGTCCTTAAGGGGCTTTGCATCTTAAAGAGACGGTCAATTTCCGGAAAGGAGGACAGTTCAAGATATTGTATATAGGGAGGAAGTTGTCCTTGGTTTTTGTTCTTTGGGTATCAAGTTGGGTATCTCATAAATCCCTTCACCCATCCAAGTTGTTATCCCTAATAAAAGCTGAAAATAAAGCCAAGGGACTGACTTCTTCTCTGGATGTAAAATGGGGTTAGTGCTACACTAAACTTTATCAGTCCATTTAGTAGCAGAGTCTATCTCTTGCAACTTCGGACTGGGTTCCCACAAAGGATGGGGAAGTAGCAAAATGGCTTATTGCATTGTTCGCAGCACTCTCTGCCTTTTCCCATGCACAGAGCAAAGGCCTTTTACCTACAGTATCTCACAAAAGTGAGTACACCCCTCACATTTTTGTAAATATTTTATTATATCTTTTCATTTGACAACACTGAAGAAATGGCACTTTGCTACAATGTGAAGTAGTGAGTGTACAGCTTGTATAACATGTAAATTTGCTGTCCCCTCAAAATAACTCAACACACAGCCATTCATTTCTAAACTGCTGGCAATAAAAGCGAGTACAGTGCAGTTCACACAGTAGAATAATACTTTAACCCAGAAAATGTAAACCCAACCAACACAATAATATCTCTGTGAGTACCTGCTTACATCCCCCATGCATGTTATTCAACTGAATTCTTTTTAATGTTTCACCTAATGCATTTTAAATTTTGCTGCTCCTGACCAAATGGAATTTTTGACTTTTTTTTCTTGTGTTGGTGCATGTTCTCCAGGGAAATGCCCTTGCCAAATGCTAGTTTTTACACCCCCTGCCCAGAAAATGGACATTTTTTTTGACAGATTTGGCTCCCATTGATTTCATGTGGGGTTCAGGTTTGGCGTACTAACCTCTTTCAAATGTACTGTACCCTGCCAAACCATTGCATTTTGGCTCATCACTGCTATTACTGCATTATATTTGCTTTCCCTACTGCCAGACCACACTGCTCATTTTGCAATCATATGAAAGGAGTTTTCTTTTGTTGTTCTTTTCAACACCGAACCCCCCAATATTGTACTCTATCTATTGCACTCAACCTTGGGCTTCTGAACAGAGCATATTGTTATTTTACTGGTTCTAACCTGGATTTGAAAATTGTGGCAGTCTGAAATAAGCTTACGTATAAGAGATAACTGTAACTTTACTGTTGAAAAAATATATGGCACAGTAACTATACAGTCAAATGATGTCCTGTTTTCTCTGCTACCACAAAGGAACAGTTTCATTCTTTTATTTTTATTCTAGGAGAAATCCGAATCCCCCACATATTTCCATGATGAAAATTTAACAACCCTCATTACCAACCTGTTCGCTGCCGGTATGGAGACAACCTCTACGACTTTGAGATGGGGGATCCTGCTAATGATGAAATATCCGGAGATTCAAAGTAAGCATACTGGTGGTGATGTGCTTAATTGTGTCCAACCAAATCTCTGTTTCAGATCATATAGTCCGTTGGTTTGAGTCCCCTGCATGCATAGACGTGTGCAAGGGGTGTGCCAGGTGTGCCTGGGTACACCCTAATCACTCTGTGTGGTTCCGGTTTCCCCTGTGTTGCCCCCCGCAGTGCTGCTGGCTTTCCTCCTTTCCTCTCCCCTTGGCTGCTACTGGGGGATGTTTCAGGATGGAGAGCAGGGGAAAGGGCTAATCAATATGTAATTTACCAGACCCTTTTTCTAAATGAACACAGGAATAGGAAGCCACTCAGCACAGGCCACTTCCCATTTATTCACTGTCCAGTGCAGCTGAGGCTGCAGAGAAAGGCAAGTGTGTTTGAGCTTTGGGGTGCATGCCCTAATGCAATAGGCTGAACACACCTATGCCTGCATGCCTTAGTGAAGATATAAAACAATTGTTGAAAAGTTTCTAAATAAATAAATTTGACCTAAAACCACTAACAAAATTAATTTACCAGCCATATCAACTCACCCAGTGTTTTTTTCTATCATCATATATTAATTCTTAGAAGAGATTTCCCAACCACCCTGCCTAGTCTGAGTTACACCCAAGCTTAGGAGTCTGAAACATCACTCCCAGCCTAAACTGCGCACATGTAGTTACCAAGGTTGGAATTTATTTGGAATGCCTTTACAACTACCACTTCCAACAATCATAAAAATAAGAAGGCGAGGGGCTTGTCTGGGCGGGACAGAGAGCGGACACACTACAGAGGAGCTCCGTCCGCCATAACCCTAATCCGGCTCCATCCTCACTCCCGGACCCCGGAGACACTACCTGTGAAGCCTCAACCCGCTCCCCTAACCATCTAGCAGGCTGCAGGGTGAATTTTAGCCAGATCGCCGGCTCATCCACGGCTGGAGCAGGCCCGACGCGGCACCTCGTGGACCGCCGCCATCTTTGTACACCCTTAGGCCTAACAACGGCATCACCGCTGAGGTAAGCCTCCTTCCATCGAGGCACGCACTTCACCCAGGGACTGATTGTTTGATCAGGGGAATCCCCTCGCTGGACAACAAAGCCTGCCCCGCTGGCTGGCCTAGGCCAAGATTCCCTACAGCTCCTGACAGCCGCCGCCTCCATCTTAGTCCACCCCCCAGCCTATCAATGACAGAACCACAGCAGTATAAAGCCCCCTCACATTAGGGCTCTACCAGCCACAATAGACTACCTAACTAAATAGCAATAGATCCCCATAAAGACACTTTAATCCGGTCAGCTGCCCGGCCTGCTCATCCCTCATCACCTGACACCATTGTGAAGGGACCCAGGCCTTAAGCCCAGGAGCTTACCTCAGCAACTTGCTTTCCTCCTTCTGGGCCCGGTTTGCTGCCCCCCTGCCAGACCTGAGAATCGCACAGGACTAAGAGACTGCTATAGTAGAGGCACCTCATAGCAGACCTCCCACAACAACAGGCAACTAGCACCATCATCCTGCGGCCCCCCTGACTGTCTCTCCTCGATCTTGAGTGATTACACAGTGAATACTACTAGTATAATCCCTCCAACAACTTACGGTTACTCCTGGCATTGAACCCTACTAACTAACCTTCGGCCCGCTGAAACCAAACGCAACGCATTTGGCACCATTTGCTTCTTTATTGGATGATTTTACCTCCTACATGAATATGCCCACTTAAAATCCCGCTGCGTCAGGACTATGACAGCCGCAAATTATTAATTGTACCTTCCACATATCGACTGGCCTCTTCTACCGCATTACGGTAACACCTGTAACCCCCTCTCAGGGCATGTCACCAGGTAAGAGGTCAGGTGTCAAAACTAAAACAATCCGAGAAGCTTTGACACAAGCTGCCCTCAAAATGGCAACACAATCGCCTTCTCACCTCACACCAACCACCCTATAGTTCCCTGGCTCCCAAGACACAGTACCTCACCAAAGCGACCACCTGGCAACACCTATACTGTCCTCCCCATCAGCCCTGGGTTCGCCCAACACTATTGACCTTCTTAACCAATTTGAAATAATGCTACAGAGGGCACTGCAACATACATCAGACACTATTATGGAGAAACTCACGAAAGAAATATGTGAAGTGGGTCTCTGCACAACCATCTTAGAAGAAAAGTTAGAAGACCTCCACGGGGTCTCTGCAAACCACGAGGAAGATATAGAGGCTCTTAAAGAAGACAATGCTGTACTCCAAACCCGGTTAGAGGACTTTTGAAAATAGGGCCAGGAGATCTAATATACGTATTAGAGGGATACCTGATATGGTTGAAGATCTCCACTCTACCATTACAGCCCTCTTCCAAGAGCTGGCTCCCTCCATCCCTATAGAACGACTGGAGATGGACCGAATACACAGATCCCTGGCCCCGCGCAGAGACGAAGGCCCTCCACAAGACATTATTACAAAAATTCACTTTTTTCGCACCAAGGAACAACTTATGGATGCGGCCTGCAATAAAGGGTCTCTAACATTCCAAGGCCATAGGTACCAAATCTTCCAGGACCTTTCACAGCAAACTCTCGCCAGATGGAAGGCACTAAAACCTCACCTGCAAATCTTGCAACAACATAGAATTGCCTACCGCTGGAACTTCCCCTTTGCGGTTAAATTTACCTACAAAGGCTCCTCTTTTACCTGCAAATCGGAGGAAGACATCGTCTCTATTAGGCGCGCATCCTCCAACTCACCAAGGAAGCAACAAGACGACAAGGGTCTGAACTCCCCGATAGCCTCACATAAGAGGAGCCGCCTCACGCTCCCAGCACCTGCAGTTCCAATGGAATGACGATTGGACCCACTTCCTCTATCTACAACCAATTTATGCTCCCCCTGTTATGGGCTACTCATCGGGGTCCCGGTGCCACTGATAGACACTTACTCTTCGGACAGGTAAAACTTGTCGACTAATGGTCCCCAGAGGGATGCCTGGACCAACCACAGGAACCTTTTGGCTTGCCCGAGCCATATAGCCCAGATGGAGCCACCCCCCCTTGACAATTGCAAGTTAATAGGGGTCCAGTACATCCAATTACTCTAAGACCCTTCTGCTACTCTCTTATTGAGTCCCCACCCCCCCACATCTGTGACTCCATGATATGCATGATAACTCTACACACATTGTCGATCGAATGCCTTATTTTTGTTATACCAGCGAACCGCGGTGATGACCCCAGCTCTCTCTATAATATGTTAGTTAAGTAGTTTCCCCGCCTATAAGTACTTCATAAGCTGCTCCAATTGCCTATTGTGGCGGAAGCCAAGCATCATCACCGCGGTTGCGCACGTACTATTACTATAGGTACAATTACCATGTTCTTATTTGATTGCTTTTTGTTCTGTTTGTGGTTGTCTAGTTTCAGACGACAGCCCACTGCTCCTCATTAACTCCTTCGCAACCCGACGCTTGCCTTCAGGTTGATCGTTGGATAGAAAATCCTTGGGTGGACCACTTTCTGCCTTCCCTAGGATTTTATTGCTCCTAGTGTGAGCTCCATAGTTTGTTTGTTCTTATTTTTTGTTGTTACCACATTGAACTTACCACGAAATCTGTTTACCACTTAATCTCTTCCCCTCCTAACCCTTTTCCCCCTCTCCTGTTCTGCCCCTATCCTCTCTTCTTAACCCCACATATCTCCAGAGGGAGGCTTTTTTCACCTTCCGTTCTACCGGACTATTGCTGACCATACTAGTGTTCCTTTATGGCTCCTTTGAATATTGTAACCCATAATGTTCAGGGATTCAACTCCCCAGCTAAACGCACCAAAGCTTTCCACACTTACGCCTCAGTCTCAGCCCATGTAGTATGTCTCCAGGAGACATATTTCTCTACTCGCTCCACCCCAAAATTTTTTGCCTGCCAATATCCACAGACATATACGGCATCTGCAACCAAAAAACATAGAGGAGTACTGATTGCCTTTCACTCTACCACACCGTTTACCCTATGCTCAGAGATCAAAGATCCGGAAGGCAGGTACTTACTCTTGACAGGTCAGCTCCTGGATGAGGACATTACTGTTTTTTCCTACTACGCCCCCAATTCCCACCCGCTCTCGTTCCTTACCCACTTTTTCAACTTGTAGACACGCATAAAAAGGGAACAGTTGTACTCTGCGGGCACTCTAACCATGTAATCTACCCCCTACCCGATAAATCGCCCGAACCCACTTCGACTGCCCGCCTTGACTTTCGACAGCTTCTAGACCGACATTCCCTAGTGGACTCTTGGAGAGAGCACAATCCCGCTAGACGCCAGTATACTCATTACTCACATCCCCATAATACCTTCTCTCGCATCGACCACATTTTGCTAAGCACTGCAACCCTAACACTAATGCTAGACTCCTGTATCTTACCCAGCGCCTGGTCTGACCATAATGCTGTTTGTACAACTCTTTCGTCCTTAGTCCCTACACGATCACATAAGACCTGGACCATTAATGATAGTCTTCTGGCTAACCCCACTCACAGACTGGAACTGATCGGAGCTCTAAAGGAATACATAGCTACTAATGTTACTCCACACTCTGATCCTCTCACTATTTGGGAAGCACATAAACCTTACATTAGGGGAATATGCATCAGCCAGGCCTCCCATGCACGTAAGGAATATCATAAGAAACTAAAGATATTAGATGATGCATTCCACAGAGCTACCGATCAGTTTCAAAGTTCCCCCTCGCCTGTAACTAGGGAACTTTTTGAAAAAGCCCGCCTGGTACTTGACATATGTTTAACAGAATCTGCTGAAAAAGCCCTCCATAAATCGAAACACACCCTCTATATGAAGGCGAATAAGCCGGACACGCTCCTGGCATTGGAACTCCGTAGGGCGGATTATATCCCCAAACCAATAAGACTGAAAACATCCCCCAACTCTTATACCAGTAACCCTTTGAAGATCCTCCACATATTTTGCAGGAAACTTTCTGCCCTTTACACAGCACCCTCTAACCCTGACCAGCCCCGATTGGACTCTCTACTCTCCGACATTCACCTCCCGTCCCTTTCTGAGGACCAAAGAACAGCTCTAGACCAACCAATCACGATAGAAGAAATAGCTGCAACCATTAAAACTCTAAAAACCCACAAACGCCCAGGCCCGGATGGCTTATCAGCCACTTATTATAAAAAATTCTCGGACCTCCTAGCCCCACTACTTGTCAAGTTTTTAAACTCACTTCTTAATGTACGGCACTTCCGATCCGAGTCCCTAACAGCTTCTATTACCATGATACCTAAACCTAATACGGATGAATCGTCTTGGTCCAACTATCGACCAATTTAGATTCTTAACCTTGATATTAAAATCCTGGCCAAGATCCTCTCAACCCGATTCCAACCCATCATAGGCTTGCTGATACATAAAGATCAAACGGGCTTTATCCCCTCCAGACAGGCAAGCGATAATATCCGCAGAGCCGCCCTTTTGGCCCACACAGCACGTACACGCCAAATCCCTACCTGCTTTCTATAACTAGATATACGCAAAGCATTTGATTCATTAGCCTGGCCATATTTACAATCCATACTTCAAAAATGGGGTTTTGGCACAAATTTTCTTAAATGGATCTTATCTCTCTACCACGAACCCAAAGCTTATGTAACCTACTCGGGTTTTCGCTAGGACCCCTTCTCCATTCAGAGAGGAACCCGACAAGGTTGTCCCCTCTCTCCCCTTTTTTTGCTCTGGCAATTGAACCTCTGGCAATCCTGATCCAGAGTAACCCTGATATACGAGGCCTTGACCTAGGGAATCCCCAACATAAACTTTGCCTGTTTGCCGACGATGTCCTACTGTTCCTGACCACCCCTTTGACCTCTTTTCCCAACCTTATGAGACTCCTCTCTGACTTTGCCCTGACATAGGGACTCCATGTCAATCCACAGAAATCTAAAGCCTTGAACATTTCCCTGCCTTCGGCCCTACTCTGCCAATTGAGAGACTCCTTCCCCTTTTCCTGGGTCTCGACCCACCTCACCTATCTGGGCATCAAATTCACTTCCAACCCAGCAGAGCTATACTCGGCCAATTACCCCCATATGCTCTCTCATCTTACTAACCTTATGTCCAAATGGGCGACTCTCCCCCTTTCATGGGTAGAATAACAGTTGTTAAAATGTCTATCTTCCCGAAAATCCTGTACTTATTTAGAGTTCTCCCTACCAACGTCCCACCGCATTATTTTCAGATACTCCAACGTAGGGCATCCCACTTCATTTGGGGTTCAAACAGACCACGTCTACCCCCGTGTACCCTTTACACCCCCCGTATAAGAGGTGGCCTTGGTGTCCCTAACTTCGCTAAATACTATCAAGCTGCCCAGTTGGCCATACTCTCCAAATACCACGCGACAAAAGAAATTCCCCTCTGGGTGGCCTTGGAATCTGTGGACTGTGATCCACTATACACTGCTAATCTCCTTTGGCTACAACCACTTCACCGCTGCTCCCTCCTTAACCCAATCACCAAACACAGCTTATCTCTATGGGATAGGCTCAAGACACATCTTGGTCTCCAATCACCCCACAATCCTCTACTTTCCTTTCTAGATAACCCAGCATTTTACCCAGCATGGGCCTCTCCACACTCTTTTGCTAACTGGTCTAGGGCTGTCCTCCCCCGAGCACATCACCTATTCGGATCGCAGGCAATCACCCCCTTTTCTACCTTATGTGAGACCCATAGTCTACCTTCCACAGAAGTTTTCAGGTACATCCAAATAAAACACGTCTATGCACAGTACACCCCCCTCGGACAACTCGGTCCCCTCCCTCTCACTATTTGAACAGGCTTGCCACACTGACCCCCACAAACGCAGCCTCCTATCTGACATGTATGCATTGATCCTATCTGCTACTACTTCTACACCCCCCACTTATGTTAAGAAATGGAAACAAGACTTGCCTTCCCTCTGCACTGACCTTGACTGGAATCAAATCTGGCAGTCCACCAAATCTGCCTCGCCCAATATTGTGGCCTTGGAAACTAACTATAAAGTACTCACTAGGTGGTACCTGGTCCCCTCCAGGATCTCCAAATTCCACCCAAACTACTCTCCCACTTGTTTTCGTGGATGCTCAGACTGAGGCAGCCACATGCATACTTGGTGGGACTGCCCAATCGCTAAAGCCCTATGGACTGAAGTCTTTCAGTTACTATCCCTGATGTTTGACACACCCTTACTACCTGACCCTACAGTGGCTCTTCTAAACAGTAAACCCCCTATCCTATCTAAAAGACAGTCCATTGCCAAGGCTTGGAAATCTTCCACGCTATCCATGGTCCCAATTAAGCACAGGATCAACCAGGCGTTTATACACGCAAAAACCGAAGCCATCTACCTTGATAAACTCCCCATATTCGAGAAGCTCTGGCGTCCATGGGTCACACATGGTCTTCCACAGGGCTTTGACCAAACATTGTTCATGGACAACGGATGAAGCAACCCCGCATTGGCAGTATACCCCTAGGCTTTCCCGAGTTACCCCCCCTTCTTCCTTCCCTCCTCC
The DNA here is from genome assembly GCA_018402905.1 of Glandirana rugosa. Taxonomy (NCBI): domain Eukaryota; kingdom Metazoa; phylum Chordata; class Amphibia; order Anura; family Ranidae; genus Glandirana; species Glandirana rugosa. The sequence goes on from BLSH010115493.1 coordinate 237,675, forward strand.
TCCTAATATAACAGCTATGATTCACAGGAGGTCTTCGCTCCCTCACTTTGGCTGGGCCACTTAGCCGGATCCCAGCAAGGGTAGTAAATCCTCCGGATATGGCAAATTACTACTTGACTTGCTCTCGACTTTGAACTAGTTTTATTGGTTAGTTCGAAATGTTTCACCATTTTTGGTCATTATTTTCTCTTAAGGTGCACAGATTCGTAAAGTTACATCATACCTACAAGGCGGACTACCTACATTTATACTCCAGTATATTATTCTGGTTATGTCTTATCCCCTCTGTAACACTGTTTAATTTGTATAGAGTTCTGTGTCTACTGCCTTTTTTTTTTTTCATCAATAAAATATTTGAAACGGAAAAAAAAAGTACAAAAAGGCTGGAGTCAGATGGTCGAATACTTAAATCTCATTTTCCACTGGCCCTTCAGTAAAATTCCTAGAAGAAGAAATTAAATCTTGGTGTGCTTTGTGTATTTCTTCCAGATCTGTCCAGTAATTCAGTGTAAAATGTTACCTCCGTGTGGGAGCTTCCTGTATGAGGACCAGTCACTGCTGCACTCTTTCTTTGTGCTGAGTCAGTCAATTTCTTCTTCTAGGAATTTTACTGAAGGGCCAGTGGATAAATGAGATTTAATTATTCGACCATCTAGACCAGGGGTCTCCAAACTATGGCCCTCCAGCTGTTCAGGAACTACAATTCCAATCATGCCTAGTTATGTCTGTGAATGTCAGAGTTGTACAATGCCTCATGGGAAGTGTAGTTCTGCAACAGCTGGAGGGTCATAGTTTTGAGATCCCTGATCTAGACACTTAGACGGAGATTACAACGGGCAGTGCAGAAGTGTGCCGGGCAGAAAGAGCTGCATGACAGGTGTATTTAATTCCTATTTCTGGTGAGTCTAATACCAACAGGGAAATTTCACGTGCTGTGGTGACGGATTGTTTGGATTCAGTGGAACTTCCAGAGACCCGATAGGACTTTATATGGACTTTGAGAGAGATCTCTCATGCATGCTTTGTAGTGCACAAAGGGGTTAACATTTTATTTAAGAGAAGCGCTGCTTTATGTATATGATTCAGATTTACGTGTTATGTAAAAATGTTTGCAACCATTTAATAAGCTTATGAAATGCTTTGCAGAATATATCTGCCTACAGTATATCAACTAATCAGGTTGCCCCTTTTAGCAGCTTAGATGATCCAGCACAGTGAAAGATGATTATTGATTAGTAGAGTTGAGCGAACACCTGGACGTTCGGGTTCGGAGGGTCCGAACAAACTTCGGAAAAAAGTACGGGTTCGGCACCGAACGTTGCCCGAACGTTATCCCGGACACCGAACCCCATTGAAGTCAATGGGGACCCAAACTATTAGGCACAAAAATGGCTGTAACAAAGTCCTGGCAAGTGCTAGAGGGCTGCAAAAGGAAGTAAAATGGGGGTAAGAGTAGGGCAAGTGCCCTACAAAAAAATGGGGATAGGGAAAATAAATTAAAATCAAATAAAAAAATGGGAAGAGGGGGTGGATGTGGGGTAGGAGCCTAGAGGTTGACTAGACCGTGACCATGGCAGTGTAGGTGGAAGTGGCGGTGGTAGAGGAGGAGGAGGAGGTAGCCAACACTGTATTTTTTTGTTTGTTTGTTTATAATTGGGGTAGCCCCCAAAATATTGAGGCCTATTCAAAAAAACAAGTATACGAATGGCTGTGTGAGTCCGGTCTAAATGTTTATTCTGCACAAGGTACAGACAAGTCTTGTGGGATCCATGCCTGATTCATTTTAATAAAGGTTAGCTTGTCCATGTTGGCTGTGGACAAAAGGCTGCGCTTGTCTGTGATAACGCCCCCTGCCGTGCTAAACACACGTTCCGACAATACACTGGCTGCAGGGCAGGCCAGCACCTCCAAGGCATAAACGGCAAGCTCAGGCCATGTGGCTAATTTGGAGACCCAGACGTTGAATGGGGCAGGCCCATCAGTCAGTACGTGTAGGCGTGTGCACACATACTCTTGTACCATGTTGCTGAAATGCTGCCTCCTGCTAAGACGTTGTCTATCAGCTGGTGGTGCTGTTTGTTGTGGCGGGCTGCTGACAAAGCTTTGCCACATTTCGGCCATGCTAACCCTGCCTTCTGAGGTGCTGGCAGTGGCACAGCTATGTTGGTGGCCTCTTCCTCCTCCTCCTCCTCCTCCTCCTCTGCCTTCGCCTTGTGCTTCCGCTGAACCCCCTGTGTCATTTGGGAATGCCCTCAGCAGCGCCTCTACCAGTGTGCGCTTGTAGTTGCGCATCTTCCTCTCACGCTCCAGTGAGGGAATTAAGGACGGCACGTTGTCCTTGTAACGGGGATCCAGCAGGGTGGCCACCCAGTAATCAGAAAAAGGTACAATGTGGGCAACTCAGCTGTGGTTGCGCAGGCACTGCAGCATGTAGTCGGCCATGTGTGCCAGGCTGCCCAGAGGCAAAGACAAGCTGTTCTCTGTGTGAGGTACAGTGCCTTGAAAAAGTATTCATACCTCTTGATATTTTCCACATTTTATCATGTTACAACCAAAAACGTAAATGTATTTTATTGGGCTTTTATGTGATAGACCAACACAAAGTGACACATAATTGTGAAGTGGAAGGAAAATGATAAATGGTTTTCATTTTTTTTTTTTTTTTACAAATATGTGAAAAGTGTGGCGTGCATTTGTATTCAGCCCCCCTGAGTCAATACTTTGTAGAACCGCCTTTCCCTGCAATTACAGCTGCAAGTCTTTTTGGGGATGTCTCTACCCACTTTGCACAATTAGAGAGTGACATTTTTGCACATTCTTCTTCGCAAAATAGCTCAAGTTCTGTCAGATTGGATGGAGAATGTCTGTGGACAGCAATTTTCAAGTCTTGCCACAGATTCTCAATTGGATTTAGGTCTGGACTTTGACTGGACCATTCTAACACATGAATGTGCTTTGATATAAACCATTCTATTGTAGCTCTGGCTGTATGTTTAGAGGAGTTGTCCTGCTGGATGGTGAACCTCAGACCCAGTCTCAAGTCTTTTGCAGACTCTAACAGGTTTTATTCTAAGATTGCCCTGTATTTGGCTCCATCCATCTTCCCATCAACTCTGATCAGCTTCCCTGTCCCTGCTGAAGAAAAGCATCCCCACAACATGATGCTGCCACCACCATGTTTCACAGTGTGGATGGTGTGTTCAGGGTGATGTGCAGTGTTAGTTTTCTGCCACACATAGTATTTTGCTTTTAGGCCAAAAAGTTTAATTGGTCTCATCTGACCAAAGCATCTTCTTCCACATGTTTGCTGCGTCCCCCACATGGCTTCTCTCAAACTGCAACCGGACTTCTTATGGCTTTCTGTCAACAATGACTTTCTTCTTGCCACTCTTCCATAAAGGTCAGATTTGTGGAGTGCATTACTAATAGTTGTCCTGTGGACAGATTCTCCCACCTGAGCTGTGGGTCTCTGCAGCTCCTCCAGAGTCACCATGGGTCTCTTGGTTGCTTCTCTGATTAATGCTCTCCTTGCCCGGCCTGTCAGTTTAGGTGGACGGCCATGTCATGGATGGTTTGCAGTTGTGCCATACTCTTTCCATTTTCAGATGATGGGTTGAACAGTGCTCCATGAGATGTTCAAAGTTTGAAATATTTTTTTAAAACCTAACCCTGCTTTAAACTTCTCCACAACTTTATCCCTGACTTGTCTGGTGTTTTCCTTGGCCTTCATGATGCTGTTTGTTCACAAAGGTTCTCTAACAAACCTCTAAAGGCTTCACAGAACAGCTATATTCATACTGAAATTAAATTACACACAGGTGGACTCTATTTACTAATTAGGTGACTTCTGAAGGCAATTGGTTCCACTAGATTTTAGTTAGGCGTGTCAGAGTAAAGGGGGCTGAATACAAATGCACCCCACACTTTTCAGATATTTATTTGTAAAAAATGTTGAAAACCATTTATCATTTTCCATCCACTTCACAATTATGTGCCACTTTGTGTTGGTCTATCACATAAAATCCCAATAAAATACATTTACATTTTTGGTTGTAACATGACAAAATGTGGAAAATTTCAAGGCACTGTATATCATCTGTGCTCTCCCCCCAGTCACGCTCCAGTGATGCCCACGAGCTGCGTTGGGTGCCACCCTGCTGCGATTCCTCCTCCTCCTCATCTTCCTCATCCTCCAGAACTGTGCCCTGGCTTGAATATTGTGGACCTGGCCTATGCTGGTGCAGGAACCCACCCTCCGAGCCACTTGCGAATGACTGGCCTGATAACCTTGGAAATGACCCCTCTTCCTCCTCATCCTCCTGTGCCACATCCTCTTCCATCATGGCCCGAAGAGTTTTTTCAAGGAGACCTAGAAGTGGTATAATAACGCTGAGAACAGCGTCATTGGCACTGGCCATGTTGGTGGAGTACTCAAAACACCGCAATACGCTACACAGGTTTCGCATGGAGGCCCACTTGGTGGTGGTGAAGTGTTGCTGTTCTGCAGAGCGACTGACCCGTGCGTGCTGCAGCTGAAACTCCACTATTGCCTGCTGCTGCTCGCACAGTCTCTCCAGCATGTGCAAAGTGGAGTTCCACCTTGTGGGCACGTCGCATGTGAGGCGGTGAGCGGGAAGGCTGAAGTTCCGCTGCAGCACAGACAGGCGAGCAGCAGCAGGGTGAGAACGCTGAAAGTGCACACAGACGGCCCGCACTTTATGCAGCAGCTCTGACATATCCGGGTAGTTTTTTAGAAAATTCTGTACCACCAAATTCAGCACATGCGCCAGGCAAGGGATGTGCATCAAACGGGCTCGGCCCAGAGCCGCTACGAGATTTTGGCCATTGTCGCACACCACCAGGCCGGGCTTGAGGCTCAGTGGCAACAACCACTCATTGGTCTGTTGTTCAATGCCCGTCCACAGCTCCTGCGCAGTGTGGGGTTTATCCCCCAAACATATCAGTTTTAAAACAGCCTGCTGTCGTTTCCCCCTGGATGTGCTGATGTTGGTGGTGAAGGTGTTATGCTGAGCGGATGAGTGGGTGGTCGGAGGAGGAGGAAGCGCAGTAGGAGGAGGAGGCAACAGGAGGCAAAGAGAAAGGCCCTGCAATCCTCGTGGTGGAAGGACATGTGCCAAATGGCTAGCTCAGGCCCACCCGCCACTATATTTGCCCAGTTTGCAGTTAGCGAGATATAGCGTCCCTGCCCGTGCTTAGTGGTCCATGTATCAGTGGTTATGTGGACCTTGCCACAGATGGCGCTGCGCAGTGCACACTTGATCTTGTCCCCGACTTGTTTGTGCAGGGAAGGGATGGCTCGCCTGGAAAAGTAGTGGCGGCTGGGAACCACGTACTGTGGGACAGCCACCGCCATCAGGTTTTTGAAACTGTCTGTCCACCAGACGGAATGACAGCATTTCAAAGGCCAGGAATTTTGAAATGCTGGCATTCAAGGCCAGGGATCACGGGTGGGTAGGGGGGTACTTCCTCTTTCTCTCCAGTGTTTGGGAGATGGACAGCTGTAAGCTTCCATGGGACCATGTGGAAATGCTTGGGGACGGTGGCGGACATGGTGGCGTTGCTGTCATATTGTCTGTTTGCTGGGTGGCAGGTGACACTGTCACTGTAGAGGTGGAGGAAGAGGCCGAGGCAGCAGCAGAAGAGGAAGCAGGAGGAGACCAAGACCTTTCTTGGATTTTGAGGTAATTATTCCAATGCAGCTTGTGCCTTGAATTTAGATGCCTGGTCATGGGGGTTGTGCTCAGGTTGAGAAAATGTATGCCCCGTTTCAGGCTATCATTGCACAGCTTGCAAACCACTCTTGTCTTGTCGTCAGCACATTGTCTGAAGAACTGCCACGCGGGGGAACGCCTTTGAGCTGCCTTTGGTGTGCTAGGTCCCTGGGTGCGGTGGTTAGTAGCAGGCCTACTGTCTAGGGGACACTCGCTCCGCTTTTGCAACCTGCTTCCTCTTTTGCTGTGCTGGTGCCTCTGTGCGACCACCACTTCTTCCTCCAAACACCACACATCACTCGCATGACCCTCATTCCATGTGGGGTCTAGGACCTCATCATCCTCCACATCATCTTCCACCCACCCTTCACCACTGCCCTCCTTGTCAGTCTGCACACTGAGGCAAGCTGCAGCAGTTGGCACCTGTGTTTCGTCATCATCAGAAATGTGCTGCGCTGGTGTTTCCATGTCCTCATCCTGCAACAGAAGTGGTTGGGCATTGGTGCACTCAATTTCTTCCACTTCTGGGGCAGCGCTATGTGTATGGCCCACGTAAAGCACACCAGGAGAGTCATCAAAAAGCATAAGAGTCTCTTGCAGGACTTGGGGCTCAGGCTGCTTGGCTAATTTACAAGGGGCTGAGGTTAAAGACAGATGGCCATGGGGTTCAGGTGCCAACTCTGAGCTTTCATCAAGGGACAATGTGAAGGAACTGGAGGCATTGTCAGCCACCCAATCTACTATCGCCTGTACTTGTTCTGGCCTCACCAATCATTGAGGGGCATTCGGGCCTACCATATACCGGTGAAGGTTCTGTTGGCTACCTGAGGAAGGTGTTTCCCTTGTGCGTGTAGCTGGCACACCTTGACCACGTCCTCTCCTTCCAACAGGAGGTTCACCAACACCAGCAGCACCAGCAGCACCATGACCACGTCCCTTATTTGCTCTCCTCATTGGGCCCACAAATGTACTATGTAGCCCTATGTAAGTATTTATTAATACCAATTAATACCTTTTTTTGGAAAACACCAACGTAGCCGGACTTTTTATTTTGGTGCAAGAAATGCACTGC
>BLSH010115493.1:267003-277663 GCA_018402905.1 Glandirana rugosa
GTTTGGGTATAGTGACAAGACTTTTGTAGACCTTTGACACACATTGTGAAATTGATTTTGACCCTGTTTGACAAGACGTTTGTAGACCTTTGACACACATTGTGAAATTGATTTTGGCCCTGTTTGACTTGATGACAAGACGTTTGTAGACCTTTGACATTGTGAAATTGATTTTGGCCCGCTTGGGTATAGTGACAAGACGTTTGTAGACCTTTGACACACATTGTGAAATTGATTTTGGAGTTTGTCCCGGTTTTAGTTAAAGTGTTACACACAGTTTCCAGATGTTTGCAGAACAGTTTGTCCCAGTTTTAGTTAAAGTGTTACACACAGTTTCCAGATGTTTTCAGAACAGTGATATGGGTTTGTCCCGGTTTTAGTTAAAATGTTACACACAGTTTCCAGATGTTTGCAGAACAGTGATATGGGTTCTCCCGGCTTATTTATACTTTTTTGACACAGTTTGAAGATAATTTTAGAACAGTTATATGGCTTCTACCGTTAATTAATACTTTTCAGACACAGTTTGAAGATGGTCCACATCCACCTCCATATTTGATTTTTTTAAGAATTTTTTTTAAAAATGCTTTTAGTTATTGCCCTGTCCCCATTTCTTTGTAGGGCACTTGCACCACCCTTACCCCCATTTTCCTTCCTTTTGCAGACCTCTAGGACTTTCCTGGACTTTTTTACAGCAATTTTTAGAACTTTTGGTAAAATTACCAGAACCCCGGACCCGAACCCGGACTTTTTTTTGAAAAGTCCGGGTTCGGGTCCGGGTCCCGGACACCCCAAAGTTCGGTACGGACCCGAACTTTACAGTCCGGGTTCGCTCAACACTAATGCTGAGGAGATTTTGTATTTCTCACTGCTTGCAACAGAAGACAGGGATCATTGCTGCCAGATTTTGAAACAGCAGACTAGGGAGCAATTGTTGGAATGCATCCGTCTGGCTCACTCTTTTTTGTTGACCAAGGCAGATTTTTGTTTAAAGAAATCCAGCCACTAATTCAATTTTGTGCAGAGTTGGCTTTGTCTGGTGTCCCTAGTGGTCGTGATTAGAGTTGTAAAGTTCGGGTTCGTACCGGACTTTGGGGTGTCCGTGTCCGGGTATTCGATATTCGGGTATTTTTTGCGCCTTTTCTATAGCTGCAGGGCAGCCAATCAACAAGCGTTTCACTCGTTTGGCCTTAGAAGCCATCACAGCCATACCTACTAATGGCATGGCTGTTATTGGCCAGTGCATCATGTGACCCAGTGTATTTTTGGCACATGTTGAATACTTGCAGGGCAGCCAATTAACAAGCGTTTCACAGGTTAGCCCTTAGAAGCCATCACAGCCATGCCTACTAATAGCATGGCTGTTATTGGCTAGTGCATCATGTGACCCAGCCTCTATATGAGCTGGAGTCACCTAGTGCCACGTGTCACATGCTCTCAGGCTAGTGTAGGGAGAGGATGCTGCTGGCGCTGTGATTGGCCAGTGCATCATGTGACCCAGACTATTTTTGATACCGGTTGAATACTTGCAGGGCAGCCAATTAACAAGCGGTTCACAGGATAGCAATTAGAAGCCATCACAGCCATGCCTACTAATGGCATGGCTGTGATTGGCTAGTGCATCATGTGACGCAGCCTCTATATGAGCTGGAGTCACCTAATGCCACGTGTCACATGCTCTCAGGCTAGTGTAGGGAGAGGACGCTGCCGGCGCTGTGAGGGATAGATTACCGTTCTAATAACATCTCCTCCTGCATTACAGACAGGTTCCTAGCGGTGCTGTGAGGTGAAAAATTTGCGTTCTAAAACCATCTGATACTGGACTAGGTAAAGTTTCCTAATGCTGTGAGGGATAGATTACCATTCTAATATCATCTCATCCTGCATTACAGAGAGGTTCCTGGCGATGCTGTGAGGCAAAAGATTACCGTTCTAAAACCATCTCATACTGGAGTAGATACAGTTTCCTGGTGCTGTGAGGGACAGATTATTGTTCTAAAATCATCTCCTAGTGCTATATTGAGAGGTTCCTGCTGCTGCAGTAAGGGACAGATTATTGTTCTAAAATCATCTCCTAGTGCTATAGAGAGAGGTTCCTGCTGCTGCTGTGAGGGACAGATTATTGTTCTAAAATAATCTCATAGTGCTATAGGGAGAGGTTCCAGCTGCTGCTGTGAGGGACAGATTATTGTTCTAAAATTATCTCCTAGTGCTATAGGGAGAGGTTCCTGCTGCTGCTGTGAGGGACAGATTATTGTTCTAAAATCATCTGATGGTGCTATAGGGAGAGGTTCCTGCTGCTGGTGTGAGGGACAGATTATTATTCTAAAATAATCTCCTAGTGCTATAGGGAGAGGTGCCTGCTGCTGCTGTGAGGGACAGATTAGTGTCCTAAAATAATCTCCTAGTGCTATAGTGAGAGGTTCCTGCTGCTGCTGTGAGGGACAGATTATTGTTCTAAAATAATCTCATACTGCTATAGGGAGAGGTTCCTGCTGCTGGTGTGAGTGACAGATTATTGTTCTAAAATTAACTCCTAGTGCTATAGGGAGAGGTTCATGCTTCTGCTGTGAAGGACAGATTACTGTTCTAAAATCATCTCATACTGCTATAGGGAGAGGTTCCTGCTGCTGCTGCGAGGGACAGATTATTGTTCTAAAATCATCTCCAAGTGCTATAGGGAGAGGTTCCTGCTGCTGCTGTAAGGGACAGGTTATTGTTCTAAAATCATCTCATAGTGCTATAGGGAGAGGTTCCTGCTACTGCTGTGAGGGACAGATTAGTGTTCTAAAATCAACTCCTAGTGCCATAGGGTGAGGTTCCTGCTGCTGCAGTAAGGGACATATTATTGTTCTAAAATCATCTCCTAGTGCTATAGGGAGAGGTTCCTGCTGCTGCTGTGAGGAGCAGATTACTGTTCTAAAATCATCTTATACTGCTATAGGGAGAGGTTCCTGCTGCTACTGTGAGGGACATATTATTGTTCTAAAATCATCTCCTAGTGCTATAGGGAGAGGTTCCTGCTGCTGCTGTGAGGGACAGATTACTGTTCTAAAATCATCTTCTAGTGCTATAAGGAGAGGTTCCTGCTGCTGCTGTGAGGGACAGATTAATGTTCTAAAATCATCTCATAGTGCTATAGGGAGAGGTTCCTGCTGCTGCTGTGAGGGACAGATTATGGTTCTAAAATTATCTCATACTGCTCTTGGGAGAGCTACCTACAGCTGCTGTGAGGGACAGAATATTGTTCTAAAATCATTTCATAGTGCTATAGGGAGAGGTTCCTGCTGCTGCTGTGAGGGACAGATTAGTGTTCTAAAATCATCTCCTAGTGCTTTAGGGAGAGGTTCCTGCTGCTGCTGTGAGGGACAGATTACTGTTTTAAAATCATCTCATACTGCTATAGGGAAAGGTTCCTGCTGCTGCTGTGAGGGACAGATTACTATTTTAAAATCATCTCATACTGCTATAGGGAGAGGTTCCTGCTGCTGTTGTGAGTGACAGTTTATTGTTCTAAAATTATCTCCTAGTGCTATAGGGAGAGGTTCCTGCTGCTGCTGTGAAGGGCAGATTACTGTTCTAAAATTATCTCATACTGCTATAGGGAGAGGTTCCTGCTGCTGCTGCGGGGGACAGATTATTGTTCTAAAATCATCTCCAAGTGCTATAGGGAGATGTTCCTGCTGCTGCTGTGAGGGACAGATTACGGTTCTAAAGTCATCTAATACTGCTATAGGGAGAGGTTCCTGCTGCTGCTGTGAGGGACAGATTATTGTTCTAAAATCATTTCATAGTACTATAGGGAGAGGTTCCTGCTGCTGCTGTGAGGGACAGATTAGTGTACTAAAATCATCTCCTAGTGCTTTAGGGAGAGGTTCTTGTTGCTGCTGTGAGGGACAGATTATTGTTCTAAAATCATCTCCTAGTGCTAAAGGGAGAGGTTCCTGCTGCTGCTGTGAGGGACAGATTACGGTTCTAAAATCATCAGGTTGACCAAGGCAGATTTTTGTTTAAAGAGATCCAGCCACTAATTCAATTTTGTGCAGAGTTGGCTTTGTTTGGTGTCCCTAGTGGTCGTGATTAGAGTTGAGCGAATCCGGACTGTAAAGTTCGGGTTCCTACCAGACTTTGGGGTGTCCGTGCCCGGGTATTCGGTATTCGGGTATTTTTCGCACCTTTTCTATAGCTGCAGGGCAGTCAATCAACAAGCGTTTCACTCGTTTGGCCTTAGAAGCCATCACAGCCATGCCTACTAATGGCATGGCTGTTATTGGCTAGTGCATCATGTGACCCAGCCTCTATATGAGCTGGAGTCCCCTAGTGCCACGTGTCACATGCTCTCAGGCTAGTGTAGGGAGAGGACGCTGCCGGCGCTGTGAGGGATAGATTACCATTCTAATAACATCTCATCCTGCATTACAGACAGGTTCCTGGCGGTGCTGTGAGGCGAAAGATTAGCGTTCTAAAACCATCTGATACTGGACTAGGTAAAGTTTCCTAATGCTGTGAGGGATAGATTACCATTCTAATATCATCTCATCCTGCATTACAGTGAGGTTCCTGGCGATGCTGTGAGGCGAAAGATTACCTTTCTAAAACCATCTGATACTGGAGTAGGTACAGTTTCCTAGTGCTGTGAGGGAAAGACTATTGTTCTAAAAACATCTCATAGTGCTATAGGGAGAGGTTACTGCTGCTGCTGCGAGGGACAGATTATTGTTCTAAAATCAACTCATAGTGCTATAGGGAGAGGTCCCTGCTGCTGGTGTGAGGGACAGATTATTGTTCTAAAATCATCTCCTAGTGCTATAGGGAGAGGTTCCTGCTGCTGCTGTGAGGGACAGATTATTGTTCTAAAATCATCTCCTAGTGCTATAGAGAGAGGTTCCTGCTGCTGCTGTGAGGGACAGATTACTGTTTTAAAATCATCTCCTAGTGCTATAGAGAGAGGTTCCTGCTGCTGGTGTGAGGGACAGATTATTGTTCTAAAATCATCTACTAGTGCTATAGGGAGAGGTTCCTGCTGCTGGTGTGAGAGACAGATTAGTGTTCTAAAATCATCTCATACTGGTATAGGGAGAGGTTCCTGCTGCTGGTGTGAGCATTGCATTTCTTGCACAAAAATAAAAAGTGCGTCTACGTTGCTCTTTTAAAAAAAAAAGGAATAATATTATTTTTTTTTAGTATTAATAAATAGTGCTACATAGTACATTTTCGCATTGCTGTGCATTTCTTGCGTAAAAATAATAAGTGCGTCTACATTGCTGGTTTAAAAAAGAAAAAAATATTTTAAATACTACATTTGCGGCCAGCGGTGCATTTCTTGCACAAAAATAAAAAGTGCATCTACATTGCTGGTTTTAAAAAAAAAAGAATAATAATTTCTTATTCAATTTTTTTTATTATTAATAAATAGTGCTACATAGTACATTTGTGTCGAGAATGAGGAGAGTGTCAAATAAGGGACGTGGTCATGGTCATGGCCGTAGTGCTTCAGCATATCCAGGGGGAAACTACAGCAGGCTGTTTTAAAACTGATATGTTTGGGGGATAAACCCCACACTGCGCAGCAGCTGTGGATGGGTATTGAACAACAGACCGATCAGTGGTTGTTGCCACTGAACCTCAAGCCTGGCCTAGTGGTGTGCGATAATGGGCGAAATCTCATAGCAGCTCTGGGCCTAGCCGGTTTGACGCCCATCCCTTGCCTGGTGCATGTTCTGAATTTGGTGGTGCAGAAATTTCTAAAAAACTACCCGGATGTGTCAGAGCTGCTGCAGAAAGTGTGGGCCGTCTGTGCACGCTTTCGGAGTTCTCACCCTGCTTCTGCTCGCCTGTCGGAACTTCGGTCTTCCCGCTCACCGCCTCCTATGCGACATGCTCACAAGGTGGAACTCCACCTTGCACATGCTGGAGAGACTGTGCGAGCAGCAGCAGGCAATAGTTTTGTTTCAGCTGCAGCACGCACTGGTCAGTCGCTCTGCGGAACAGCACCACTTCACCACCAAGGAGTGGGCCTCCATGCGAGACCTGTGTACCATATTGCAGTGTTTCGAGTACTCCACCAACATGGCCAGTGCCGATGATGCTGTTCTCAGTGTTACTATGCCACTTCTATGTCTCCTTGAAAAAACACTGCGGGCGATGATGGAAGAGGATGTGGCACAGGAGGAAGAGGAGCAGGAAGAGGGGTAATTTCCACGGTTATCAGGCCAGTCATTCACAAGTGGCTTGGAGGGTGGGTTCCTGCACCAGTATAGGCCAGGTAAAAAATTTTCAAGCCAGTGCACAGTTCTGGAGGATGAGGAGGACGAGGAGGAGGAGGAGGAGGAACCGTGTTCACAGCAGGGTGACACCCATTGCAGCTCGTGGGCATCACTGGAGCATGGCTGGGGGGATACGGAGGACACAGATGATACACCTCCCACAGAGGACAGCTTGTCTTTGCCTCTGGGAAGCCTGGCCCACATGAGCAACTACATGCTGCAGTGTCTGCTCAACGACAGCCGAGTTGCCCACATTTTAACTTGTGCTGATTACTGGGTGGCCACCCTACTGGATCCCCATTACAAAGACAACGTGCCGTTCTTAATTCCCTCACTGGAGCGTGATCGGAAGATGCGTGACTACAAGTGCACACTGGTAGACGCGCTGCTGAGGGCATTCCCAAATGACACCGGGGGCTCAGTGGAAGCACAAGGCGAAGGCAGAGGAGGAGGAGGAAGTGGATCCCACAAGACTTGTCTGTACCTTGTGCAGAATAGACATTTAGACCGGCCTCACACAGCCATTGGTATACTTGTTTTTTTTAAATAATATTTTGGGGGCTACCCCAATTAGAAAAAAAAACAAACAAACTTAAAACAGTGTTGGCTACCTCCTCCTCCTCCACCGCTACTTCCACCTACACCGCCACGGTCGCGGCCTACTCAACCGCTAGGCTCCCACTCCACATCCACCTCCTCCTCCAATTTTTTTTTTTATGTGATTTTAAGTTATTTCCCTATCCACATTTGTTTGCACGGCCCTTGTCCTACTCTTACCCCCATTTTCCTTCCTTTTGCAGCCCACTAGCTCTTTCCAAGACTTTTTTACAACCATTTTTGTGCCCAAAAGTTTGTGTCACCATTGACTTCAATGGGTTTCGTGGTCCGGGGTCAAGTTCGGGTCAAGTTCAGTACCGAACCCAAACTTTTTCGCGAAGTGCGGCCGAACCCGAGGAACCTGAACATCCAGGTGTCCGCTCAACTCTAGTCGTGATGATTATATCCCTCCTTTCAGTGTGAATCAGGTGGCATCCTTGGTTTGGTTACTGGAAGATGATTCAGCCTTTTTCTTTGAACACTACTCAGCATGTTCCCAACAGGTGCTAATGGAGTGTATTAATTCTGTGCAATCTCTGGTCAGACAGGCAGTATGCAAATTAAATTTTGTGCAACCATTATTATAAGCATGGTCAAAAATATTGCTTCTGTCAGCCTGTAACCACCCAGTCATGTGGCCAGACACCTGGCTGCTGAAATGTGTTTCTCTCCATCGCTCATAGCAACCACAGTTGCAGCCCAAAATACCCTGCTGCCAACTAAATATCAGTGCCCTGTTTCCACCTGCTGCACCCACCCTGCCTTTAACCCACCTACCTTCTCTCCACTGCCTGCAACAATCCCACAAAAATCCCCCTAAACAACTGCTCCCTCTTTTTTACCATCCTCCCGCTCTTCTCTTCCATCAGCTGCACCCTCTACTTACAGCCCTGCATCTCCATACAGAATTGCAGTGGCAAAACCCAACTAAACAGAAGTTTTTCCCAACCCGCACAATCCTACCACTATCCAATCCTGCCTCCAAACCTGCCAATCTGCTCCAGTTTGCTTCAACAACAACTGATCTGTTACAGTCTGCCTCCACACCAGCCGATTTGTTCCAGTCTGCCTCCACACCTGCCACCTTGGTTCAACCCATGAAAATTGGACCCTCTGCTTCCCACCTGCCTGTCGCTATTTCACCTGACTGTACTGGTTCTGTGTCCACCACCCAGTTTGGCACTATGGATTTTTGCTGGCTAATCAATTTGATTTCACTGATCCTGTTCCTGATGCCCTGTTTGATCCTGTTCCTGAAGCTCAGCCTGTTGTTTCGGTGCCCTCCGCCTAGCCTGATGACCCGGTGCCCGCTGTCCAGCCTGATGACACGGTGCCTGCTGTCCAGCCTGATGACTCGGTGCCCACTGCTCAGTCTGATGACCCAGTGCCCACTGACCTGGTGATGGATGACCCGATGCCTGCTGTTCCAGTGCCTGATTACCCGGTGCCTACTGTTCCAGTGCCTGACGACCCTGTGCCCGCTGCTACAGTGCCTGATGACCCTGTGCCCGCTGATCCAGTGCCTGATGATCTGATGCCTGCTGATGACTCGGTGCCCGCTGTTCAGCCTGATTACTCAATGCCCTCTAACCAGCCTGATAACCCGGTGCCCACTGCCCAGTCTGGTGACCCGGTGCCTGATGACCCAGTGCCTGATGATCCGATGCCTGCTGATGACTCGGTGCCCGCTGCCCAGCCGGATGACCTGATTCACTCACCAAGCCTGATGACCCAGTGCCCATTACCCAACCTGATGATCCAGTGCCTAATGACCTTGTGCCTGATGACCTGGTGCCCACTGATCCAGTGCCTGATGACCCGGTGCCTGCTGATCCAGTGTCTGATGACCCAGTGCCCACTGATCCAGTGCCTGATGACTTTGTGCCCGCTGATCCATTGCCTGATGACCCAGTGCCCTCTAATCCAGTGCCCGATGACCCGGTGCCCACTGCCAAGTGTGATGACCCAGTGCCTGCTGATCCAGTGCCTGATGACCCAGTGTCCGCTGATCCAGTACCTGATGACCCGGTGCCTACTGCCCAGTGTGATGACCCGGTGCCTGCTGATCCAGTGCCTGTGGCTGCTTGCCTGCCTGATGCCCAGCTTGCCACTGTTTTCCCCCAACTTGGTGCCCAGACTGATTTTGTTGCCCGTGTTGCCTGCCTCCGTGGGTTTCATGCCCGATGTCCAGCTAGCTTTTAAAACCAGACTCAGACCTCCAGACCCTGGTGGTGGGGGGGGTATGTTCCAGTACATGATTTGGGTGTCTCGCCGACCAGCAGGTTAAAGGACTCTGGTTGGAGAAGTGCAATAGAGTCCACAGACATGGAGGGGAAATTTTGCTGGACTGTTCCTTCACCCACATGGACTGTCCAGTTAACGCAGAATGGAGCGTCCGTAGGCCGCTCCTTAACGGGGGAACTGTCAGGAACTGTGTCCTTGCTTGGGTCACCTGATGGTGGCAGTGTTGTGTGGAAAACCAAATGGTGTAGTTCTGGTGGCCATTAGCGGGTGTCTCGTAGCAGATTGATCATACAGGTCGTTAGGCTGCTCCTGATGGGTCTGCTGGGATTATATAAGCCCACCTTGCACCCAGTCCCAGCGCTTCAGTATTTTCCCTGCAAGCTGTGTCCCTGCCTGAATCTGATCCATTCTGATCTGTTCTGATCCCTGATCTGTGATCCTGACCCAGAGACCTGATCCCTGAACCTGTTTCCTGCTCCCATTCTGATCTGTTCTGATCCGTGATCCTGACCCAGAGACCTGATTCCTGAACCTGCTTCCTGCTCCCTTACTCTCTTTCTGCTCCCAGTGACCTGGCTCCCTGTTCTCCTTATCTGATGTCCTCCTGTTTTGCTTACTGCATATGTGTGTTTTCTACACTTGTATTTAGTTAGGTATTTATTTTGGGTTTACTGTGTTTTTTCATCTTTTACTTGCTTGTTTGTTTGCTGGTATTTGGTGTTGGAAGTGTGTCATTTTCCTAATAAATATCTAAATATTTTCACTTTAACATCTGGTCCTGATTCCTTTAAGTGCAGCCAACCGATCTGATCATCCCTGCCAGATGCCTGCATATGGTATCCCTGACAGGCAGTAACACAGTTAGAACTATATGGCATTAAACAGGCAATAACGCAAACAGAAGTAAATGGCTTTAAACTGGCAGTGACACTCTTAGAACTATATGGTGTTAAACTAGCTGCAACGCAGTTAGAACTATATGACGTTAAACTGGCAGTAGCGCACACAGAAGTAAATGGCATTAAACTTGCAGTAACACACTTAGAACTATATGGCGTTAAACTGTCAGTAACCCACACAGAACAATATAGCGTTAAAATGGCAGTAACACACACAGAAGTAAATAGTAGAGTTGAGCGAACCCGGACTGTAAAGTTCGGGTCCGTACCGAACTTTGGGGTGTCCGGGACCCGGACCCGGACTTTTCAAAAAAAGTCCGGGTTCGGGTCCGGGGTTCTGGTAATTTTAATGAAAAATCTTAAAAATGCTGTAAAAAAGCCCAGGAAGGTCCTAGAGGTCTGCAACAGGAAGGAAAATGTGGGTAAGGGTGGGACAAGTGCCCTACAAAGAAATGGGGACAGGGAAATAACTTTAAATATTTTTAAAAAAATAAAAAATGCAAAAATGGAGATCATCTTCAAAATGGGTCTGAAAAGTATTAATTAACATTAGAGGCCATAGAACTGTTCTAAAATCATCTTCAAACTGTGTCAAAAAAGTATAAATAAGCCGGGAGTACCCATATCACTGTTCTGCAAAATGTGTGTATCACT
>BLSH010115493.1:330271-348616 GCA_018402905.1 Glandirana rugosa
CCATGTATAATGTGACGGTTAGTTGACCTCCCGTTCTCTGATATTACGTCATTAGTTTCCACTTTCACCGGTGTACTCATAACCTACTCAACATGGTTTTAACTTATTGCGGTAAACAGAATCACTACCGGTGAACAACCCGGGAATGGTCGGGGTCTTCCTTTACCTATATATAGTACCAAAAGGTGGGAGACGAAGGAACCCATGTCACTCTCCGCACATAGATCCATAAGAAGGGCCGGTGATCACAACTCGCTTGGGCCTGACATTGCAAGCCCAGGCATGGCTTGAAATCCCACAGGCACCGTGCCTGGGCCTGGGCCTGTAAAGTTTTTAGCAAGCCCAAGCCGAACCCGAACGATTTTTGAAATGTCCGGGTCCGGGTCCGTGCCACGGACACCCTAAAGTTCGGTACGGACCCGAACGTTACAGTCCGGGTTCGCTCAACACTAGTGGCCGGGAAGAATACCTAGATACACGCCTCTCACTGTACCCAAGGAAGCAGAGGGTGGAAAACCATGATATATATCCATTTCCTTCTGGGGCTGGTAAGGGCCCAACAAGTGGCCATCACTAAGACAAATGGCGTTATTCAATTTTGGTACAACTCATCCAATACTCATGTGGCCACTTTCACCTTTGATTACTGCATTATAGTCTCTTGCCCTCCAGTTGATTGGCAGTGTAATATGTACCTTCCCAATTCCAGGTCTACATACATATGTGTTACGGATGATTATTTGGGTGACAATTGCGATTACTGGGGATCTGTAGGGTGGAACACAGAAGAAGACCCTACTTAGCAGAATGACCCTATTGCAAACAGGAACATGCCTAAATAGGTGGAAAACAGGACATAGCATGAAATTCACTCTAACCATAAAAAACCCCGGCCCCACAGATGCTGGCACATACATTCTGGGAACATGGATGGCAGGGGGAACGAAAGGACAAATGGGGAAATTCCAACTCAAAGACAAGTCACCAGACTGGCAATCCCCCCAACCAGTAGCCAACCCTCTGAAAACCCCATATTCATACCCAAAATGACATGGTGGCAATAGCAGACCCCACCTTTGAAGAGACAATGGTGGCTGAAACTGGGTTCTCTGACATTAACCTGTGGCTTGAATGGATGAGATTCAGTGCTAACCAGCATAGCAGGAGTAACTGTTATGTCTGTGGTAGCGCTAGGCCGCATTTGGGGACAGTCCCTCTCCAAATTCCATCAGGCAGTGAGGAATGCTTCCTCAGCCTATTCACCAACACATCCACCAACCACTCTGCGTGTGAAATGTGGAAAAAGGAATATCCCATCGATACCAACACCCCTAAGCCCAGAGAAGCCATCACAATATATCCCGGGAACTACACTTGCTACACCCATCACGTAGGGAAGGGTAGGAACCTGGGCAATTTTTCCAAGGGTTACTGCGCCTCTTATAGACACATTTCAGCTGATCTGGTACAGAATCAAAGCCGGTCCTTAGGGGATGTGTATTGGGTGTGCGGGGACATGCATATCAGGACCAGGTTAGAGGGGCAGTGGAGAGGAGAGTGTGCCCTTGCGAAGGCCATTATGCCTCTCCATATCCTAACAGAGGACACCCCTTACACACACACCGACCAAGCACCCAGTCACAGGAGGAAACGGGCAACTCCCTCCGGAAGCTTTGACCCTCATGTGTATATAGATGCCATTGGAATCTCAAGGGGGGTCCCTGACGAATTCAAGGCCTGAGACCAGGTAAAAGCTGTTTTTGAGTCTTTAATCCCTATAATAACCATTAATAAAAATGTAGATTGGATTAATTACATAGATTATAACTAACAGAGGTTTGTGAATTACACAAGAGATGCTCTCCAGGGAATTGCTCACCAGTTAGCACTTACTTCGTATATGACATTCTAGAATCGAATGGCCTTAGACATGGTGCTAGCTGAAAAGGGAGGTGTTTGTAAAATGATAGGGACAACGGGAACCTGTTGCACCTACATCCCTGATAATACTGGCCCAAAAGGTAAGGTTATATTAGCCATAAAGAAATTGAAAGATCTGTCGGATGGGACCAATACTTTAGCTGGATGAGTGGATGGAAGAAAGACCTGGCACAGATAGGAGTGACTGTGTTGATTATCATAATTTTCCTTGCTTTAGTGGTTTGTTGTGTGCCCCCTTGCTTGAGGATGTTTATGGAAAAGGCAGTAGGCCAAACCACCCCCACATTTGTGAACCAGGAAGTGGGATGTGAGGAAGACAATGAAAAACCGTATACTCCATTGCAGATGCTCCCTGTTCCACATGATGACCTGTAGGGCCATAGGGAGAGCATCTGACTTCCCATGTGCAAAGACCGTGGCAAGGGGGGTGATCGATTAGCAATCACCCGTCTAATGCGTGGCATTAAAGAGTTCCAAGGCATATGAGGACAGATGAGCTAGGATTAGTAGGGACAGATTGAAATAGACATTTCAATGGGGGGGAAATCTGTAATGGATGTAATTAATGGTTATGATGAAATGCCTATTTCATCATATAAAGTATACTATATGCCTTATATACATATATGTTATTACCACTGCTTATCACCTTACTCAAAATGGCTGCTAGATCACCCCTTCCTTCATGAAGTCAGAAATCAATATGAAACCTAAGATGGCGCACCACCAGAGAGACTACACCCAAGACTGAGATTGTCAACATCCTGGAAGGAAATTACACTTTAATAGATACATCCAATCATGAGCTTATATGATCTTTCCTATACCTTATCTATGCCATGTCTATATGCATTTCCTGAAATGTATATACTGATGCTATATAAGCTTAGCAAAGCAGAACAATAAAAGCAGAAGTATCTTAACCCTGAACCTTGGTGTCAGTGTGTGATCTTCAGTGTGTGCACACATCATACTGAATCAGGCCAGGGACAGATATAAGTATGGACGGTTAGGTCCGATCCAAAACAGGAGCAGGCACTTCTTTCTATGTACAGTACCTGAAATGCAAGCTTTGGCTGCATTGGGGAGATGCACCATTAGAAATTTTATTTGTATCTGGATTTAGGGATGGATGTGAATTTTAGCAAGCAGGCCACTGGATTGTGACTGGGGTCAATAGCTATAAGTTTAAAAACTATTTGGGTAACCTGTGACCAAAACTGTTTAATTTTGGAACAGTCTAAGAATATATGCATGAGACTGCCCCTGGCCTCACCACTTCCCCAACATTTGTCCTCAGCTACTGAGAATATGAGATAACTGAAGGAGTTCTATATTACCTCCTCGTCATCGTATAGTTGATTTCCTGATATTTGCTACTTATAGAAACCAGGCATGAGAAGTGATTGTGGTCTATTTGAATTGGAGCAAAAGTGATTTCTAAGTCTTTTTCCCACTTCCAAAGGAACGATTCTGGAGGTAGCTCATAGTTGCCAGGAGACATTGATAAGATGTGGTAAGTGTTCCTCTCACAGGCTCTGATTTCTTTGAAGGGAGTAAGTGGATAGAGGAATAACCTATAACCTGACAATGAATAAAATGCAGAAGTTGAGTGTGCATGCAAAAGTTGAGTGCTAACACCTCCAGACTCAAGCCTACAGGGTGGGGTATTTGCCAACCTGAGGAGGAAATAAAATGTTGGGCCCAAAATGTTTTACATCTCATCCAAGGGTGAAAGACTTTATGACTAAGGAAAAACTGAAGGTGGCCTATGATAGAAGGCTAGGGGAGGAATAATATACAACAAACCATTTTTTTGTGAGATGTTGTCAAACATATGCAGGGTTCAACAAATTACCGTTGGTGCTAAGGGATGAAGACTTACCTGTCCAAGGTGCTCCTGACAAATTAAAGCAGGTCGTGTTCCAGAGTGACCCCAAATTTGGTGTCCTGATGGCAACATCAGTCTAAAATTCAGGTGAGCTGAACCTCAGTGTGGTAAAAGACTGGGTTTGGAAAGCCAACCAACCTCTGGACGTAAGTGCAAGATAATATATGACATATGCTGCACAGGAATTCTGATTGAAGAGATTTGAAATCAGGACCAGAAGCCAGGCTATTTTATTTTAACAACACTTTTTCCACATAGCATCCTATGTGCATTTAATGTGTTTTATGCAGATTACATATAAGTATGAACCCAATTGTGCACTCCTTTCCTCTTCAATAAATGTGTGTCCAGAAAATTAAAAAGAAATAGCTAATGGTATGCATGTTATTTACCTGTAAATGTCTCCCTTCTGTAGACACCCAAAAGAGACTGCTGCTGAATGGCAACATGTTGGATCTAATGCAAGCAGCCCCAGGAGACTCACCCTGTAGTATTTCTCTTTACTTTTCCCGTGGCTGCTACATACAAAATCTTATGTAGGGATGTGAGGGAGAGGCAGAGGAGCTTGGCCAGCACATATATCAATTAGACACTCCCAATAGCTATGAGTGGGAGGGCAGTGACAGTTTTACCCCATACACCGAGCGTGATTAGTCCCTTTCCCTGTGCAGAGCCGTGTTCTGCCAGCACAGGGATGCACAGGTGTTGCATGTATCCCCATGATGGCAGTCCATAGATGTGCCCTGCCAGCAGTGACCCCTGTCCTCTGCCCTGCCAGCAGCGACCCCCCTGTCCTTTCTCATGCCAGCAGTGACCTCTGTTCTCCGTCCTTCCAGCAGTGAATCCTGTCCTCACTCTTGCCAGCAGTGACCCCTGTGCTCTGCCCTGCCAGCGCTGACCCCTGCCCTCTGCTCTTCCATCAGTGAACCCTGTCTTCCACAATGCAGACCTCTGTCCCCTGTCCTGCTGACTCCTGTCCTCTGCTCTGCTGTCCTCTATCATCTGCTCTGTTGACGCCTGTCCTCTGTCCTGCCAGCAGTGTCCCCTGTCCTCTGCCCTGCCAGCAATGACCCCTATCATCTGTCTTTCCAGTAGTAACCCCTGTTTTTCAACCTGCAGACCTCTATCTCCTGTGTAGCACCCTCTACCTTTGGTAGGTGCTAGATGATTTTAAGGAGATGTAAATTAGGCAGGCCTAGGCCTGTTTGTTTTAATCCTGGGCAGGGGAGTGGCCTAGGGAGTGGTTGCTTCTAGAGGGTTCTAGAAGAGAGGGTGGGGTAGAGGGGTGGAGCTGCCGGGGGTGTTTGTGGAGCCTTGACCAATTCCCAACCTGGATTGGCCGGGGGCAGCCCTCCTCAAATACCCAGGGTATGCCTAGCCAGGGAGGAAAGTTTGGGTGGAAGAACTGGGAGATGGAGCACTACCTGTGGAGACCTTTCAGGGAGCCCCCAGTCTAAGGAGGGTGACCTTGGGTCTGGGGGCTTGGGAGTGAGAGGGACCCCTCAGCACATCCAAGAGTGGTTCTGACCAGGGAGCAGGAAAGAGAGCAACAGAGTGATGCTGCCGGGATCTCCAGGAGGGATCCACCAGGTGACGGTAAGTGACACACACCCAGGGATGTTGGAAGAGGTACACCGGAGACAGTCTGAGAAGGTGTCACTGGGCAGTGGAGTTGAGTCACTGCAGCCAGGAGGGCTGGCAGAGCCTGAAGAGGGACTGACTGGGAGCAGTAGTCCACTGAGGCTAGCTAGCACACTTTTCACTATTTTTGCTACACAAGAGGGGCCCATGGTCCCTGCCTGTAATGGGTGTTTCATTGAGGCCTGGTCAGAGCCAGAGGCAGGCTTCACTATGTGTTGGCTAGGCTGCGGAAGTGTTGTACTGGAGGAAGAGGAGTTAATTGTGAGTAGAGTTGAGCGAACCCGAACTGTAAAGTTTGAGTCCGTACAGTAATTTGGGGTGTCCGTGACCCGAACATCTCATCGATCTGATTGTGGACTAGGTAGAGATTACTACTACTACTGCTTTTAGGGACAGATTACAGATCTAATAACATCTCATCCTGCATTACAGAATGATCTGACTGGACTAGGTAGAGTCTACTGCTTAGGGACAGATTATTGTTCTAAAACCATCTTCTAGTTCTATAGAGTCAGGTTCCTGCTGTTGCTGTAAGGGACAGATTATTGTTCTAAAATCATCGCCTACTCCTATAGGGTCAGGTTCCTGCTGTTGCTGTAAGGGACAGATTATTGTTCTAAAATCATTTTACTCCCTTTTGCAGCCCTCTAGCACTTTCCAGGACTTTTTTACAGTCATTTTTGTGCTGAAAAGTTCGGGTTCCCATTGACTTCAATGGGGTTCGGGGTAAAGTTTGGGTCAAGTTCGGTACCGAACCCGAACTTTTCCGCGAAGTTCGGCCGACCCCACCGAACCTGAACATCCAGGTGTTCGCTCAACTCTAATTGTGAGCAAGATTGTGCTGGAGGAAGAGGAGTTAACTGTGAGCAAGATTGTGCTGGAGGAAGAGTGAAGAGTATATACAGGAGTGTATATATGTTGTCCCATCCAATGACTGTTGATTCACTGGGCATCCCATAATTTCCTATACCCCATCCAAGTTAAATCCCCTAATAAAATAACAAAAACACAAGTACTGGCCTGTTCTTCTTGACGTTGAATGTGGGGAAAAGTGTGACTGACTGAGCAGGGTGACAGGTGAACCACTACAACCAGCAGCTCCTACAGGTGTACCGCTACACCTGTCCTTCTGACTCCTGTACACTGCTCTGCTGACCGCTGCCCTCTGCCCTTCCAGCAGCAACCACTGTCTTTCCAGCAGTAACCCCTGTCCTTTGCCCTACCAGCAGTGACTCTTGTCCTCTGCCCTGTCAGCAGTGACTCCTGCCCTCTGCTTTGCCAGCAATGACTCCTGTCCTCTGCTCTGCCAGCAGTGACTCGTTTCCTCTGCTCTGCCAGCAGTGACTCGTTTCCTCTGCTCTGCCCACAGTGACTCGTGTCCTCTGCTCTGCCCACAGTGACTCGTGTCCTCTGCTCTGCCCACAGTGACTGGTGTCCTCTGCTCTGCCCACAGTGACTCATGTCCTCTGCTCTGACAACAGGGACTCCTGTCCTCTACTCTGCCAGCAGTGACCCCTGTTCCCTTTCCTGCAAGAAGTGACCCTTGTCCTCTGTCCTACCAGTGGTGACCCCTGCCATTTGCCCTGTCAGTGGTAACCCCTGTCTTTCAACCTAAAGTCCTCTTTCCTGCACCCTGCTGACCCCTATTCTCTGCCTTGCTGATCCCTATCCTTGGCTCTGCTAACCCCCATCCTCCACCCTGCTGACTCCTGTACACTGCCCTGTTGACCCCTGTACACTGCCCTGATGACTCCTGTCCTACCCCCTGCTAACCCCTGTACATTGTCCTGCTGAACCCTGTCATCTTCCACACTGCTTATTCCCTGTCCTCTGCCCTGCTAACCCCTGTCCTCTGCCCTACTGACCTACTGTACACTGCCCTGTTGCCTCATGTCCTCTTCAATGCTGACCCCAGTACATTTCCTTACAAATGAATATCCTCTATACACTGTCCTACAAACTGCTGACCCTATCCTTTGCCCTGCTGACCTCCCAGCCTCTGCCCCTATGACATTATTTAATATGCAATCACCTCTGTCAGGCCAGAGCCTGCCCTGCTGCCAAAAAATCTGACTAATCACATTTTTCTTCCTTTTATAGAGAGGTAAAACTAGATCTAAATTGCAACTCCAGGCTAGGGTTCAGCCTGGTCTGATGTTTGATGTACTCTCTGTAAGCAAATATTTAAAATAGATAAGAACCTGATTTTTTTTTTTTTATCCTGAATGATGATCCTGCAAAAAGAACTGAATTGTAAAATAAAAAAATAACAAAAACAGGTCTTCACATCTTCTGCATTAGTCATCCAACCAACCAAATACAAATTCTCCTGGTAAAATAAAATAGGGTAAGACCAGGAAAAATAAAAGGCTTCTATTGCCAATTACCTTATGAAGACGCTATAATTCAAGCTGTAATTCTGATCCTCTGAACTCAATACTCTGGTTTACTAATTTAAAGATCAGGACTTTTTTTCATGTGCTAAACAAAAATCCATTGTACCTTTAACTATAAAACTTCAAAATGCTTTAAAGGGTACCTCCACTTTCATGGGGAAAAATAAAACAAATAAAAAAATAAATAATATAGCGTATACAATTGAGACACATATTGTAATTGAATGTTCTTAAAAATTACCTTTTCATTTCAATCTGCAGCACTGTATTTTTATAAAAAATACAATTCAAGATGATTACCTGGAGGTTTCCTGTACACAGACAGTATGCAGAACGCCCCCTGAATATGTCATTAGCTCCTTGAGTGATTAGCTAACTGATTTTCCCAGAAGTGGGCACTAAGATACAAGTCAGATTTTTGGCATCTCCTGCAACAAAAATGTAATTTTTGGTGAGATACTCCTAAAGGGAGATCTCATTTAGCGTGATGCAGGCTTTGCCAATTTCCTGCGCCCTGCAGGTGCAACAGCTGATAATTATAAGACCACTCCCATACAGACTCACTCTGTACATGGACACAGACAAACAAACAACTATATCTTCAGAATAACAAAAAAGTAGGAATTGGAAACAAAGTTTGTTAATCCTAGCAATGTACATTGAACACCCAGAGAGGAATGTTTTTTTCTCCACAAAAGTGGAGTTACTCTTTAACCACTTAAGGCCCCGGAAGATTTTACCACCTTAATAACCAGGCTATTTTTTGCGATAAGGCACTGCGTTACTTTAACTGACAATCACATGGGCGTGCGATGTTGAACCAAGAGAAAATTGAAGCCCCTTTTTTCCCCACATATAGTGCTTTCTTTTGGTGGTATTTGATCACCTCCGCGGCTTTTATTTTTTTGCATAATAAACAAAAAAGGGTGACAATTTTGAAAAAAAAACAAACCTTTGTTTTTACTTTCTGCTATAATACATATCCAAAAAACAAAAAATGTAAAAAAAAAATACCATATATTGATTGGTTTGCGCAAAGGTCCTAGCGTCTACAAACTATGGGATTGATTTATGGACTTTTAATATTTTTAAAGGGTTTGTTTTTAAGGGTAATGGTGACAATCAGCAATTTTTAGTGGGACCGCGACATTGCGGTGGACAAATCTGACCTTAAGTGACACTTTTTGGGGACCAGTGACACCAATACAGTGATCAGTGCTAAAAAAATGCTCTGATCGCTGTATAAATGACACTGGCAGGGAAGGAGTTAAAATCAGGGGCAATCAAAGAGTTAAATGTGTTCCCTGCAAGTGTTTTCTAACTGTGTGGGGGATGGACTGACAGGAAGAATGCAGAGATCCGTGTTCCTGATTACTAGGAACAGAAGATCTCTGTGTACTTCCCTGTCAGAACAGGATTTGCCTTGTTTACATAGGCAGATCCCCGTTCTCTCTGCAGAGCAATCGTGGGTGGCCGGTGAATATCGCGTCCACCGGACTGTAATGTATGTTGTTTTGCGCAATAGAGCCGCCCAGCCGCAGTATATATGCGGTGGGCAGTCTTGAAGTGGTTGATATAACTTGCTGTAGACAACTAATTGTCACACTTACCCCAAATGCAGGTGGTCAGACACTATGGATGACTTCTGTGTTCTTCACCTATAGCAGCCCCCTTTCCCATAAGGCAAGCAGGCCTTCCAGTACTTGGTTGCCCCCAAGACTTATACATAACGCTATAGTGCCTGGCTACCATGCCAGGGCATGCATGAACTGAGCAAAGCAAACAGGTACTTGCAGTTGGCAAGGTTCAGAATAGTCAGGGACAATGTCTGAAGTCAAAAGGCAGACGGAGTTCAGGGAACATTTGATATCCAGTCTGAGGTTGTCAACAACCTAATCCAATCTATCAGAGTAGAGCAGACAAACCTGGAGCTTGATCAGATAATACACACGCTATCACAAGCATGAGACCGCAGGCTTGGCTAGTTTATATCAGGTGTCTTGGAGTGTTGGCCACATCAATCACCTTGCAGGTGGATAGACAGATAAGAAAAATGCTACACCCAAAACCAGGATACTGGAACCAGCAGCTATGATGGAGCAAGAGCACATACTCTCCTGGCACCAAACTATGAAAGTGCACTTGACAGAAGATAAGATCAACAGCAAAGAGCAATGTTGTAAACTATGTCAACACATAAAGTATACTGTAAGTCTGCAAATAGCCTTGAAATATAACACATTAAAACCCACAATGATCTCATTTAATCTCTCAAAGTTCATTGACCGTGAGGTTGCATTGTGCTTTATTAGGAATCCAGCAGAATTTTACTTCCAGCAGAGTGGACATGAAAGCTTTCAGTGCTGGATTTTAGATTAAGTTGTGAAAGGTGAAGGTCCTGCTGCACAGGTTTTTCCAACCTTGGTAATAGGCATCCGTGGTAGAGCATAACTTTTGTTACTCAGGTGTCCCTAGTGCCTTTCTAGCTATTAGGGATGGGATTGGGTTCTGGCTTTGGTTTGGTCTGAACCTGTTTTCTGCTGGATCTGGAAGGAAGTTGTCAGCATTGGACCCCTAAGTAGAGTTGCCACCTCATCCCTTTAAACCCGAACACATGTTAATTATACAGGTTCTGTGGCTGATTAAGGTGGTAATTAAACTCACCTGGTGCCTTATCTGCATTAAATTAGCCTCAGAACCTGTGTAAGTCATATGTGTTCGGGTTTAAAGGGATGAGGTGGCAACCCTACCCCTAAGTAGGGTTGCCACCTCATCCCTTTAATCCAGGACATACATTAATTACACAGGTTCTGTGGCTGGTTAAGGTGGTAATTAAACTCACTTGGTGTCTTATCTGCATTAAATTAGCCTTAGAACCTGTGTAATGCATATGTGTCCTGGATTAAAGGGATGATGTGGCAACCCTACCCCTAAGCTGCACATACACAAACCAGAAAGAATTCTCAAGACATCATTGACCTAACATGGCCATATTATGCCAATGATGTCACAAGCATCCCTGGCCCTTGAGTACATACAGCTGCAGGGTAGGAGATCCACCACCCGCAGCTAATTGGCTCAGTGCCCAGTGGCAACTTCCTTCTGGGTTTGGACTGGACCCAAGGTAAGACAGCATTTTATTTGAATGCCAACACATACTGTATATATATATATATATATATATATATATATATATATATATATATACCTTGTTTTCCCTTTTTATAAGTGATCACATTCCATCTGTTCTCAGCTGCATAAAAGCTGGGGGGGGAGAAGCAACAGTACATTGATCTTCCCAGTGAATGGCTGTTTAGTGAGGGTGTGTGTCAGGAAAAGTCTGATCATTGGAGGAGATTAGGCTGAGTTTCCAGCGTAGCTAGAGAACTGGCCATGGTGTGTTCACCTGTTTAGTGTGGTCAGTTTTTAATAGGAAAGCAGAGGGAATGGCAGGAACACCAGGGGCTCCACACAAGGAAGCAGGACAAAGAGAACAGGATACTTTTTCATACAAGTACATGGTACAGCAGGTGCATGTAAGGAATATTAAATGCTGGGGTAACAAACATTTTAGCCACTTCAAGACTGCAATACATACTGCACATACCTTACGGATTTGAAGTGGTTTACCAGGATTATGGATGAATATATCAGCCATATTGTTTCTTACAGCCGGCAGCTGGCTTTCTCATGAAAGCGGTCTGAGTGGTTCTTAAAGTGGTTGTCAACTCATGAAAACCACTTTAACCTACAGGTAAGCCTATAATAAGGCTTACCTGTAGGTGCCCTGCTTATCTCCTAAACCTGGACGATTGAGGAGATATGCAGGGTAGTAAATGTGCCGACATCATTTCGGCACATGCG
Source organism: Glandirana rugosa (assembly GCA_018402905.1). Classification (NCBI taxonomy): domain Eukaryota; kingdom Metazoa; phylum Chordata; class Amphibia; order Anura; family Ranidae; genus Glandirana; species Glandirana rugosa. The sequence goes on from BLSH010115493.1 coordinate 342,005, forward strand.
TAGTGAAGAAACGGCCTCCGTGCTGTTTCTCCACTGTGATCATGCTGTGATTGGCGGCTCCCGCACGCATGCGCGGGAGTTACGTCACGCGGCTCCGGCCAGTCACAGAGCCAGAGTCGCAGCCCTGGAAGGAAGAGGGGTTGAAGATGGATGCCGCCAGCACAGGGGACATCGCTGGAAGTCGCAGGCTTCATTTGCAGGTAAGTGGCACATAATGCTTCTAGTTTACAGGGGAATGTAGAGGAAGTAAACCCCATCTGGGTTTACTTCCTCTTCAAGCTGTTGGAATGCTGTAAATTGTAAATTGCTGTAAACAAGTAGATATTGTTCCTGGCATAGGCGTGTGCATGGGGTGTGCCGGGTGTGACTGGGTACACCCTAATCACCTTGTGAGCATTAAGCAAGCCATAGATATTTTATTTTATAAGTATTTGGGTTAAGCCATAGAGAATGTAATTTTCTTGCAGGAAAGAAAATTGCTTGATTCCCCCATCACCACAGTCAGTGTTGATAATGGAATCCTTCCCCAATATTCCCACTACCCCACTATACTGCTTTGCAAGCAAGGAGCCTTCCCTGCCAGCAGAACACAATGTTTACTGCCAGGGCCCCTGATAAGGCAGTACAGCTGGCTGTACTGCCTTAATGCCGACTCTTGTAGCTCTTCCTGCAGTGCTGCCGTTTTCTCCACTTTTTTCTCCCTCCAGCTGTGGTATCTGTACCCCCACCCCCCAGCTCTATTGGCCCCCTTTGTGCTCCCTTTCCTTGCAGCACTGCTATTTCTCCTCTCCCACTGGCTGCTCTTGCGGGAACACAAGTTTCAGAAAGGAGAGTGGGGAGGCTGTCAATATCTCCTATTTACCGGCCCCTTCCTTTCCTGAAAGAACACAATGAGCATTTGGTACCAATTGCTCCTGTGTAGAGTTGAGCAGACATCTGGATGTTCGGGTTAGTCTGGTTTGGCCGAACTTCACGGAAAAGTTCGGGTTCGGTACCGAACTTGACCCGAACTTGACCCCGGACCCCAAACCCCATTGAAGTCAATGGTGACCCAAACTTTTGGGCACATATATGGCTGTAAAAAAGTCCTGGAAAGGGGCTAGAGGGCTGCAAAAGGAAGAAAAATGGGGGTAAGAGTAGGATAAGTGCCCTGCAAACAAATGTGGATAGGGAAATAACTTAAAATCACATAAAAAAAAATAAAAATGGGAGGAGTAGGTGGATGTGGAGTAGAAGCCTAGAGGTTGACTAGGCCGTGACCGTGGCAGTGTAGGTGGAAGTGGCAGTGGAGGAGGAGGAGAAGGAGGTAGACAACACTGTTTTTTGTTTATTTGTTTGTTTTTTTCTAATTGGGGTAGCCCCCAAAATATTGAGACATATTAAAAAAAAACAAGTATACCAATGGCTGTGTGAGGCCGGTCTAAATGTCTATTCTGCACAAGGTACAGACAAGTCTTGTGGGATCCATGCCTGGTTCATTTTAATAAACGTTAGCTTGTCCATGTTGGCTGTGCACAGGCGGCTGTGCTTGTCTGTGATAACGCTCCCTGCCGTGCTAAACACACATACAGACAATACACTGGCTGCAGGGCAGGCCAGCACCTCCAAGGCATAAAGGGCAAGCTCAGGCCATGTAGCCAATTTGGAGACCCAGAAGTTGAATAGGGCAGACCCATCAGTCAGTACGTGTAGGCGTGTGCCCACATACTGTTCCACTATGTTGCTGAAATGCTGCCTCCTGCTAAGACGTTGCCTATCAGCTGGTGGTGCTGTTTGTTGTGGCGCGCTGCTGGCAAAGCTTTTCCACATTTCAGCCATGCTAACCCCGCCTTCTGAGGTGCTGTGTTGGTGACCTCTTCCTCCTCCTCCACCTTCGCCTTGTACTTCCACTGAGCCCCCTGTTTCATTTGGGAATGCCCTCAGCAGCGCGTCTGCCAGCGTGCACTTGTAGTCGCGCATCTTCCGATCATGCTCCAGTGAGGGAACTAAGGATGGCGTGTTGTCCTTGTAACAGGGATCCAGCAGGGTGGCCACCCAGTAATCAGCACAAGTTACAATGTGGACAACTCGGCTGTCGTTGAGCAGGCACTGCAGCATGTAGTCGCTCATGTGTGCCAGGCTGCCCAGAGGCAAAGACAAGCTGTCCTCTGTGGGAGGTGTATCATCTGTTTCCTCCGTATCCCCCCAGCCATGCTCCAGTGATGCCCACGAGCTGCATTGGGTGCCACCCGGCTGTGAACATGGTTCCTCCTCCTCCTCATCATCTTCCTCGTCCTCCTCATCCTCCAGGACTGTGCCCTGGCTTGAAATTTTTTTGCTTGGCCTATGCTGGTGCAGGAACCCACCCTCCGAGCCACTTGTGAATGACTGGCCTGATAACCGTGGAAATGACCCCTCTTCCTCCTCCTCATCCTCCTGTGCAACACCCTCTTCCATAATCGCCGGAAGTGTTTTTTCAAGGAGACATAGAAGTGGGATAGTATTGCTGAGAACAGCTTCATCGGCACTGGCCATGTTGGTGGAGTACTCGAAACACCACAATATGCTACACAGGTCTCTCATGGAGGCCCACTCATTGGTGGTGAAGTGTTGCTGTTCCGACTGACCCATGCGTGCTGCAGCTGAAACTCCACTATTGCCTGCTGCTGCTCGCAGTCTCTCCAGCATGTGCAATTTGGAGTTCCACCTTGTGGGCACGTCGCATAGGAGGCAGTGAGCGGGAAGGCCGAAGTTCCGCTGCAGCGCAGACAGGCGAGCAGCAGCAGGGTAAGAACGCCGAAAGCGCACAAAGGCGGCACACACTTTCTGCAGCAGCTCTGACATAACCAGGTCAGTTTTTATGAATTTCTACACCACCAATTTCAGCACATGCGCCAGGCAAGGGATGTGCGTCAAACTGGCTAGGCCCAGAGCTGCCACGAGATTTTGCCCATTATCACACACCACCAGACTTGAGGCTCAGTGGCAACAACCACTCATCGGTCTGTTGCTCAATGCCGATCCACAGCTGCTGCACAGTGTGGGGTTTATCCCCCAAACATATCAGTTTAAAAAAAGCCTGCTGTCGTTTTCCCCTGGATTTGCTGAAGTTGGTGGTGAAGGTGTTACGCTGAGTGTCATGATGAGCTGATGAGGAGGTGGTAGAGGAGGAGGAGGAAGCGCAATAGGAGGAGGAGGCAAAGAGAAATGCCATGCAATCCTCGGTGGCGGAAGGACATGCGCCAAATGGCTAGCCGCCTCAGGCCCACCCACCACTACATTTGCCCAGTGTGCAGTTAGCGAGATATAGCATCCCTGCCCGTGCTTACTGGTCCACGTATCAGTGGTTATGTGGACCTTGCCACAGATGGCGTTGCGCAATGCACACTTGATCTTGTCCCCGACTTGTTTGTGCAGGAAAGGGATGGCTCGTCTGGAAAAGTAGTGTCTGCTGGGAACCATGTACTGTGGGACAGCTACTGCCATCAGGTTTTTAAAACTTTCCATGTCCACCAGACAGTATGACAGCATTTCAAAGGCCAGGAATTTTGAAATGCTGGCATTCAGTGCCAGGGATCGCGGGTGGTTGGGGGGTACTTCCTCTTTCTCTCCAGTGTTTGGGAGATGGACAGCTGTAAGCTTCCATGGGATCGTGTGGAAATGCTTGGGCATGGTGGCGGACATGTGGCGTTGCTGTCAAATTGTCTGTTTGCTGGGTGGCAGGTGACACTGGCACTGTAGAGGTGGAGGAAGAGGCCAAGGCAGCAGCAGAAGAGGAAGAAGGAGGAGGCCGAGACCTTTCTTGGATTTTGTGGTACTTATTCCACTGCAGCTTGTACTTTGAATTTAGATGCCTGGTCATGCAGGTTGTGCTCAGGTTTAGAACATTTATGCCTCACTTCAGGCTCTCATTGCACAGCGTGCAAACCACTCGTGTCTTGTCGTCAGCACATTGTCTGAAGAACTGCCACGCCGGTGAACGTCTTTGAGCTGCCTATGGTGTGCTAGATCCCTGGGTGACGTGGGTAGTAGCAGGCATACTGTCTAGGGGACGCTCACTCCGCTTTTGCAACCTACTTCCTCTTTTGCTGTGCTGGTGCCTCTGTGCGACCACCACCTCTTCCTCCAAACAGCACACGGCCCTCGCATGACCTTCATTCTATGTGGGGTCTAGGACCTCATCATCCTCCTCCAGATCATCTTCCACCCACCCTTCATCACTGCCCTCTTTGTCAGTCTGCACACTGTGGAAAGCCACAGCAGTTGGCACCTGTGTTTCATCATTATCAGAGACGTGCTGCGCTGGTGTTTCCATGTCCTCATCCTGCAACAGAAGTGTTTGGGCATCTGTGCACTCAATGTCTTCCACGTCTGGGGCAGGGCTATGTGGATGGCCCACGGAAAACACACCAGGAGAGTCATCAAAAAGCATAAGAGACTGCTGCATGACTTGGGGCTCAGACTGCTTGGCTGATTTACAAGGGGCTGAGGTGAAAGACAGATGGTCATGGGGTTCAGGTGCCAACTCTGAGCTTTCATCAAGGGACCGGGTGGGAGACAATGTGAAGGAACTGGAGGCATTGTCAGCCAATAAAAATCTACTAGTGCCTGTACTGGCCTCACCATTCGTTGAGCGGCATTTGGGCCTACCATATAACGTTGAAGGTTCTGTCGGCTACTCGCACCTGAAGAAGGTGTTTCACTTGTTCGTGTAGCTGGCACAAATCGACCACGTCCTCTCCTTGCAACAGGAACTTCACCAACACCACCAACACCAGCAGCACCAGCAGCACCATGACCACATCCCTTATTTGACGCTCTCCTCATTCTGGCTGCAAATGTACTATGTAGCACTATTTATTAATACAAAAAAAAAAGAATAATAAATACTTCTTTTTTTTTTTTTGGAAAACAGCAACGTAGCTGCACTATGTATTTTTGTTCAAGAAATGCATCGCTCACACCAGCAGCAGGAACCTCTTCCTACACCAGTATGATATGATTTTAAAACAATAATCTATCCCTTACAGGAGCAGCAAGAACTTCTCCCTGTAGCACTAAGATGAGAGGATTTTAGAACAATAATCTGTCCCTCACAGGAGTAGCAGGAAAATCTCCCTATAGCAGTATGTGATGATTTTAGTACAATAATCCGTCCCTCACAGCACCAGCAGGAATGTCTCCCTCCAGCACTATGATGAGATGATTTTAGAACAATAATCTGTCCTTCACAGGAGCAGCAGGAACCTCTCCCTCTAGCAGCATGACGAGATGATTTTAGAACAATAATCTGTTCTTCACAGGAGCAGCAGGAACCTCTCCCTCTAGCAGGATGTGATAATTTTAGAACAATAATCTGTCCCTCAAAGCACCAGCAGGAACCTCTCCCTATAGTGGTAGGAGATGATTTTAGAACAATAATCCGTCCCTCACAGGAGCAGCAGGAACCTCTCCCTGTAGCACTATGATGAGATGATTTTAGAACAATAATTTGTCCCTCACAGCACCAGCAGGAACCTCTCCCTATAGCACGAGGAGATGATTTTAGAACAATAATTTGTTCCTCACAGCACCAGCAGGAACCTCTCCCTATAGCAGTAGGAGATGATTTTAGAACAATAATCTGTCTCTCACAGCACCAGCAGGAAACTCTCCCTATAGCACTAGGAGATGATTTTAGAACAATAATCTGTCCCTCACAGCACCAGCAGGAACCTCTCCATATAGCACTGGTAGATTATTTTATAACAATATTCTGTCCCTCACAGCACCAGCAAAAACTTCTCCCTAGAGCACTAGGAGATGATTTTAGAACAATAATCTGTCCCTCACAGCACCAGCAGGAACCTCTCCCTATAGCGCTAGGAGATGATTTTAGAACAATAATCTGCCCCTCAAAAAGCACCAGTAGGAACCTCTCCCTATAGCACTAGGAGTTGATTTTAGAACAATAATCTGTCCCTCACAGCATCAACAGGAACATCTCCCTATAGCAGTAGGAGATGATTTTAGAACAAGAATATGTCCCTCACAGCACCATCAGGAACCTCTCCCTATAGCACTAGGAGATGATTTTAGAACAATAATCTGTCCCTCACGGCACCAGCAGGAACCTCTCCCTATAGCACTAGGAGATTATTTTAGAACAATAATATGTCCCTCACAGTACCATCAGGAACTTCTCCCTATAGCACTAGGAGATGATTATAGAACAATTATCTGTCCCTCACACCAGCAGCAGGAACCTCTCCCTATAGCACTATGAGATGATTTTAGAAAATAATCTGTCCCTCACAGCGCCAGCAGGAACCTCTACCTATAGCAGTAGGAGATGATTTTAGAACAATAATCTCTCCCTCACAGCACCAGCAGGAACCTCTCCCTATAGCAGTAGGAGATGATTTTAGAACAATACTCTGTCCCTCATAGCACCAGCAGGAACCTCTCCCTATAGCACTGTGAGCTGATTTTAGAACAATAATCTGTCCCTCACAGCACCAGCAGGAACCTCTCCTTATAGCAGTAGGAGATGATTTTAGAACAATAATCTGTCTCTCACAGTACCAGCAGGAACCTCTCCCTATAGCAGTAGGAGATGATTTTAGAACAATAATCTGTCCCTCACAGCACCAG
>BLSH010115493.1:424526-441871 GCA_018402905.1 Glandirana rugosa
TTCTCCTACACCGTGTCCTCTTACTCCTCCTCCTCCTCCTTCTCCCCGGTAAAGGTGCCAATAGTCCGGTCAGTACTACTCATGTGTACCAGGCTGCCCAGAGGCAAAGACAAGCTGTCCTCTGTGGGAGGTATATCATGACTGGCCTGATAACCGTGGAAATGGCCCCTCTTCCTCCTCCTCCTCCTCATTCTCCTGTGCCACATCCTCTTCCATCATGGCCCGAAGTGTTTTTTCAAGGGGACATAGAAGTGGGATAGTAACGCTGAGAACAGCATCATCGGCACTGGCCATGTTGGGAGGTGTATCATCTGTGTCCTCCGTATCCCCCGAGCCACGCTCTAGTGATGCCCACGAGCTGTGCTGGGTGCCACCCTGCTGTGAACACGGTTCCTCCTCCTCATTATCCTTGTCCTCCTCATCCTCCAGAACTGTGCCCTGGTTTGAAAAAGTTTTACCTGGCTATGCTGGTGCAGGAACCCACCCTCCGAGCCAATTGTGAATGAATGACCTGATAACCGTGGAAATGACCCCTCTTCCTCCTCCTTTCTCCTGTGCCACATCCTCTTCCATCATTGCCCGAAGTGTTTTTTCAAGGAGACATAGAAGTCGGATAGTAACGCTGAGAACAGAGTCATCGGCACTGGCCATTTTTGGGGAGTACTCGAAACACCACAATATGGTACACAGGTCTCGCATGGAGGCCCACTCGTTGGTGGTGAAGTGGTGCTGTTCCGCAGAGCGACTGACCCGTGCATGCTGCAGCTGAAACTCCACTATTGCCTGCTGCTGCTCGCACGGTCTCTCTAGCATGTGCAAGGTGGAGTTCCACCTAGTGGGCACGTCGCATAGGAGGTGGTGAGCGGGAAGGCCAAAAGTTCCGCTGCAGCGCAGACAGGCGAGCAGAAGCAGGATGAGAACGCCAAAAGCGCGCACAGATGGCCTGCACTTTATGCAGCAGCTCTGACATATCCGGGTAGTTTTTTAGAAATTTCTGCACCACCAAATTCAGCACATGCGCCAGGCAAGGGATGTACGTCAAACCGGCCAGGCCCAGAGCTGCTACGAGATTTCATCCATTATCGCACACCACCAGGCCGGGCTTGAGGCTCAGTGGCAACAACCACTCATCGGTCTGTTGTTCAATGCCCATCCACAGCTGCTGCGCAGTGTGGGATTTATCCCCCAAACATATCAGTTTTAAAAAAGCCTGCTGTCGTTTCCCCCTGGATGTGCTGAAGTTGGTGGTGAAGGTGTTACGCTGAGCGGATGAGGAGGTGGTAGAAGAGGAGGAAGCGGAGTAGGAGGAGGAGGCAACAGGAGGCAAAGAGAAATGCCCTGCTAGCCGCCTCAGGCCCACCCACCACTACATTTGCCCAGTGTGCAGTTAGCAAGATATTGCGTCCCTGCTCATGCTTACTGGTCCACGTATCAGTGGTTATGTGGACCTTGCCACAGATTGCGTTGCGCAGTGCACACTTGATCTCGTCCCTGACTTGTTTGTGCAGGGAAGGGATGGCTCACCTGGAAAAGTAGTGGTGGCTAGGAACCACGTACCTTGGGACAGCCACTGCCATCAGGTTTTTAAAACTGTCCGTGTCCACCAGACGGAATGACAGCATTTCAAAGGCCAGGAATTTTGAAATGCTGCCATTCAGGGCCAGGGATCGCAAGTGGGTAGGGGGTACTTCCTCTTTCTCTCCAGTGTTTGGGAGTTGGAGAGCTGTAAGCTTCCATTGGACCGTGTGGAAATGCTTGGGGACGGTGGCGGACATGGTGGCGTTGCTGTCACATCGTCTGTTTGCTGGGTGGCAGTGACACTGGCACTGTAGAGGTGGAGGAAGAGGCTGAGGCAGCAGCAGAAGAGGAAGCAGGAGGAGGCAGAGACCTTTCTTGGATTTTGAGGTGCTTATTCCACTGCAGCTCGTGCTTTGCATGTAGATGCCTGGTCATGCAGGTTGTGCTCAGTTTTAGGACATTTATGCCTCGCTTCAGGCTCTGATTGCACAGCACGCAAACCACTCGTGCCTTGTTGTCAGCACATTGTCTGAAGAACTGCCACGCCGGGGAACACCTTTGAGCTGCCTTTGGTGTGCACCTAGGTCCCTGGGTGCGGTGGGGTAGTAGCAGGCATACTGTCTAGGGGCTGGGTATGAAAAGAGCATTTCCATAGCATAATCCATTTCCAGTCTTGGGGGGGTTTCCATGCTCCTATGTCGGTATTACCTATAAGACCAGTAAACAACAACAACAATAGTGCAACAGCGTTAGATTCAAGAGATATCGCTTTTTGCCTGGGAGAGGAACCTGGATGAAGCATTCCTGAGATATGAAGGTGTGCTTGTATTTAGTATAGGGGACTACCCTCTCCTAGGAGTAGAGGACAAAGTACAAGCAAACCATCTGTATGATAACTACGGACTGAGGTTTCCCTCTGGGAGACAGTACAGTTCCATTGGGCTAATCATCTATCTAAGCCTATGCGTTTAAGCTTTAATGGTTATAATTGGATATGGATGTAAATCCATCGTGACCATGTTTGCTTACAGTCTATTCTCATACTTCGTGGACCTCTAGGGCCAAACCTGGAGAGGAGAGTAGAAAGAGGAAATGACTGTAGTGGCCAAGGGCCGCAGGTCTTGCATGGTTAGTTCCCAGTTAATGCATTATGGTGGCTTAGGGATGATGAAGGGCGTATCTGAGTCTGTGTTCAGACTCGATTCTGTCCATAGAAGGGGGGGGGGACAAAGACTAAGAATAGAGTCTATGTAAGGAATACTTAACCGACTTCAGACATCTTCAAAAAGTGTTAGTAGTCTCTTCTAGCTCTCCTGGTACGTGGGGCTTTGGTGGGGCTGATAGGATTATGTCGACCAGTACCAGGAGGATGAGTGCATTGATCAGAAGGTGAGCGTCGTCTGCGGTTCCCCTGCTCTTGTGCATCCATAGAGGTATGCTTGCGTTGGCTGTGTTTCAAGCAGAAGTCCGCGTACCATTCTGTAACCTCGACTGGAGGTATGTTTAATGTTTTGAAGAAGGAAGGTAGATCTTCTGGTACTCTAAGAAGAGCATGTCTGCCTTGATTGGAGGCTGAGAGAGCAAATGGGAATTTCCAACGATATTGTATTTGTCTCTCCTGGAGGATTGAAAGTAATGGGCATAATGTTCTGCGGTGTTGAAGTGTGATATTGGAGAGATCTTGAAATAGGTGAATTTCAGTTTCCTGAAAATGGAGGCGTGTTTTGCTTTGGGCTTTACGTAAGACATCTTCCTTCAGTTTGAAGTCAATGATGTGGCAGATTATATCTCTGGGTGGGTCTGAATCGTTACCTTTCGGACGCAAGGCACTGTGAATTCTCTCCATGTGGATAAGTGTGCTGGGGGGGTCTGTCTAGCAGGCCGTTGAAGATGCCCGTTACTGTGGTTTGAAGTTGATCGGCATCTATTGTCTCCGAGAGGCTTCTAGGTCTCAAGTTGTGTCTCCTGCCACGGTTATCGAGGTCTTCTAAATGGTGGCTGAGTTCTCTGAGTTGCAAGGTGTGGGTATCTACCCGTTGGGCAGTTTGGCAGACAACTGTTGAATGTTGCGTGGTCACCTTTCCAACCTCGTGAAGCCTGCCCGTGATAGTTTGGATATCGAGTCTAAGCTCTGATATTGCAGCTGTTAGTGTCTCCTTGATATCTGCAGCTACTGATCTTAAGCAGTTTAGGCTTGGTTGTTGCTGGGGTGATAAAACAATGTCACTGTTACTGGGTGGTGGTTGAAGACGTGACCCCTGGGTTACTGCCGGTTGTGAGGATAGCAGAGGGTTCTGGGCTGACATCATGTTGTTCCTCTGTGTCTGGAACATAGCCGGGATGCTTTGGCTCAGTCCTCCATTAGGCTCACGGGGAGAGCGAGATCTGGAAGTTGAGGAAGGGCGTGAGGCAGTACCAATCTTGTATGGTAGTTATAGTTGTATCTTGCGATGTCTCTTTAAGAAAATAGAAGACCCCCTCTGTGTAGGCCCCTGGTTTAGGCAGCCATCTCAATGCACAGAGATAGAGGGGAGAGTACAATGGTGTCTTTAAGATAGTAAAGTCACGGCTCCTTAGTAAGGGCACATAAAAAGTATAGGTGTTTTGTAAAAGTGCAGCTGCGGTTGTTGTAAAAAAAAAAATAAATAAAAAAAGGATAGTAAGAAGGGCTTCTGTTATTTAGCTCCACACCCCAATCAGTGTGGGGGCCCAGGAAGGTGCTGTACGGTGGGGTTGAGGTGGCTGGGAGATAAGGGCTCCCAGGGCCACTCTGTCCAGTCCGGTACCGCTAGGCCGCAAAAGCCACAGCCTCGATTTTCGGCGTCGCGGGTGCCGGACGCTGATCCGCACAATTTAGGGCTCTAATTGTAGCTGAGGATATGGGGAGTTATGTCGGGGTGTTTTATAGCTCTCACCCTTCTCTCCTGTGGCAGAATTCCCACAGATTGTGTCTGGTCCGAGCGGAGCTCTCCAAGCACACATCCGTTCACGATGATGCCAGGCCACACCCCTCTTGTGTGTGCTTTTATGTCAGTATTACATTGTATATCCCTCAATGTTGTGGTCCCTTAGGTGCCCATATTTTTTTTAAAGTTATCTATGCTGCCAGCTGAAACCACTGTTTGTGGAAGAGACGTTCACATCCTTACTGCTCTTAACGTAAAAGAAGCCTCTACGCAGTTTAAGGTTAAACCGCCTTTCTTCTAGTTTTAATGAATGGCCGCATGTCTTTGTGTGCTCCCTTGCATGGAATAGTTTTGGCCCTATTGTGGGGTTACCTTTACAGTACTTGTACATTGAAATCATATCCCCTCTCAAGCGTCTCTTCTCCAGAGAGAATAAGTTCAGTGTTTGTAATCTTTCCTCTTAGCTAAGGTCCTTCAGTCCCTTAATTGGCTTTGTTACCCTTCTCTGAACCCTTTCTAGTTTCAGGATGTCCTTCCCGACTACTGGAGCCCAGAATTGTATGGCGTACTTCAGGTACAGCCTCACCAGAGACTTGTAGTGGAGGAGAATTATTGATTTATCCCTGGAGTTTATCCCCTTTTTGATGCATGCCAATATTTTGTTGGCTTTGCTTGCCACAACTTGACATTGCATGCCATTGCTGAGCCTGTCCTCTACTAGGACCCCTAGGTCCTTTTCCATCCTAGATTGACCCAGTGGCTCTCCCCCTAGTGAGTAGTTTGTGTTCATATTCTTGGTACCCAACTGCATTATATTACATTTTTCTACATTAAACCTCATTTGCCACTTATCTGCCCACCCCAAAAATTTGTACAGATCTTCTTGCAAGGTTTCCACATCCTGTGGAGAAATTATTGCCCTGCTTAGCTTGGTATTATCTCCAAATATTGAGATTGATCTATTAACCTCATCCTCCAGATCATTTATGAATAAATTGAATAGGATTGGTCCCAGGACAGATCCCTTGGGGACCCCACTTTCCACACTAGACCATTCCAAATACTCCCTGTTTATGTCTACCCTCTGGACTTGCCCCGTGACCAGTTTTCAGTCCATCTACTGACCCTTTGATCCATGCCGACAGACCTTAGTTTGTACATTAAGTGTTTATGGGGAACTGTATCAAATGCTTTTGCAAAATCTAGATGCATCACATCTACAGGCCTTTCTTTATTTAGATGGCAGCTCACCACCTCATAGAAGCTTAATAGATTGGTTTGGTATGAGCAATTCTTCATGAAACCGTGCTGATTACTGCTAATGATACCGTTTTCATTACAATAATCTTGTATATAACCCCTTATTATTCCCTCCAAGAGCTTGCATATTATTGATGTTAAGCTAACTGGCCTGCAGTTTCTTGGGATATATATTGGTCCTTTTTTATATATTGGTGCTACATTGGCTTTTTTCCAATCAGCTGGTACCATACCAGTCAGTAGACTGTTCTTAAAAATTAGGTACAGTGGTCTGGCAATTTCTTGACTGAGCTCCTTAACCTCCCTGGCGGTATGATTATTTCAGATTTTTGGTGCTTAAAGCAGTACCATTATTTTGCATGGAAATTTGGTGTTTTATATTGTAGGTCTATAAGTTTTAGGAATAACTCACTTAAATCTGTCCAAACAAGAGTCTTTTTTTTTTTTTTTCCAAAAATCTTTTATTTAAAGTAAGGAAGTAACAATGAAATACGCGAGCATTGAAAATACAAGAAAACATCAGCGTTGGTACAATAAGAATATTTGTTACATATGACTCGTAACACCGAAAAAGAACAGCAAGGTGAAGTATGTTAAATAGTATACAATCACAATGTTGTGTTGTGTATAAAACATTCTTACAAGCCCGTCTGTTCCTGTTTCTGAGTTTAGGCCGAGGCGTGTAGGTGCTAGAAGCTAGGTGATGTAATGTGGGTTTAAAACTTTTATGTCGTTTTGTCAGTGGAGGGGATTTTCTAGCCTCGTGAGAAGAGTCATTTGTGACTGTTGAAGAGGAGGTCAATGGAGTAAGAATTTGGTAGTCAGTGTACATATAGATGTGTCCAGCACAACCATATATGGTGTTATTGACCTATTAGGGTGGCAAGATGATGTGAGTGCTGATGGGGGGGAGGGGTCAGGGAAGCATGGGTAAGGGAGATTGATTGGGAACCGTGAGTTTGGAACTGAATAGGGTATAAGATCACTGTTTGGCTATGGACTAATATGCATGCATATAAGTATATTAGGGTATGATCAGGGGGTGAAACTCTCAAGTATTTGTGTCAGGGCGGAACCATTAGCTTCGGAAGAGTTTGATCATTGCAAAAAGGAGAAGAGAAAAAAAAAAAAAATGTTTTCTCTTCTCCTTTTTCCTCCTTCCCTCCGGAAGTGGTTGCATGAGTCCCGGGAAGGTGAGGTTATTCTATGTGGATGGTATGTTGAGTATTTGACAAGAGTCTAGTAGACATCCCGGGTAGGATATAGTTTGAAACACAAAATCATAAATTATAATATCTATGAAAAAAAAATATAATATAATAAATAACTAAAAATAATTATTAAAGATGATAATATAATAATAAAATGTATTCAATAATGTAATCTAGTCAAAAACACTGAAATTTACTCAGTTGCAGAATTGTCGCTGTCGTCAATTTCAGTGTCTGATGATAAATTTCCCCAAAAATCAGTATCACTCAATTCTGCAAATGATTCTTATTTACTATCGGTGTTTTCTAGCGGATCAAAAACCGCTTTTGACCTAAAGGGACGCTTTTTTATGCCATGGACATTCCCAAGTTTCCAGGCAGAAAGAATGACATATGTAACATAAAAGTGCATGCAGGGCACTGGGAAAACCACTAGGGACAAAAGTGATGTGAAATGATTTCGTACAGTAATGTAATCTTACAGATTACAGTGTACTGTATGTATACTGTGTGTTTCACTTTTTGAATTTCCCGCCAGGGTCCGCCCCCATGCGACGCGACACTCGCAGGGAACGGAGCCCGGCACACACAGGCATCGGGCAGAGGACACAGCTCTCAGACACGGCGGGGGGACATTGCTGGATCCAGGGGACAAGGTAAGTAACGCTGCCTTAGATCCAGCAATGCAATCCTGAGTGTGGCTCGGGGTTACCGCTAATGGTACTGAAATTCCACCCCGAGCCACACGCTGGAATACCACCAGGGAGGTTAAGGACCCTTGGGTGCAAGCTGTGACTTATTAACGTTAAGTTTTTCAAGTCTGTTCCTAATTTTATCCTCAGTTAGTCATGAGGGTGCTTCATGAGGCTCTACATTGTAGTTTTGGATACTTGAGCCCCCCGCTTCCTTCGTGAATACTGAGGAGAAAAATAAGTTTAACACCTTTGCCATCTCTCCATCCTTGGTAACCATATTCCCTTCATTTTTTATGGGGCCAATATGATCTGACCTCCTTCTCTTACTATTTATATACTTAAAGAATTTCTTGGGATTCTTTTTACTCTCCTCAGCTATGTGTCTTTCATGTTCTATCTTAGCTGCCCTGATTGCACCCTTACATTTTTTTTTGGATACCTTATAAAGCTGGAGTGCCGACAGAGACCCCACAGCCTTACATTTTTGAAGGCCTTCTCCTTTGCCTTTATATGTGCTTTTACGTCCGAGTTAAGCCAACCTGGTTCTTTATTAGCTCTTTTAAATTTATTTCCCATTGGGATACACTGGCTAATACCTTTTAAGTATGTCTCCCATTTTTCCTCCGCATTCATTGTTCCTAGAATTTTATCCCAACAAACATCTTCCAGCAAGGAGCGTAGTTTATGGAAGTTGGCTCTCTTAAGATTCAGTGTCTTTGTATTCCCCTTATGTTTCATATTTGTGTGACTTACACTGAAACTAATTGACCTGTGATCGCTATTTCCTAAATTGCCCCTTAGTTGTACATCTGTGATCAGGTCTGTGTTGTTAGTAATCCGAAGGTCTAATAATGCTTTTTATTGTTGGTGCATTTACCATCTGACCCATGAAATTGTCCTGCAGGACATTTACGAAATGACGAGCCTTAGCTAAGTGTGCAGTACCTTCCACCCAGTCTATATCTGGATAATTAAAATCCTCAATTATAATGACGCTTCCCATCTTTGCCGCGATTCCAAACTGTGACAGGAGGTCCGCCTCCCCCTCTTCCCTCTGGTTAGGGAACATCCTGATTGATGCTAGATACCACAGCATACCTTTGAAGTTCTAGTGAGGTCCATGACTTGATTATGGTGGGTGGTCATAATGTTATGGCTGATCTGTGTAAAGTACAGTAGGGATGAGCCCTAAGTTCAAGTCGAACATAAGTTCGACTCGAACATCGGGTGTTCGGCCATTCATCGAAATTGGAACATTATGGGGCGTTCACGCCAAATTCGAGCGCCCCATAATGCATTGCTAGACCACGGGAAATGCCGCCCGCTGATTGGCCAAAGTATGCACATAGTCTGCATGCTTTGGCCAATCGCGTTGAGAGACATGATTGGCTAAAAGGCAGGGTGCCTTTGGCCAATAATGGCTCAGGGATCTCCATTCACACCCCAAACTATGTAAGGCCACTTGAACAGTGTGTGAACGTGGAGACCAGAGACTGGCATTAATCTAGTTTAGCTAGTTTAGTTAGTGGCATCTGTGTAGGCATTGTAGTATATAGATACAGTTTAGAGAGTATATACAGGCAGTGCAGGCAGTGAAGTATATAGATCTAGTGTAGAGTATATACAGTTAGTGCAGGCAGTGTAGCAAATAGATCTAGTGTAGCCTACATACAATCAGTGCAGGCAGTGTAAGAATATATATATATATATATATATATATATATATATATATATATATATATATATATATAAAATATATATATCTGCATTCAGTGTAGACTACATATACATCTCATTCAGTGTATAGTATATAAGTCCATTCCGGCAGTTTAAGAATATATTTATATACAGTATAGTATATACAGTATCTCACAAAAGTGAGTACACCGCTCACATTTTTGTAAATTTTTTATTATATCTTTTCATGTGACAACACTGAAGAAATGACACTTTGCTACAATGTAAAGTAGTGAGTATACAGCTTGTATAACAGTGTAAATTTGCTGTTCCCTCAAAATAACTCAACACAGCCATTAATGTCTAAACTGCTGACAACAAAAGTGAGCACACCCCTAAGTGAAAAGGTCCAAATTGGGCCCAATGTGTCAATAATTTGTGTGGCAACCATTATTTTCCAGCACTGCCTTAACCCTCTTGGGCATGAAGTTCACCAGAGCTTCACAGGAGTCCTCTTCCACTCCTCAATGATGACATCGTGGAGCTGGTGGATGTTGGAGACCTTGCGCTCCTCCACCTTCCGTTTGAGGATGCCTCACAGATGCTCAGTAAGGTTTAGGTCTAGAAACATGCTTGGCCGGTCCGTCACCTTTACCCTTAGCTTCTTTAGCAAGGCAGTGGTCATATTGGGGGTGTGTTTGGGGTCATTATCATGTTGGAATACTGCCCTGCGACCCAATCTCCGAAGGGAGGGGATCATGCACTGCTTCAGTATGTCACAGTACATGTTGGCATTCATGGTTCACTCATTGAACTGTAGCTCCCCAGTGCCGACAGCACTCATGTAGCCCCAGACCATGTCACTCCCACCACCATGCTAGACTGTAGGTAAGACAGACTCATCTTTGTACTTCTAATCTGGTTGCCGCCCCACACGCTTGACACTATCTGAACAAAATACATTTATCTTGTAATCCATGTCCCTAGTCTGCTTGTCTCCAGCAAACTGTTTGCAGGATTTCTTGTGCCTCATCTTTAGAAGAGGCTTCTTTCTGGGACGACAACCACGCAGACCAATTTGATGCAGTGTGCGGCATATGGTCTGAGCACTGACAGACTGAACCCCCACCCCTTCAACCTCTGCAGGAATGCTGGAAGCACTTATATGTCTATTTCCCAAAGTCAACCTCTAGATATGATGCTGAGCACATGCACTCAACACCTTTGGTCAGCCATGACGAGGCCTGTTCTGAGTGGAACCTGTCCTGTTAAACCGCTTTATGGTCTTTGCCACCACTCTGCAGCTCCATTTCAGGGTCTTGGCAATTTTCTTATAGCCTAGGCCATCTTTATGTAGAGCAACAATTCTTTTTTTCAGATCCTCAGAGTTCTTTGCCACGATGTTATACTTCCAGTGACCACTATGAGAGAGTGAGAGCGATTAACACCAAATTTAACACGGCTGCTCCCCAGTCACACCTGAGACCTTGTTACACTAACAAGTGACGTGACACTGGTAAGGTAAATGGCTAATTGGGCCCAATTTGAACATTTTCACTTAGGGGTGTACTCACTTTTGCTGCCAGCCTTTCAGACATTAATAGGTGTGTGTTGAATTATTTTCATTTTAACATTTACACTGTTATACAAGCTATACACTCGCTACTTTAAATTGTAGCAAAGTGTAATTTCTTCAGTGTTGTCACATGAAAAAACATAATAAAATATTTACAAAAATGTGAGGGGTGTATTCACTTTTGTGAGATACTGTATATACAGTATCTCACAAAAGTGAATATACCACTCACATTTTTGTAAATATTTTATTATATCTTTTCAAAAAATGACACTTTGCTACAATGTGAAGTAGTGAGTGTACAGCTTGTATAACCGTGTAAATTTTCTGTCCCCTCAAAATAACTCAACACACAGCCATTAATGCCTAAACCGCTGGCAACAAAAGTGAGTACACCCCTAAGGGAAAATGTCCAAATTGTGCCCAAAGTGTCAATATTTTGTGTGGCCACCATTATTTTCCAGCACTGCCTTGACCCTCTTGGGCGTGGAGTTCACCAGAGCTTCACAGGTTGCCACTTGAGTCCTCTTCCACTCCTCCATGACGACATCACAGAGCTAGTGGATGTTAGAGACCTTGCCCTCCTCCACCTTCCGTTTGAGGATGCCCCACAGATGCTCAATAGGGTTTAGGTCTGAAGACCTGCTTGGCCAGTCCGTCACCTTTACCCTCATCTCCTTTAGCAAGGCAGTGGTGGTCTTGGAGGTGTGTTTGGGGTTGTTATAAAGTTGGAATACTGCCCTGTTAAAGTGCTGTATGGTTTTTGCCATCGTGCTGCAGCTCAGTTTCAGGGTCTTGGCAATTTTCTTATAGTCTAGGCCATCTTTATGTAGAGCAACAATTCTTTTTTTCAGATCTTCAGAGAGCTCTTTGCCTTGCGGTGCCATGTTGAACTTCCAGTGACCAGTATGAGAGAGTGAAAATGATAACACCAAATTTAGCACTCCTGCTCCCCATTCACACCTGAGACCTTGTATCACTAACGAGTCACAGTACATCAGGCAAGGAAAATGGCTAATTGGGCCCAATTTGGACATTTTCACTTAGGGGTGTATTCATTTTTGTTGAAAGTGGTTTAAACATTAATGGCTGTGTGTTGAGTTATTTTGAGGGGAATGCAAATTTACACTGTTATACAAGCTGTACACTCACTACTAGAGTTGAGCGGACACCTGGATGTTCGGGTTCAGTGGGTTCGGCCGAACTTCGCAAAAAAGTTCGGGTTCGGCCCCGAACTTGATCCCGGACCCTGAATCCCATTGAAGTCAATGGTGACCCGAACTTTTGGGCACAAAAATGGCTCTAAAAAAGTCCTGGAAAGGGCTAGAGGGCTGCAAAAGGAAGCAAAATGGGGATAAGAGTAGGACAAGTGTCCTGAAAACAAATGTGGATAGGAAAATAACTTAAAATCACATGAAAAAAATGGAAGAGGAGGTGGAAGAAGTGGATGGAGGTGGATGTGGAGCAGGAGGTTGAGGAGGCGGTGACCGTGGCGTTGTAGGTGGAAGTGGTGGTGGAGGAGGAGGAGGTAGCCAACACTGTTTTTTGTTTGTTTTGTTTTTTTTTTTTCTAATTGGGGTAGCCCCCAAAATATTGAGACATATTAAAAAAAACAAGTATACCAATGGCTGTGAGGCCGGTCTAAATGGCTATTCTGCACAAGGTACAGACAAGTCTTGTGGGATCCATGCCTGGTTCATTTTAATAAACGTTAGCTTGTCCACGTTGGCTGTGGACAAGCGGCTGCGCTTGTCTGTGATAACACATCCTGCCATGCTAAACACACATTCAGACAATACACTGGCTGCAGGGCAGGCCAGCACCTCCAAGGCATAAATGGCAAGCTCAGGCCATGTGTACAATTTGGAGACCCAGAAGTTGAATGGGGCTGTTAGAAGAAAACTGTGCTGAGGATTTGTTTGCACTTTGTTGTTGTTTCTTCATGCTTCCGGAGGAGGCGGTGCTGGGCAGCTCTATTT
The DNA here is from genome assembly GCA_018402905.1 of Glandirana rugosa. Classification (NCBI taxonomy): domain Eukaryota; kingdom Metazoa; phylum Chordata; class Amphibia; order Anura; family Ranidae; genus Glandirana; species Glandirana rugosa. The sequence continues at coordinate 437,349 of BLSH010115493.1, forward strand.
AAACAGTGTGCTTACTGTAGCAAGTGCTGTCCATTCTACAGCTTTACCGTGACCTGTGTCCCCGTGTCTGCTCTGAAGGGACTTCCTGCATCTGTGACCCCGGCTATCTTTGGACTTTGGTTGCTTTCTGTCTGCCCCGACCTCTGGCTTGTCTACGACCCCTCTCCTGCCTGATCCCGTGTACTTCTGCTGGCCACATAGTTGCCGACCCTGCCAGCACCTTGTCCATCCGCCTGTCTCATCCTTCTGTACCGCTTTGCCAGCACGTTGCCGACCCGGACTGTACCACTACGCTTCTGCCAAGCACGAGCTTCAGCGGACCTGCACCCACCACCAGCGACCAAGTCCAGCCCTCGTGCCCCCCTGTGCTCCTGTGCTCCCTGTCTACACTATCGGGGTTCACAAACCAGGGCCATAAGAGAGGTTGTCCCCTGCATAAGTCAGACTCGACCACCAGATACGTGACAGTAACTGACAGCCATGTCCGAGTCTGCGCAGGGGACCTCTCCCATGGAAGATTTATGTGGACATCTGGCTGGGCTTACACAAGCCATTAAAGGTCTACAAGAGGGATATACCTGCCTGATGAAAGAGGTCCATGAGCTCTCTGTGTCCCCAGTAGCCAGCCCTGGCCAGCCTGACTCACGCACCATTATGACCCTACCCACTGAGCCTAAGGTGCCTGTGCCCGAGCGGTTTTCGGGAGACCGCAGGAAGTTTCAGGCATTTTGCAGTTCCTGCAACTTGTACTTTGCCCTCCAGCCACTGACTTTTTCCTTGGAGGCCACTATTGTGGGGCTAGTGATCTCGCTCCTACTGGGAGAACCCCAGGCATGGGCACACCGCCTGCTGGAGCAAGGGACCCCAGAGATAACCAGTCTAGAGCATTTCTTCGTAGCAATGGCCAAGCTCTACAAGGACCCCCATCTGGCCACTACGGCTGAAGCAGTCCTCCATGCTCTGCAACAGGGCCGCCGGTCGCGGCGCTAAGTACCGGCGCTGGAGCGCAGACACTGCCTGGAACAATGCAGCCCTCCACCATCAATTCCGGCTGGGTCTCTCAGAGCCGCTCAAAGATGAGCTGCCTCGCGTGGGGGTACCACAATCCCTCAACGCCCTGATCGATCTGGCCATCCAGATAGATCGCCGCCTGCGGGAACGCAGAGCTGAGAGATCCACAGGGCTCGCACCTCTTACCTGGAGAATGTCCACAGACTTTGGTCCCAACCCAAGCGCCACCTCCTTCTCCGTTCCACCAGACCCACTGGAGCCTGCACAAATTGAGCGCCCCCATCCACCGCTGATGCCAGGGGAACGCCAGCATCGTATATCACAGAACCTCTGCCTGTACTGCGGGGGTCCCGGGCACCTGGTTCGGAACTGCCCTGCCAAAGCTGGTAAGGGTGCACCCCTGCCTTCGGAGAGACTGATGTATCTGCCTGATCATAAGGTGCATTTCCTGCTTCCTATCTCCCTAAGGCTCCCCGGTGGGGACATCCATGTACAGGCTATTCTGGACTCAGGAGCATGTAGCTGCTTTGTTGATGCCACCTTTGCAGCTCAACACCAGATCCCCTTTGATCCAAGGATCACCCCATGCTAGTTCGGCTTGCTGACAGGTCAGCCATCAAATCTGGCACCGTCACCCAGGAGACTATCCCCATGCTGGCCACCACTGAAGGGGGTCATCAGGAATTTCTTCAATTGGACACCATAGCGTCTCCACTCTGTCCGGTCATCTTGGGCCTTCCCTGGCTCCGGGCTCACAATCCTACCATTAATTGGGCAACTGGCGAGGTCTGCTTTGGCTCCTCCTACTGTGTCCACCTCTGCCTGTCACAACCCCGGGAAGTTTCCTTATCTGTGTCAAGGTGACAGTGACCAGGAAAGCCACCTGCTCATTCCAGCACCCTACCATAACTTTCTGGACGTGTTTAGCAAGAAGGGGGATGATGTCCCCCCACCACACAGATCTTATGATTGCCCAATTGATCTTCTACCTGGGACCGAAGTTCCCTTTGGGCGAATCTTCCCCCTATCTGAAGTAGAGCTGGTTGCCCTCAATGATACTTGGACGAGAACCTGGCCAAGGGGTTCATCAGACCTTCCACTTCACCAGCAGGAGCGGGAATCTTCTTCGTTGAGAAGAAGGACCACTCCCTGAGGCCATGTATAGATTACAGGGCCCTTAATCAGATCACCGTCAAGAACCAGTATCCTCTGCCCTTAGTCCCAGAACTCTTTCAGACACTTGGAACCACAACAGTTTTCACCAAATTAGACCTCCGTGGGACTTACAACCTAATCCGCATCCGGGAAGGGGATGAGTGGAAAACGGCATTTTGCACCCGGTTCGGTCACTTCGAATACCTTGTGATGCCGTTCGGACTATGTAATGCCCCTGCTACGTTCCAGCACTTGGTGAACTATATTTTTTGAGACTTCCTGGACCAATACGTAGTTGTCTATTTAGACGACATTCTAATTTTCTCCCCGTCTCTGGAAGAACACCGACAGCATGTGAAGATTGTACTCGCCCGCCTCAGACAACATGGTCTGTATGCCAAGGTGGAAAAGTGCGCCTTTGAGTGCACCAACATTTCCTTCCTGGGTTTCTACATCACCACCTCTGGCATCTCCATGCACCCACAGAAAGCGGCAGCTATTCTGGACTGGCCAGCCCCAAGCGACAAGAAAGGAGTCCAGCACTTTGTGGGCTTTGCGAACTTCTACCGCAAGTTCATTAAGGGCTTCTCAGCGGTTATTTTCCCCATAACCCAGCTTACCAAGCAGGATGTACGCTTCCGATGGACTCCCGAAGCCCAAGAAACCTTTTCCAGACTCAAAAAGTTGTTCACCTTGGCTCCCGTCGTGAAGCATCCAGATCCTGCTCTGCCTTATACCCTTGAAGTAGAAGCTTCAGAAACTGCAGTAGGAACAGTCCGCTTACAGAGGCGAGGTCCAAAGGCCTCACTCCAGCCCATTGCTTTCTTCTCCACGAAGCTTTCATCTCCAGAAAGAAACTACGATGTGGGTGACAGGGAACTGCTGGCAATAAAGGCTGCTTTGGAGGAATGGTGGTACCTTTTGGAAGGAGCCTCGCACCCTATCTTAGTATTTACGGATCACAAGAACCTTGAATACCTCCGGACTGCTAAGAGACTGAAACCCCGTCAGGCACGATGGGCACTTTTCTTCTCAAGGTTCCAGCTACATATAACCTATCAGCCAGGGGGTAAAAATGTTAAGCCAGACGCTTTGTCCCGTATGTTCCATGTCCCTGCAGACCATTCCCCACCAGATACAATTCTACCAGCCCACAGTTTCCTACTCACACAGCCCTTACACGGCTCAGGCGAGCCCTCGCCGATCTCACCATGTCACCGAATTCTGGACTTATGTCAAAAGACGGGCTGTGGTGGTACAGGGACCGGCTCTACATTCCACAGGAGCTACGTCCAACTGTTTTTAACCGCTGCCATGATCTCAAGTTGGATGGGCACTTCGGGGGGCGCAAGACGGCAGAACTATTATCCAGCTCATTCTGGTGGCCACGCCTAGCAGAGGACTGTAAAAATTATGTGGCGGCCTGCCCAGTCTGTGCCACGAACAAGACAGAAAAGTCTAAAGTGTGGGGGCTACTCAACCCGCTACCCATTCCTGTACGGCCTTGGTCTCAAATCTCAATGGACTTTATAGTCGTGCTGCCACCCTCTGCTGGATTCAACACCATTTTTGTAGTGGTAGACCGTCTCACAAAGATGGCCCACTTCATACCTATAAAGGACACCCCCACAGCCGCTGAAACAGTGGAAGCCTTCATCAAAGAAGTGGCGCAACTACATGGCATCCCTGGCAACATTGTCTCGGATAGAGGGGTGCAATTTACATCCCGCTTTTGGAAGGCCCTATGCTCCTCTTTAGGTATCGACCTAGCTTTCTCCTCAGCCTACCACCCGCAGTCTAACGGGCAAAGGGAGAGGACCAACCAGACTCTGGAGCAGTATCTCCGCTGCTATTCCTCTTATGTCAAGGATGACTGGATCTCCCTACTGCCCGTACCCGCGGCTATGGAAGTTACACAATTCCTGGAAAGGAATAACAAACTTCTTCAGGAAACTATCGCTCAGACTCAATCATTCCACATCTTTTATTCACACTTCTTTTTAAAATGTGTGTATCACTTTAAATGAAAACGTCAGTCATTGCACATCTGCTATTCACACACATGTGTTCTGCACCAGAACAGATGTTCTTCACACATTCAATCTTTTCTTCATACATCTGGAAATATAATAGAACACTTTACCTAAAACCGGGGAGAAACCATATACATGCACTTGAAACATCTGGATAGTGTGTTTGAAAATACAGCATAGAGAAGAGCATGCATCTGGTTTCGCTCTTCACACACAGTTTCCAGATGTTTTCAGAACAGTGATATCATATCAGTGATATGATATCACTGTTCTGAAAACATCTGGAATCTGTATGTGAAGAGCGAAACCATATGCATGCTCTTC
>BLSH010115493.1:486800-510794 GCA_018402905.1 Glandirana rugosa
GACGGAGGGGGACAAAAGGAGATCAAAAAGAGGGATAGGAGAGAAAAAGAGGGGGGGAAAAAGAGGGGGAGGGGGGGGGGGGAAGAAATAGAGAAGAAAAAGAGAGGATAGGGAGAAAAACTAGAGGAAAACAGGGGGAGGCAGAGAGGAAGGGTGGGGGGAAGGAAGGTGGATTGGAATTGGTAAGAGAAAAGGGTTAAAGAGAGGGAAGAAGGAATTCCCAGGGGGAAATAGAGGATGAGTGAGCGGGTGGAACTAAGTTCCGGCTCACTATGGTCACCTCAGCAAGGACAGTCCGGAGAAGCCGGGCTAAGCAGGGGGTAAGTGGGTTGACACGAGGGGAGGACATGGCACCAACCCGGGGGAGGCACCGATGGAGTGAACACACCGACATGGTAAAAGCTCAGATGGGGGAAAACCATAAAATTGGGGGGCTGCATGGGGGGGCCTGTGATTGGCTCACGCCTTAGGCACTACAATAAATATCGATAGGAGTGATGAAACTGCTGGGTCAGGAGCAACTGTAAAGCAAAGTTACCTCATAACCAATCTAAAACATATTACAATAGTAATGTGCAAACTATATTTAACAAAGTTAACATTTTAAATGCTAGGTAGTATGTATTAAAGCATTGAGAAAGCAATACTTAACTCATCTGAAGCGGTTACCAGGGGGACGAGGGGTGGGGGGGACAGCCCCCAGAGGACCACCACCAGACCGCACGGGGGGCACATAGCTTAGCCATGAGCCCACCTGAGGGTCCCGAACTAACCTTATCTGAACCCGCACGCCAGGAGGGCCTCCTTCTGAAGTGTCGGGGCGGCCTTGAGATACGAGGGGTCAAGGTCAGTCAGGGTCCCTCGTCCCCGGGCGATCCGCACCAGACCAAACGCAACACATCACCACCCAGCAGCAAATAACCTGTTGAGATAGAAAAGTGGTACAACTTCAAGAGAAGATATGGCAGCACATTAGTCAAAAGGTCGATAAGACCTCATTGTAAGACTCCTTGAGTTCCTTGTGAGGAAGAAGATCCGAAGGTTCTGGGTGCCTGTATAGCCCAACGGAGCCAGCCGGCTCATTATGAGGATGTCTGGCGTGTTGGGAATGATCGAGACTCTAGTCCGTTCGGTCTCGTACTCCTTACTGTAAGAGGAAAGTTCCTTTCAATCCCGCAATCTCTACGGTGGATGGAAAGGGGTAGAAGGGCGGGAAATGGTACAAGTAAAGGGCAACCGAACTGACCCAATCACAAGCCCCCCTTACCCCGAGTTACAGAGAGATTGTCTCCCAGAGCGGGCTTACAGAGTCAGGGATGAGCCGGGTTCTTCATAAAGGGGGAGAGGCACCCTGGGAGAACGGATGGAAAGGGGTGGGAACAGATGGAGACAGAAACGGAAAGAGCTTAACTGCTTTTGTCCTGGAAGGCATCAGGCAGTTGGGAGGTCTTTCACTAATCCGCAGAAGGTTCAACCTGAGGCGCGGGGATCGGAGCTGCCCCCAGGCCTCTCCTGTTGCGTCTGTATGGGGTTGTGTTCTGATGGCGTCCGGGAGTACGTTGTTCCAAAGGGAGGGGAGCAAATTCCTTCCAAGCTGCTAGGACAGCAAATTCCTGGTACCATTCCGGGACGGGGATGTCTGGGAGACCGGTAAATTCAAAAAATTTAGGAAGATCTGCTGGTGTATGTAGGGTGAAGGAACGGCCGCTTATGGTGACACATAGGCCGAATTAAATCTCCATTTGTACACGATATGGCGGTCCCGTAAAGCAGATAGGATGGGATGTAGAGCTCTCCTATGACCCAGGGTAATCTGGGAGAGATCCTGGAAGATCTTGACCTCTGTGCCATTAAAGCGAATTTCCTCCTGGTCTCTCGCTCTGGTGGCAATCTCCTCTTTGAGCTTATAGTTAGTGAAACAGCAGATAATGTCTCTTGGGGGATCACCCTCCCTCCCCCTAGGTCTCAGCACTCTGTGGGCACGGTCAAAATCTATCGGGGTGTCCTGGGCCCGCTCTGAGATTGTTGAAGATCATGTTCTACGGCCTCTGGGATGCCTCTGACCCTTAAGTTCTTCCTGCAACCTCGGTTATCCAGGTCCTCCAAATGACGCTGTAGTTCGATCATGTGGAACTGGAACTGGGCACCGTGCTGTTGAAGCTCTCTGATGTCTTCATCATGGCGTCCTGCAGCGTGTTCTACCTCCTCCAGCCTGTCAGAGACCCCCCTCAGCTCATCTTTAAGTTCGAGAACAGCGTAGTTGAGGGCTCCTTTTATGTCAGAAGCTATGCTCTGAAGATCGGAGATTTTCGAGACCTGTTGTATCAGGTCTAGGATCCTGTCTTGGTTTGTTTGAGCTGTTAGCTTGAGCAATCCGTCGTCTGGCTTCCGAGCCATGTTGGAGGGTCTCTGCGCTGAGCGGGATGTAGAGGCCTCGTTCGATTGTGGAGGCTGTGATTGGAACAATTCCGGGAGGTTTCGCCCAGATTGTGATTGCGGGGTGTGGGTGAAAGGTAATTGGCGTCCTATTTTGCCCATAACTGTCGGGTGTAGGCTGAAAAAGCTAAAATTCTTCCCCTTGGTGCCGGAGCTCCGGATTCAGGCAGCCATTCCGTCCGCGTGCCAAGCCACGCCCCATTCTGCTATTTTTATGTTTATAGTATTGTGAATTGTTTTCCTACTTTCCCTGTAAAGTTGTGCTCACTGGCTATGTGAGTGTTTTCCACCCGATCCTTTGTTCCCATGTTTTTTTGTTATCAGGTTGAGGTTGTGGTCTCATCTGATGCCCGCCTTGAGTGTATGGTTTTTAAAGCAGCTCTTGAGCTGAAGGTAGTCCCAAGCTGTTTTGCTTTTTGTTGTGGTTGCTCATAATGGACAAAAAAAAAAAGAATGTAAAAGTTTTGCACCCACCTTCAAATCCTTTAATCCTTTTCTTGATATCCATCATGGGATACAGGTCCCCCTCTGTGTTTTTGTCATGCTACAAAAGTGGGGCATGCTGGCAGTAAGAGGGATTACCCTGCTCTGGCCTACTTTTTTGCCAGTATCCAATCCTTCTGTAGCTGATAGTATAACCCAAAGGTGAAAGACTTCCTGTGTCCCTCAATGCCTCAATTGGTGTCAAGAAATGGTAAGCACAGAAATCCTACTTTTTTCTTTAGAAATGACATTGTTAAAGAAGACCTAAAGTGTGGAACATGTGCCCAGACAAAGACAAGCAGAGGGCAAATAACTAGCATTCTGTATTGCTTGTGGCACTTCTGCCACTTTCCTATTACCAACTTACCATGCCTTGTTTTGCACTGTGTGGAGGCAGCTATCTTGGTAGAGAATCATTGCTTTGCTCCCTTATGTAAAAGCTGCCCACTCTGATAATTGATGGTCTGATGAGTTGTAGAATAATGATCAAGAAGCTGATGAATGGTAGAGTAATGATCAAGAAGCAGCAGGAGAGATGGAAGAAGCACACATTCACAGAATAAATAAAATAAAAGAGGCCCTTGCACTTCAGGCCCTCAGGTATAGATTTCCCTCCAGCATAAAAAGAACAGTGAGCATCACAGTAGTGAGAACACTACATTTCATTGCAAAGCTGAGACTAAAAGACAAATGCAACAGTGCCTTAGATGATCCCTCACTGCACAAAGGGATGCCTAGGCCCAAGAAGTACGCTGCTATTTTCAAGAGGAATTCATGACAAAAATCTAAATTTTTCTGGGTGCACAAATAACATTTCTGGATGATTACTGTATAAGTTATTTATGACATGAATATATATGATCGAGGAGGCATGGTGAAAAGGATATTCTCCACAAGACATTTATTGTTATTGTATCAATTTGCAATTTGCACTGTAATTGTAGTACTTTGATGTTGCACAATTTGGGAGCCATCTGCATAATAGAGCTATTTATTGAAAGAAACAGGGAGAATGCTTTTTAGGACACTGTTAGTGTTTTGGTGTAGCAGCTGTAACAAATAATTAAGAGATAAAAGGCACAGACAAAATATTTCTTAACTGCCCTATAGAAGACCTACTCTCTACCCAACCCTGACTACACTCTTTACCCCCTTTATTCTTCCCATCCTTTTCCATACCTTCCCTTTCCCTTAGCCTTAGACCTTTTTATCCCACCCCCCCCCCCCCTTTATACTAAAGAGAGTTAATACATCTGACGGGCAGATGACTGAGGTGTTTAAACTTCATAAACAGGCATATCATACTTGTTTAAGTGTGTGCACTGTTTATAAGCCCCTGGGCACGTGCGGTTCATTTCATTCAGTCTCAAAATTTGGACAAATTTTTTGTTATTCGGATATATCCATATTTCTGAATTACAATAGTAATGAATTTAAATGAATCTGAAATAATGAAACAACATTTCGGATGAAATTTAGATTCGAATAGTTTTCAAAATGAATTTGAATTGTTTTTGAATTAAATGCAAATTCGAATTTGAGAAAATAAAATAGAAGAGAACAAAATAGAACATAAAATAAAGGAATAGAATAGAATAGAAAAGAATAGAATAGAATAGAAAATAAAAGAATATATATTAGAGTAAAACAGAACAGAATAGAAAATAAAATAATAGAAAAAATAGAATAGAAAATAAAGGGATAGATTAGAAAGTAAAGGAATAGAATAGAAAATAAAAGAATAGAATAGAAAGAATATAACAATATAACCATTTTCCGAAATTTGAATTTTGAAATAGAATAAATTTTAATTAGAATAGAATGGAAAAGAATTGAATAGAATAGAATAGAAAATTAAAAAATAGAGTCGTGAAGAATAGAATAAAACAGAAAAAACAATCAATAGAATAGATTGAAATAGAAAGAATATATCCATCTTCCAAAATTCAAAATTTGCACAGAATAAATTCAATTTCGAATGGAATTTGAATTTGAATGGATTTGAATTTTCTAAATTCAAATCGATACAAATTTGAATTAACAAAATGAATTCTGAAAATGAATTGAACTAATTAAATGAATGTAACTAAACAAATTTATGTAAATAACAAACTAAAAACTGGTTTTGTGTAACTTTTTTGTTTTTGAATTCATCTCTTTATATGGACAACTTATTTTTGTACAAACAATGAAGTGTATGTATGAAGTGTCTGAACTATACCTTTTTATGATCTTGGCACTTCTGCTCTGCAACTCAAGCATGTTTCTCAATAAAAATATATTAAATAAAAAATGGATTTTTCAGATAGTAAGTTAAATTATTTGGATAATTTACAATCTGGTGAAAGAAAAAGTTTTAGTTATAAATATGCATAATAAACATATATTTACTTGCTGCTATATGGTCAATATTGGATTTGCCATATAGAAGAAAAATGTTCCATCAATTTGTTGTGCCTTTAGCTAGAAAGAAAACCTTCAAATTGAATTTGCCATTTAGAGAAGAAAAACATTCTATCCATTTTAGTGCCCATTACTAGAAAAGAAGCATTCAAAGCAGCCATTACACAGCGCCCTTCTATTCTAAAGTATCTTATTTTCCATTTTCATTTGCAAACTTGACCTGACATTATAAACCAATATGACCTCACATGACCTGACATGATCTTTACTGGTAGATTTTATTTTAGCTACATTTCTCATTTTATTGCACAATTATGTTTTATTTCCATTGCTGACTGCAGAGAATGTCCACGATGAGATAGATAAGGTTATTGGATTGGCTGTTCCTCAGAATGAGCACCGAAAGAAGATGCCATATACAGATGCCGTTATACATGAGATACAGAGGTTTTCGAACATATTACCGGCTAACCTTCCACACGCCACCACACAGGATGTTACTTTTAAAGGATACTTTTTACCAAAAGTAAGTAGTGCGATACAGAATTTGTTCTTTGTTATCTTCCTAACCTTCAAGATAGGTTACATACAGTAAGTTAATTTGCAGTATTAATACAAATGTAGAGATGTGTCCCCTAACAGACTTGCTGAAACGTTGTGTCCAGGGACAATCTGTACCACAACATACACAACTACTTTGTTCCAAAGTTCTTTGACAGGTGTGTGATACAGAGAATTCTGTCTGTCTCATTAGCTTGCCATTCCCTGGTAATTGTGTCATCAATAGGTTGGACCAGCCTTTGACAAAACAGAGGGGCACTGTTCTGCAAGGGTTCTTTGGTCTTTTCTCCCTCTTGGGGAGATGTTCTGCTAGGGAAGGTACCTGTTTTGTTTCTTCATTGCTCTAATAGTAGCTATGTGCTTCCACCAAGCAAATGCTAGTGAAAGAAGCTGTAGGAGCCCTTGATCATGTCATGTACAATATTTCATCCTGTCTATATCTATATATACCGTGAATATAAATTATATTACCAAAATAATTGGGACACCTGCCTTTACACGCACATGAACTTTAATGGCATCCCAGTCTTAATCTGTAGGGTTCAATATTGAGTTGGACCACCCTTTGCAGCTATAACAGCTTCGACTCTTCTGAGAAGGTTGTCTACAAGGTTTAGGAGTGTGTTTACGGGAATGCTTGACCATCCTTCTAGAAGCGCATTTGTGAGGTCAGACACTGTGGATGAGAAGGCCTGGCTCGCAGTCTCCGCTCCAATTCATCCCAAAGGTGTTCTACCGGGTTGAGGTCAGGACTTTGTTCAGGCCAGTCAAGTTCTTCCACCCCAAACTCGCTCATCTGCTCATCCACTTGCACTGGTGCGCAGTCATGTTGGAACAGGAAGGGGCCATCTCCAAACTGTTCACACAAAGTTGGGAGCATGAAATTGTCCAAAATGTCTTGTATGCTGACGCCTTAAGAGTACCCATCACTGGAACTAAGGAGCCAAGCCCAGCCCATGAAAAGCAACCCCACACCATATTTCCCACTCCACCAAATGATTTGGACCAGTGCACAAAGCAAGGTCCATAAAGACATGGATAAGCGGTTTGGGGTGGAGGAACTTGAATGGCCTGCACAGGGTCCTGACCTCAACCCAATAGAACACCTTTGGGATGAATTAGAGCAGAGACTGCAAGCCAGGCCTTCTTGTCCACATCAGTGTCTGACCTCACAAATGCGCTAAGGAAGAATGGTCAAACATTCCCATAGACACACTCCTAAACCTTGTGGACAGCCTTCCCAGAAGAGATTTAGCTGTTATAGCTGGAAAGAGTACGCCAACTCAATATTGAACCCTAAGGACTAACTGGGATGTCATTAAAGTTCATGTGCGTGTAAAGGCAGGCGTCCCAATACATTTGGTAATGTAGTGTATGAACAGTACTGTATATCTCCATAGAAACTCTAGACAGATAGACAGACACCAATTTAGTGACTTACCTAGCAATAGAATAGAGTAGAGACAGAGACAATAATAGTGTAGAGACAAGGTATTCAATTGAGGTCAGTTATTGAATTGGCTACTTCTATTCAAAAGGCAAATGCAACCTTTAACAGAACTGATAAAATGACAGGCTCCACTCTTATGTTCCTATTAAAGAGTTTAGAATTGCATTCAACCACTTAAAAGAGAAGTATGGGTTTCTTTTTTTCCCCCGATGCTGCATCTGTCCCCTGCCATCTCTGCACTGAAAACCGAGAGATTGAACATTGCCGATTGCATGGTTTTCACAGCTGCATGAGTAGAGAGCTGCAGACTGTCAGTCACAGTTCTCTGTTCATCTCCCTCCGCGCTCACTGGAGTGCCGAGCTGTGGAAGGGTGGGAAGAGGCCATCTCAAGCTCTCGGCGGCTCGCTGAGAGGCTGAGACGGGTGTCAGTCCAGGTGGATCCAGACTCCCATTGTCCGGATGACGTGGTGCTTGGACTGATATCTGTGATGTCAGCAGAGAGCCCAAACCGAATTGCACTCCTGTGATCCATAGCAGAATCCCAGCCAAACTAGCTTTGGCTGGACTTCTCCTTTAAAGCGGAGTTCCACCTAAAAGTGGAACTTCCGCTTTAAGACCTCCTCCCCAGCTCCTGATACTAAAGTGGAGCTTTTGGGGAGAAAGGGGGTGCGGATACCCGATTTTGACGGGTACTTCCGTTCCAGTCACCTTAGGCGATTGGAAGTGGAAGCTCACCTTACCCCTCCCACCCGAAGTTTTCTGGGACACAGGACAGGTTCTAGAAGACTTTGGGACCAGTCACGCGGCACCACTCCGCTCGCACATGTGCAGTGCGTGCCCGGCCGTGAAGCCACTAGCTGTCACGGCTGGGTGCCCACACTTTGAATGACGGCGCCGCAAAGGGGAGGGTGAGAGATCCGAGGCCCCGTGCGGCCCCATGCTGGACCGGGAGACAGGTGAGTGTCTGTTTATTAAAAGTCAGCAGCCACACTTTTTGCAGCTGCTGAGTTTTAATAAACATAGAAAATGGTGGAACTCCGCTTTAAGGACCAAGCCTATTTTTGACATCTGGTGTTTACAAGTTAAAATCAGTTTTATTTTGCTAGAAAATTACTTAGAACCCCAAACTTCATATATTTTTTTTCAGACGCCCTAGAGAATAAAATGGCGGTTGATGCAATACTTTATGTCACACCGTATTTGTGCAGCGGTCTTACAAACACAATTTTTTTTTAAAAAATACACTTCTTTTAAATTAAAAAATAAGAAAGCAGTAAAGTTAGCTAGATTTTTTTTCTATATTGTGAAACAATTTAATATTTGTGAGACATTTAAACATTTCTACAGGTTACCAGTTTTGAGTTACAGAGGAGGTCTAGTGCTAGAATTATTGCTCTAACGATCACAGCAATTACTCAAATGTGTGGTTTGAACACCGTGGGTGTGACTTACTTATGCATTTGCTTCTGCGTGCGAGCTTGGAGGGACGGGGCGCTTTACATTTTTTTTCTTATTTATTTTACTTTTTATTTTTTATTTTTACACTGTCCTTTTAAAAAAAAAATGATTACTTTTATTCCTATTACAAGGGATGTAAACATCCCTTGTAATAGAAATAAGCAGGGCAGGACCTCTTTAATGTGAGATCTGGAGTCAAAAAGACACTTAAATGTAATAAAAAAAAAAAAAAAGAGAGAAATGTCTTTTTTTTTAAATGGTCTCTTTAAAGCCGGAGGGCGGAAGTGACGTTTGACGTCGCTCCAGTCCTCCAAGGGCATAGAGTCGAGTGAGGGCTATCATGCCCTCACTCGACTTCCTGCCAAACAAGGAGCAGGATCGGATCATCTCCACCGCTTCGATAGATCTGGTAAGCGGCGGAGTTGACCGGGACGCGGTGGGAGGGGGGCACCTGGCGTGGAGACCACTTTTATCCTAAAGCAGACCACCCGCCATTGAAGAGAATACCAGGGTTATGGAAGCTATCTGCTGCCATAACAATGGTATTCAGTGTCAAAGGACCAATGTATATCGACGGCAGGCGGTCTGGAAGTGGTTAAAGACCAGACCTGTATTTATATGCAGGCTACAATTTATTTCTTTATCACTTATAGGTACTTATATAGTGCTGTCAATTTACACAGCACTTTACATATGTATTCTACATTTACATCAGTCGCTACCCTCAAGGAGCTTACATAATAAGGTCTAACTCACATTTGCACACATGCTAGGGCCAATTTAGACAATATTAAATTAAACCACCAGCATGTCTTTAGAGTGTGAAATGACACTGGAGTACCTGGAGGAAACCCACTTTGGCACAGGCAGAGCATGTAAACTCGAGGTAGGTGGTGTCATGGTCAGTGGCGTCAGAAGGAGGGGCTGATGGGGGCTACAGCCCCGAGTAGGCCCCCAAAAAGCCCTGGGGCAGTCAAACTCTATTAGCCCCGAGCACTGAGCGAGTGTCCGTAAACAAAACAGACTGATGTGGACTCGCCTATGATGGACGTCCATTAAAGAGTGCCGCCGCATTCAGAAGGCGGAAGTGACACTGTGCCTGAGCGGTGGGTGCGTGGGAGATCCAGACCTCGCTTGGAACCCTGCTTGCGTCACATCTGGGGTCATGCTGGCTGGCTTTACAGTTTACATCTGATAGGAATGTAGGTCTGTGTAACCTTTTAAATAGTGATCACCCTGTAGTGGGAGGGGCAGACAGGTCCTACAGGTCCATGCTGTATCAGTGTAATCCTGCAGTGTATGTGTCAGGTAGGTAGGTAGGTCAGTGTATGTGTCAGGCAGGTAGGTCAGTATATGTGTCAGGTAGGTCAGTGTATGTTTCAGGTAGGTAGGTCAGTGTATGAGGTAGGTAGGGCACCACACTAATGTGCAGGAGTTTTTGCTTGCTGTTATCTACTATCTTTTGGCCCTGGCACCACACTAATGTGCAGGAGTTTTTGCTTGTTGTTATCTACTATCTTTTGAGCCTGAGAGATCATCCCTTGAGCAATAGGACACCCAGGCACCACACTAATGTGCAGGAGTTTTGCTTTCTGTTGTCTACTATCTTTTGGGCATGAGAGATCATCCCTTGAGTAATAGGACACCCGGGCACCACACTAATGCGCAGGAGTATTTGCTTGCTGTTATCTACTATCTTTTGAGCCTGATAGATCATCCCTTGAGCAATAGGACACCCGGGCACCACACTAATGCTCAGGAGTTTTTTCTTGCTGCTATCTACTATCTTTTGGGGTCTCACTCTAGGCTGGTGCGCCCTCTTCTTTTCTCATTATATCTTGTGACTACTAGGATATCCCCTATCCTCGAGGGGAGCAAGGCCTGAGAGATCATCCCTTGAGCAATAGGATACCACATTAATGCCAGGAGTATTTGCTTGCTATGAGGTAGGTAGGTCAGTGTAGGGGTCAGGTGGGTCAGTGTAATGGTTAGTGTAGGGTCTGGGGGGGTTAGTGTAGGGGTCTGATAGGGGTCAGTGTAGGAATCAGGTAGGTCAGTTTAGTGGTCAGCATTGATGGGCAACCCCAGCCCCCGCCGCTGACTACCAGCCCCCAACCCCCTAGGCACCACCGCCCCCGCCACTGACTACGCCCCCCCCGGCTGAAGCCCCTGGTATTTTTCCCACCTAGCAACGCCCCTGGTCAGGGTAGTGTAGTAGTCATGGCTGGGATTTGAACCAATGACCTATATTTCAGAGTAAATCAATGTAAGTGTCACCAGGCAATCTCACATGACCCCACTCCCTTCTCTGAAACACTCTTAACACAAATAATAAAAAAAACACATAGCCTCTTCTCCCAGTGATAATTGTTCTTACTTTTTATTTGCATACAAGTCAATTCAATGTAAGATGTATCCTTCACTAACTATAGCTATGCTAAAATACATGAAAAAGGATAGATGTTATCTTCAATCACAAGAACCTTTATTTATATAAAAATACAATTTGAAAAAAATAAACAATGCACTAATCGCCACCACTATAAAAGTAAGGCTCGGTTCAAACTACAGCAACTTGGGAGCCCTAAGTTGCTTGACATAAGAAACTCCATTGAAGTGAATGAGAGCGGTCTTAATGTACACTACTGAAGTCGCTCTGACTTCAGAAAAGGTTCCTTTACTACTTCAAGGTGACTTCTATCTGACTTGTGCCCATAGAATTCAATGGAAGTTGCCTTTTAAGTCGGATCCCCATCTATATTGAAGCGACTTTAGAGGAAAAAGAAAAGAATTTACCACAAATTACCCAGGCAACCCCTCCCTCCCACAGAGCACTCATTCTCTGATTGGCCACAGGAAAAGTCGCCTGTCATGGAGGTTGATTTAAGTTGCGTTGTAAATTGTGCAAAGTCGGGCTGAAGTTGCCCTGAACTAGCGCTGAAGTAGCATTAAAATCGCCTTGCAAAGTCATGCCTGAAGTCGGATTGCCCCTTTGTGAACCGGCCCTGACAGATCTGTTGTTAAAAACAGTTTAATCTAAAGTATCCCCACATCCAACCTGCATATGGAGTTTAACCAGTTGCCGACTGCCCTATAGTGGTTCTACTACTACAGTGCAGCAGCGCTATGCAGGATCACATATATATTATTATTATAATACAGGATTTATATCATGCCAACAGTTTACGCAGTGCTTTACTACATGAGGGCAGACAGTACAGTTACAATACAATTCAATACAGGAGGAATCAGAGAGCCCTGCTCATTAGAGCTTATATATACACGTGATCCTGCACTTCCGGGTAGTGTGTGCGCTGTCGATGGTTTGATCCCGCTGTGATTCTACACAGCAGGAGCTGATCAGCGGGTCCCGCAGACTCTATATCAGCTAGCAGCTGCTGATTGTTTAGTACACAGGCAGAACAGCGATCTGCCTATCTAATCAAGGCAGATCGCCATTCCTTTAGTATGGCAGGCATGGATCCTGTGTTTCTGCAAAGCAGGGACATGTATCCATGCCTCTCCCTAGTAAAAGCACATCCCACACAGTAGAGAAACACTGGCTAGAAACATATTTAACCCTTTGATCACCCCTGATGTTAACCCCTTCACAGCCAGTGTCATTAGTACAGTGACAGTGGATATTTGTAGCACTGATCACTGTATTAGTGTCACTGGTTCCCAAAAAGTGTCAAAAGTGTCAGTTAGTGTCCAATTTGTTTGTTACACTATCACAGTCCCATTATAAGTAGCTGATCACCACCATTACTAGTAAAAAAAACATAAATAAATAAAAATTCCATAAATATATCCCATCATTTGTAAACGCTATAACTTTTGCGCAAACCAATCAATATACTATTATTGGGATTTTTTTCTACCAAAAATATGTAGCAGATTACATATTGGCCTAAATTGATGAAGAAATTTGATATTTTCCTTTTTTTTTTTTATTGGATATGAGCAGAAAGTAAAAAATTGTGTTTTTTTTTTTCAAAATTGTCGGTCGTTTTGTGTTTATAGCACAAAAAATAAAGAATGCAGAGGTGATCAAATACCACCAAAAGAAAGCTCTAGTTGTGGGAAAAAAGGACAAAGAATATATTTGGGTACAGCATCGCATGACTGCGCAATTGTCAGTTAAATTAACGCAATGCCATATCGCAAAAAATGGCCTCGTCGTGAAGGGGGTAAATCTTCCAGAGCTGAAGTGGATAAGGAACCTTAAAAGCAGATTTCTATTACTAGCAATTAGGGGTTATCCACACCCTTTTCTTAAACTTTTACTTTCTGATTAGATTATAGATTGATTACTTTTAATTTAGATAAGCAAGCTTTGCTCTGTCTGGTTGTTCTAATTTGTTTATCTCATTTCAAGCTGCATAATCATAAGGCTGCTTCTGATTCATTAATAAGCACCTAAAGGTTTTAGGCGCCCACCTAGCCTTCCAGCTGGGGCCTTAGAGTAATGCCTGTACACATGGAGAGTTTTATTCAACCTAGTGGGCTCAACAAAAAAAAACCTGACCTATTGCTGTACTAGCAAAGCGATGTTAGTACAGCAATCTCCCCGCTGAGCTATTGTGTGCTGACAGGGGAAATTCCCCCCTGCCAGAAGAAAAATGTTTGATGTAATTCATTATTATCAGTGTCCATGGTATGTAAACAAGCTGGCTGCAATTGACCTGAATTCCTTATCATACAGGGAACGCATGTGATCCCCTTACTGACCTCTGTACTTCGAGATGAGAGTCACTTTGAGAAGCCAGAAGAGTTCTACCCGCAACATTTTCTTGATTCAAAAGGAAATTTCTTGAAAAAAGAAGCATTTCTGCCATTTTCAGCAGGTAATGCAAAGTCAATACACTTTACATGTAGATAATAAATTAGGTTCTTTTATTACCTTCATATGGGTTCTACTTATTTCTTTTTACCTGTATATTTAACTAATCTAGTCTCAGACTTCTGAAAACAGAAGTATGGGAATCAGTTTTTTTTTTTTAGAATCATACTTACGTAGCTGGATGACCCCTGCCAGCTCAAACACAGAGAACCGAGCGATCAAACACTGCTGATTGTTTGGTTCTCACAGCTCCCTGAGCAGAGAGCTGGTGAATGTAAGACTGTCTGCCCCCCTGTGCTCACTGGAGCGCTGGGCTGTGAAGGGGACGGGGGCACCCTACTCATGCTCTCAGCAGCTTGCTGAGTGGCTGAGCCAGGTCCTGGTCCAGGCATGTTGGAGGATCCTGACCATATGGTTGGGATCTTGCCCGAGCCTGGACCCGGTCTGTGATGTCAGCCGACAGCAGACTTCGGACCGCTGTCAGCTGAAAATGGGTCACAGGAGTGCAGAACAAACTACACTCCTGTGATCCACGGGAGAAGTACAGCCAAACGAGTTATAATTGTAATTATTTTGTGAATAGCTTGAAAGATCAAAAACATTCACATTATAACTCATTGTAACTGAACCCCACTTTCAATCTTAAAAGCCTGTTCACAGATGTCATCCACACACACACCAAGATATAGTTTCAAAATCCACTTCTGATGAAAGCAACTAGCAAAGCATCCATAAAATGTGGCATATTAATTGTCACTCAATAACAGTGAATATTAAAACAATATTTTTATGTGCCGACAACATTTTTGCTTACATTTTTAGAAATGTCTAATCCATTATTTGATAACAATCAAGATACAAGGTAGTATCAAAAAGTTTTGAGATTTGTTTTGTAACACAACAACAGATGGCAGCACAAGGCTGCATGCACAGTCACAAGGAGCACCAACCTTCATAAGCCAGTGTGCCAAAAAGACATTGTCCTGTTTACATCAGGAGCTGTGCAACTGGTGCCATTCGGACCACAAGCGTTACAATGTCTGCTGTTTCGTCATGAACAGCAAGTTAGAACAAAGAGCAAACGTGAAATTCTGCGTGAGTAGCACGTATGATTGTTCTCCAATGATCATCATGCACATGTTGCCAAATTTCAACATTTTCTGGATGAAGGTTTTCCTGATCTCTCATTGTCTTCCAATGATGTTCCTCCAGTCTTGAAGCACGTGTGCACTCAAAACACCTTGAACGACTCATTCCAGCATCGCTGTGAACTTGCTAAATCACGTCAAACATCTCAGTTGCAGATTTGCCCAGTTTCATGCAGAATTTCACGTTTGCTCTTTGTTCTAACTTGCTGTCCACAATAAAATAGCAGATGTGGTAACGTACATTGTCAGAATAGCACCAGTCACACAGCTCCTGATGTAAACAGGATGATGTCTTTTGGCACACTGACTTATGAAGGTTGGTGCTCCCTGTGATTGTGCATGCAGCCTTGTGCTGCCATCTGTTGGTGTGTTACAAAACTCAAAACTTTTTGATACCACCTCGTATTAAGGCTGGGTTCACACCTATGCAAATTGGATGCAGGTTTCCCCGCAGGAGGTTGTGACCGGTTCTCTATGGAGCTTGTTCACAAATCTCTGCCGGGACTCCGGTGTGAATTTGCACAGGGATCCTGTGTATCTTTTGGTCCATTTCAGGTCTGAATTCAGCCCAAAACTTGGGCTGAAATCGGACCTGAAACAGTGAATGGAGATGCACCGGACCCCTGTTGTGAGCCCCTGGAAATAGTGTGAACCCAGCCTAAAGGTTAGATTACTATAAGGAGCATGACTGGGACTCTTCTACATTTCCTATTCGCACTCTGATGTGTGTTATTTATTAAGTCTAAACACGTTGCCTTGCATCTACCCATTCATTTTCTTTGGGTCCTCAAAGAGCATTCACACAGCAAAATAAGTACTTTACCCTTTTTGCCCCAACACATTGCAACATGTGCTTACAGTATAAAAAATGTTATTTCTTCTAGGAAAAAGAAGTTGTGCCGGGGAGAACTTGGCTAAAATGGAGCTATTTCTCTTTTTTACCACACTACTGCAAAACTTCACCTTCAAAGCACCTATAGGGGAGGAGCTAGATCTCACCCCTTTGGGTGGATTTACAGCTTCACCAATAAGACATGAGATTTGTGCTGTGCCTCGCACCTGACAAAGGACAATATGGACAGAATTCAGGGTTGTTCCTGGGAACTACAAACCCCATGTTTGTAGTAAATGGCAAAGATACAGAAAATATTATACAAGAAAAAGCAAAATCAAAGTGGACATAAGATTAAAAAAAAACATTTTTTGCATTTTTGAGAAGATACACAGAGCTGCATTTACAAAGACAAAAAATAATAAGTATTATTCTAACGCAATTATAACATAGAATCTGAACGCGGATGAATTAATTACTGTTGCCAACTGTGCTTTTAAAATAAAACATAAATCAAAAAATAAAAAATGTAAAAATTAAAGTTTGAATTTATAGTTTGGGTTCTTTAAGTGGATGATGCTGATTTTATAACTAGTAAGAGTACATAGTTGGGCATCTTTTAGTATGTGATGTTGCATAGGAACTGTATGTTTTTTTCTGTCAAAAATGAAAACCGCTGGTACCTAAGTGTCAGAATAATTGAACAGGCATATTTCAACTGGAAATGAAAAAATAGTGTTTTTGTTTGAAAATGGAAACATAATACTTTTGCACATTGGCACCACAACGATTAAAACCTTTTTTGTTCAGACCGCAATTTCTGAGTTACTGAGTAAGTATATTGCATCTAGAAATAAAAAGGGGTTCTTTTTTGTTTTTATTGAAAGATAAAAAGGAGGGGTGACACTGGGTGTGAAACTAAGCTAAGGTTACAGGAAGTGGGAAAGGAGCAGCCCTTATGTTCATAAATCACTTACCTTAATAGTAGGGTATTGGTAATTTGTGTCAACCAAGATATCAATGTGGGAGAGTGTGCACCCACGTCTCGGCAACCACCTTTTTGGCCGTCTAAAGAGTCTCCAGCAGAAAAAAACCTAACCATTACGGTCCAAGTTAAGATGTTCAATAATACGCAGTAGGAAAACTTTGGGATGCAGTTCTAGTGGTGGGCTCATTAGATTGTTAAGTAAATCTACTATTTGTTTCCAATATCCTTTGATTGATGGGCATGTACAAATCACATGAAATAAGGTCCATGGAAGTTGATGACGGTAAGGACATATAGGGGTTGGTTTACTCATGGCAAATAGACTGTGCACTTTGCAAAGTGCAATTGCGCGCTGCAAGTGCAGTTGCTCCAGAGCTTAGTAAATGAGAAAAAGCTCAGCTGACTTCCATCATCCAATTACGTGCAAGCAAAAATGCTGTTTTTTTTTTTCCTTGTATGTCATTGGGTATTCTTTGCAAATGGAATATTTGTCTTGTTTACCAAGCTTTGGGCAACTGCACTTGCAGAGTGCAGCTGCACTTTGCAAAGTGCACAGTCTAGTTGCCTTTAGTGAATCAACCCCATAGGGTTATATTGAGGCCTTTACATAGACAAGTGAATTAGGGTCAAATAGTGTCTATGTGATATATAGAACTGAATGAGGCTATCAGAGTTGTTCAGAGAGATCGGTTTATTAACCAAAAGGGACTATTCCCACTCATTTTGATCCAAAGGGCCTATATTAGTCTTCCAGGATGTTTTCTTAAAGCGGTTGTACACCCATGTAAAGAAAAAAAAACCCTGTAAATACTCACCTTAGAACAAAGATCCGTCAGGGCTACTCTGTCCCCTCTGAGGGAGTGGACATCTTCTGATGTTCTTTCTGAGTAAGCAGCTCCGACACTATGAGTGGCCAGAGCCACGAGACTTCACTCCCGCACATGCGCTCAGGAGTCCTCACTTCCGGAAATCCCTGGGGCAATGAGCCGCAACTTCACTGATCAGGCACCGCTGACGTCAGCGGCTGCATGCAGGGGGAATAATTCCTAAACCATACAGGTTTAGGAGATATTCATTTTACCTACAGGTAAGCCTTATAGGCTTACCTGTAGGTAAAAATCATGGAAAGGGGGATACAACCACTTTAAGATATGCTGGCTTTCACGCTTGTACTGTATATCTCTTTTCATTGTTAAAATGGCTTGAAAGGAAGGGCAATGTTATAATCATGGGGAGATTCAGCTGTCCTTATATTGGCTGGGCAGATGGAACCGCACACTCAACTTAACTTCAAAATTACATAGTTTTATAGTTGGTAAGTTTAAATAAAGACCAGTCCAAAATCGGTTCAACCTGTGTTGATGTGGGTGGGTGTGTCTATGTCAATACCATTTTCCATACATTTTCACAGTTTTTTTCACACTTTCAACACTCTCTGCTGACACCACCAAATGTGAAAGGGAGTTTCACAACCTTACTCTAACAGTAAATAATCCCCCACACAGTTTAATGTTAAACCGCTTCTCGTCCAATTTCATTGAGTGACTGTGTGAATTTGTAAATTGCAATCATATCCCCACTTAAGCGCCTCTTCTCCAGTGAGAATAAATAATGTTTGCAGTTGATCCTCATAACTGAAGTCCTCTAGTCCCCTAGAGTTTTGTAAAGTGGTAGAATTAGTCTTGTCTCTTGAGTAAATGTCCTTTTTGATGCATGCCAGTAGTCTGTTGGCTTTGCTTGCTGCAGCTTGGCAGTGCATGTTATTGCTGAGCCTGTCATCTACTAGGACCCCCAGATCCTTTTTCGTCCTAGATCCCCCCATAGGTTTACCTTGCATTCCTATTTTTAGTCCCCAAGCGCATTACTTTACATTTATCTTGCCAAGGGTGGCACACTTGCTGTGGGGGCTCTTTTTCAAAGTGGGGCTATTTCTATAAGTGGGAACACTTCGGACTCTGCACTTCTCCTCGCAACATGCACTCTCTACCACTCCTTCTGACAGCTTTGTCCTCTATCCTTAAGCTAACTCTCCTTCATCCCTCTTCTCCACCCCACAGCTTATATATATATATATATCACCCTCACTTCTGCTCTCTCCTTATTACTGCACCCACCAACTCCTGCTCATTCTATATCCACACACACACAAAAATCTCCAGGACACTGGGGCATATCCCTTCATATAAATCACATTCCCACATCCCTCACACTTCTGCTTCTCCTAACCTCTGGAGATATATCCCCAAACCCTGGGCCGCCATCATTTAACTGTACTCAACACACCCATTACCCCACATCCCCTGGCAGCAGCCACAATCTACACAACTTAGTGCCCATTTCTCTTCTCCTCAAGACCAGACTCCCTTTCTCTTGCGCCCTTTGGAATTCCCACTCTGTCTGTAACAAACTCACTTCTCTCCATGACCTCTTTATTGCTAATTCATTTAATCGGCTTGCCATTACCGAAACCTAGCTTCATGAATCCAACACTGCGTCCTCTGCTGCCCTATCCCATAGTGGTCTTCTCTGGACACACTCCCCCAGATCCAGTGGACATAAGGGAGTTGGTGTTGGAATCCTTCTAGCCCCTCATAGCACCTTTCATGTACTTCACCCACCTTCCTCTCTGTCACTCTCCTCTTTTTAAGCACACTGCATTCATCTTTTCTCTCCAGTTTCTCTAAAGATAGATCTACCAGCCCACTGGACCGGTATCAACCTTTCTTGATGACTTCTCTGCCTGGCCACCCTACTTTCTCTCTTATGAAATCCCCCACAATCATTCCGGGTGACTTCAACATCCCTACTAATACTAACACTTCTGCTACTTCCAAACTTTTCAGTCTAAGCTCCTCCTTTGACCTGAAGCAATGGATACATGCCCCTACTCACTCTGAAGGCAATCTCCCACCTATGCACTCATTACAACTTCTCCAACTATCCATTCCCTCTCTCTGATCACTACCTTATTAGCTTCAGTCTCTCCCTCTCCTCCACCTCCTTTCCCTCCAACCGCCTAAAAGTTACTGACAGAAACCTACGTCATCTCAACCATTCTCTTCTCTACTCTGCTACTGACGACCTATATGATAAAATCAAACCCCTATCCTGCACCGACCTAGCCACTTCTGTCTACAACATTTCACTTCTAGCCTCAATGGACTCACTGGCCCCCCTCACTACTAACAGAATCAGACCCCGACCCCTTCAACCTTGGCAAACAGATGATACTAGAAGTCTGAAAAAACACAGCCGTGCTCATGAGTACCTGTGGCGTAAGATTAAGTCTCAGAAAGAGTTCAACCAATACAAAACTGCACTCCAAAAATACAATTCCAGCCTTCTCATTGCCAATCAGACCTATTTTATCACTCTCATTAGAAACTTATCATCCCGTCCCCATCAACTCTTTTCTACCTTCAACTATCTACTTAGTCCTCCACTACCTCCACCCACCAACTCACTCACTGCCCAAGAGGTCGCCAATCACTTCGAACTGAAGATTTATACAATTCATAAGGAGATCTCTACTGTTCACGCTTTACACTTCATGCCCACAGGTTCAATCATTACTTCCCTCTCTCAACCCCACCACTATAGACAAGGTTGCTAAACTACTTGCAATGTCCATCTCACCACCTGCCCTCTGGATCCTATTCCCTCGCAAATTCTACGTTCACCCTCTGGCTCTATTCTACACTCTCTAACTCACATCTTTAATCTCTCCTTCTCTTCTGGTATCTTTCCCAACTCTGTAAAACATGCACTAGTTACCCCCATACTTAAAAAGCTCTCCCTAGATCCATCCAATCTTGACAACTTCTGCCCCATCTCCCTGTTGACCACCCCCTCCTCCTCAAAAAACTCCACACTTTTGTTCTCCGTGATTGTACTCTTCGCTGGTTCTACTACTTATCCAACCGCACCTTTAGTGTTACTTACAATTCAACTTCCTCCTCTCCTCTCTCTTTTGGGGCCCGCCAAGGTTCTGCCCTTGGACCTCTCCTATTCTCAATCTACACCTCCTCCCTGGATTGGTTGATAGCCTCCCATGGCTTCCAATACCACCTCTACGCTGACAACAACCAAATCTATTTCTCTACCCCTCAGATCACTCCCGCCGTCTCCTCACGTTTCACTAATTTACTAACAGATATATCACCCTGGATCTAACCCCACTTCCTCAAACCCAATCTATCCAAAACCGAACTTATAATTTTCCCTCCCCCATATGCCCCTTCCCCTGATCTCTCTGTCAAAATCTATGGCACAACTATAAACCCATCCCCGCATGCCAAGGCCCTAGGTGTAGTTCTGAACTCTCCTTTAAGCCCCACATCCAATCACTGTCCAAATCTTGCTGCCTCAACCTCCACAACATCTCCAAAATACACCCCTTTCTAACCAACCACACAACAAATCCACTCCCTGGTTATCTCTCGTTTCGACTACTGCAATTCCCTTCTCATTGGCTTACCCCTACATAGGCTATCCCCCCTTCAATCCATCATGAATAGTGCTGCCAGACGTATCCACCTTACCAATTGCTCTGTGTCTGCTACTCCTCTCTGTCAGTCCCTCCACTGGCTTCCACTCACACAACATATTAAATTAAAAATACTAACAACTACTTACAAAGCCATCCACAACTCAGCCCCCAGTTACATCACTAGCCTAATCTCTTAATACCAACCTATTCGTTTTCTTTGTTCTTCACAAGATCTCCTGCTCTCTAGCTCCCTCATTACCTCCTTCAATGCTCACCTCCAGGACTTTTCCAGAGCCTCTCCAATCCTATGGAACGCCTTACCCCAAACTGTCCGACTATCGTCTACTTTATTAGCTTTTAGACGATCCCTGAAAACCCTTCTCTTCAGAGAAGCCTATTTTACCCACACCTAACAACTGTGTTTTCATTTTCTTCACCAGCTCATCTCCCACAGTTATTACCTTTTGTCCCTCTTGACCCTCCTTTCTAGATTGTAAGCTCTAATGAGCAGGGCCCACTGATTCCTACTGTATTGATTTGTATTGTAATTGTACTATCTGCCCCATGTTGTTAAATGCTGCTCAAGCTGTTGGCGCTATACAAATCCTGTATAATAATAATAATAATAATAATAATAATAATTTATCAGTATTAAACCTCATTTGCCATGTGTTTGCTTACCCCTTTATTTTATCAAGGTCTTCCTGTACAATTGCAATATCATGTTGTGAAATTATTAGCCTGTCAGGAAGTGGTTATTGATGTCATGGTGGAGGTGGTAGCCAAAGAGCAAGAAAATGCAGAAGCCACTGTGGCAATGACCAAAAAGGGTGAGCCTATGTTCCTTAGAGAAGAGGCCCTGGCACATTCATCTTTTTCTGCCTTACAAGTAGCAGTATGTGAGTTGATACTCCTGCGCAGGGCTGGGACAAGGGGTGGGTAGGAGGAATGGCTGCCCTGGGCACAATGGTTAATTGCAGGGATGGGGCCTTCACGCTAACACTAAGGAAAGGGGGGGCGCAGTATGGAATTTCCGCCCCGGGCTCTGGATGGCCTTGTCCCAGCACTGCTCCTGTGCTACCCCAATTTGTATAACCAAATGATGCTAAAAATGAAATAGTGCATATTAGTGCTCCTGTTTTAATAT
The DNA here is from genome assembly GCA_018402905.1 of Glandirana rugosa. Lineage (NCBI taxonomy): Eukaryota > Metazoa > Chordata > Amphibia > Anura > Ranidae > Glandirana > Glandirana rugosa. The sequence goes on from BLSH010115493.1 coordinate 509,040, forward strand.
AATTGTGTAAATATATGTGAAGGGTGCTGTTTACATATATATGCGTTCCCACACTTTGTAGTGATAGCAATAATATATATATGTTATCAATATGAAAATATATGATTGTGTTGCCTCAATAACAAAATAAGGTAATGACTGAAAAGTAACAATAAATAATGAAAAATATAAACATTACATATGGATATAGTGCCATTGCAAACTATATATCAGTGAACACATATATAAAATAATGAATGGTGCAATGAAACTCCAAAAACTCCAATAAGAATTGCGTTTGAATATTACATCTCCTTATTAATTGTGCAATTGCAAAAGTCTCTATTCAATAAAGTGCTTCACAAAAAAAAACATGTGGCGTGTCGCCAATTTCCAACTTGTGCTCCTTTCACCAAGTGCAGTGCAAGCTCACCTTCATTTTAGACTCCAAAAGGGTCAACTAAGTATGTAAGACAGATCAATCTGATAGACCAGACCGGCTTCTCATCAACAGACAACACACACATTTGCTTTTTCATTCGACCCTGATGTGATGCAGATCATGCAACCTGTGCAAAAAGAGATATGCATCTTTTTATATAAGCATCGGTAGCACTGTACGTGTTCTATACCCAGTCCTCTCAAGGGTCCCCAAGACCTTCCTGGCTTCTTTGGCCAGTCTCCAGGTCTAGAGCCCATGGTGTCTTTAGCTGTAGCAATCTTATCAACCTTTCCCATGCCCTTGAACCTTGGAACAGTCTTACCTGGCCCGCCGGGTGTTCTTTCACCCCTAGATACATTGGAGTGGGGCGCAGACGGGTCCTTAGCAGCACTGTATCTCTCCATGAGGTGCACCAGTAGGTTTGCTCTTTTGGGGTCTCCATGGCTGACCCCCTTCCTCAAACCCACAGGGAGCGCACGCAGATACCAGTCCATGACCACGCGCTCCACGATCTGAAGGCCTGGCAAAGTATCCGGCTGTAACCACTTCCCTGTGAGATGGATCAAGTCAAACATTTGGGAGCGAGGTGGCTGGTTCATGCGATAGGTCCACTGATGCAACCGTTGAGCCCGGACTGCCATGGTGACACCCAGGCGTGCGAGTATCTCCATTTTTAGAGACTCATAGTCCTGGGCCTTATCGGGTTCCAAGTCAAAATAGACCTTTTGGGGCTCACCTGTCAGAAAAGGTGCTAGCAGTCCTGACTATTGTCCTTTTTGCCTTCCTTCCCACACAGCGACTCTCTCCAAAGTGGTGAGGTACGCCTCCACGTCATCCGCAGGTGTCATCTTCTGCATGTGGTAACTGGAACGTATCCTCTTTTGTTTGACTGTCACAGGAGGTGCAGACTCCTTTTTTTTTTTTTTTTTTTTAACATGTTTTATTGGTTTTTTCAGTCATTACAAAAATATCCTCGAAAGGATCAAATTGTGAAATATAGTATACATTGCATAAGTTTTAGGTTTAAATGCAAACAAAGTTGAACATTATTTGGTAGCGTTAAGGCACAACCGATGATGAAAGGCATATGTCGCTTATATCGACTAGTTTAACACTTAATATACCACGTTTTACATTCTTGGTTTTATTTTGTTTTGTTTTGTTTTGTTTTGTTGCACTGTGTCCATTGCTGTCAGCTTATGGGGGGATGTTACTGTGAAAGAAGGGGGTATTCAAGAGAAGGCCCGTCCCATACCTGGTAAATCTCAAAGTATTAACTGTGAAAAGGAACATAGTTAAGCCTCTTATGGAAAGTCAAGGGGGGGGAGGGAAGC